>CAMZMU010000072.1:25730760-26077246 GCA_947311845.1 Poa pratensis | reverse complement strand
TCAGAGATGTGTCTTATGATGACAAAAGAAACATGGACAAAGAAATTAAGCAATCAAAGAAAGAAAAGAAAATGTGAGCTGATGCCTTCCGTACGTTATTAGTCGGACCATCCTTCTCCGCTAGGATTAAATTCCCGAGACCCGCATGCCTAAATTATAATCGTCTCGTGTGATGAGGTACACGGATTCCTTTAATGAAGAGTTTTGTTGAGCTTTGCTGCTATAGTCAGTGAGAACTCTGTTGGTGAAGAATACAGACTCAAAAGGTAATGTTTCATCAAGATGTGATACACTTATATAGAGGATGATCTTATCATCATGGTCAGAGATACTATGTACCCTAGAATCTGTTTAATACGGACATCAATCTCTTTGTACTAGTTGTACTTCCCACAGAGGTAATTAATCTGCTACTCCATGAAAAAGCAAAAGGCACACTGCAAGGAACCTCTACGGTCTTAACTTCATAAGTGCAGTCTACTCCACGAAAATAAGGCTTTTGCTCCATGAAAAATAAGGCTTTGCTACATGTGGCTGTGCAGCAAGCACACGTGTGGCACTACACACTGGCACATGCGCCATGCAGTCGCGAACTCCCCGTGCCCGTTTCGGTTGGCAGAAAGAAGCTTATGCAAATCCTTGGATCTGGTGACCGCTGTCGCACCTATACCTGGCAAACCCCTGCATGCACCTGATGACAGTGTAGCATCAAGAAATAAGCAGGAAAATTGTCTCTACTATGCGGGACTTTCACACAGCCATGGGTAGAGGATAGCGAATGGAAATGCAACTGACGTTGGAACAATTTGGTTGGCAAGTTGGTGCTGCATGTCAATCCTTCTTTTCTTTCCTGAACCGAACACCATGCATTCGCTTCGATCTTCACACAAGATCTAAACTCTGAATCCAAACATTGCACTGAAGAAGCGACACATAATTCTACCTGGGAAAACAGGAATTCAGAAGCTCAGATCAGGATGTATACTGTACCACATTACCAATTAAACTCGATCGGCGATGGAGTTTGAAGCCGGTATAGCTCGAGAGAGAGCGAAAATCTGGAAGAGGTGGCCTGGCTAGGCATGGTGATGAGAGCCACTCTGCCTAGCCAAGAAGACCCACCCATGCAACCACACCAACTGCATCCATCAGTTGATTGTGAGATGGATCAGTTAGCAGAGGGCATTGCATAGGCAAGTCATTCTTGGCTACCGGATCAAGGGAGGCTCTCCATCTCCATGCAAGGCTTCCCCTCTTCTTCTTCATTCACTGCTGCTAAACAACTCCCTCAATGTGTAATGTATGATGCTCCTCTTTTGGCTCTGTATGTGTGTGGCATGCATCACGCTGCTTGCACCAGCTGGTATTTATAATGTCGACTTGGAGAGGAGTCAGGGCAGGTGGCAGGGAAGAAAATCCTATACGACCTAGGTCGTACGCTCAGATCGCTGGACCACCCAGGGACCGACACCTGGCAGAACGAATCTCAAAGCAGTGAGGCCTCCCATCCCCAATTTCTTCCAACTCCCGTCTTTTTTTTAGAAAAAGGAAATTTTATTAATCTCTCCTCTGCATCGAGTGATGCACACAGCCGCATTATTACAAAGTATAACGTATCTTAAAGTTTACATTTTCAAAAATCACAAAGATTGAAAAAGACACCTCAGCCGACAGTGGCGTAAATGAGTAAACTACGAAAGTCGACTAATATGCTGCCACGAATGCCGGGAGAAAAAATCATGTGCCACCCGCAGGAGTCTCGTACATCTCAGCCACCATAAGTTCCCGCTGTCCGAAGGCAGCAGGAAAGTCCATAACTAGATCCAGTGCACCGCCGTTTGGATAACCTGTAAAACGTAAAATTTATCTTTCCTGTTAAAAAAATATCATTCCGACAATTCCATATGGACCAACAATAGCTGACACGCCTATACGAATCCTATTTTTGGTCTTGTGATCCACTCCACTCAACCAATTCCCAAACATATTTGTGACATTGGTAGGAGGTGGGATATTATAAGTACAGAAACCACCCGCCAAATAAGTTTTGCAAAAGGGCAGGAAATAAAAAGATGTTCTATAGCCTCATCATTCCCACAAAAGGAACAATGTGAATACCTTTCCAATTCCGCTTAGCCAAATTATCTTTTGTTAGCAAGACTTTTTCTGAAGGAACCACATAAAAATCTTTTTTTCTGTGGAATTTTTAATTTCCAAAGATACTTTTGTAGATATCTAGTATGTCCATTCATTAAATCCCCATACATAGATTTTACTGTAAATTGGCCGTTTTGGGTCAAATTCCCACTTAAACACATCTGGAATATCTGTCAACGTTACCTCCATTAATCTGTGGCATAGATGAGACCACATGTCCAATTTATTCCCTACTAGGGCCCTCCTAAATCCGAGATTTAGCGGCGGTGCATTGTGTAACACATCATGAACCGACATATGTTTGTTGCTGCACAAGTTATATAGTAATGGATATTGGTTCATCAATGGGGAATCGCTGATACGTGCATTTTATATATCATTTATATAACTTTTTAGTATCATACTAGAATGTTATTTGCATGATTATATGATTGTTTCTACATGTTTTAGATGATTTTGGGGACTTTCATACAAAGTCCCTATTTTTGGTATTTAATTTCTGGAGGCAGAAAACCCCCTTTTCTTGTCTTTAATGTTTCAGGAGCTACAGGAACTCAAATAATAAAAGGAAAAATACTGCGTCATTTTTTCATCGGGAGAAAGGCAGAGGGAAGAAGACCGAAGGGAGGAGAGCCACGAGGGCCAAATGGGGGTGGCCCACGCGGCCCATGTACCTAGCCGCGTGGGACCCACCCAAAGGTGCCTCGGGCACCTCCTCGCCTGGGGCTTTTTATCGACGCCTTCGTCTCGCCCGAAAAGTAACGTCCTAATTTTTCCAAGTCCATCCGAGGTCGCGGCGGCGGCGAAACTCCTGATCCCTTCCGAGGGGGGTCAGATCCTGCTGCTCCGGAACTCCGGAGAAGGGGGAAATCATCGTCATCGTCATCACCTCTCCTCCTTGGCGTGGGAGGAGGCCTCTACATCATCACCCCCATCAAGACCAGCACCATCACCATCATCATCACCGTGATCCACTTCGTTCCCCTCGCAGTTTGAGAGTTGCTATACCCTAGATACTTGTCTTGTGCTACTATCATGTTAGTGATTGAGTACTTGTCATTATTTGGTGGTGAAGTTATAATTTCAGATTGTGTTGTACCACTTATGCCACTGAATATCATCATGTTCGCACGTTGTGAGTAGTTCCCGTATGTTCCTGAGGCATAGGATGAATTGGCAATGATTTATATATGACATGTGTTGGTATTTTGTCAAGAGTTTATCTTTTATGTGATTCTATGATGGTGTTGTGCGAACGTCGACTGCACAACACTTCACCTTTATGGGCTCATAGGAGAACACCGTAGTGTAATGAATTGATGGAGACTTAGGAGGACACGTAAACCTGAGACCGAGTCATGAAGTTATATTATGAGGGTATTAGTATCGAGGACCTTGAATGTAATGCTATGGTGGGACTTTAGGTCTTAATAATTCTTGTGCATTCATTTGTTGGCCACATGATCCATCATAAGGGGTTGTAGTTTATTTATTTAACTATACCTAATTATGCTCCGTCAAAGAGGATTAAAACTTGACAAGATATTCAACGTGTTGTTTAATAAATCTCTATGACTAGCATCATCCATGCCGCCCTCGGGAACGTTTGCCACATATAAGTTACACATCACTTGAGCTTGTCCTCTTGCCACATAAGAGGATTGGGCTTTCTCTTTGAGAGCTTTCACTTGTTACTATCTGTTATCTGCTTTGCAAACTATACAACCAAAAATACCAAAAACAGTTGCATCTTTTATTGTTTTGTTTATCAATCTTACTAATCAATACCTTCAGCTCCTCGTGGGTTCGACAACCTTTTCTATTTGAAAGGTACTACAATTGATCTCCTGCACTTGGGAGCCATCAAGATACTTTTCTGGCGCCGTTGCCGGGGAGCGTAGCGCTATTGGTAAGAAGTTTGGTAAGGAAACTTGAAAGCTGTTTATCTCATTGTTACTATGGCATTTATGATCGTGCCTCGCTGCATCTTGCTCTATATGAAAGTGCTTATGCCACTACTGCAAAGGTGGTTGAAACTGCTGTGCCTGAGATACCTAAAGTGGGATATAAGATTCCCATGGGTCATGTTAAAAGAGTTATGAAAAATCCATTTACAGGAGATGGAACTAAGTCGGCACGCGAGCACATGGAAATGATTGAGGAAATATGTGGCTTATTCAGACTACCTGGTATTTCAGAGGATCAGGTAAAAGGGAAGCTATTGTATTTGTCTTTATCTGGTAATGCTCGTGATTGGTACAGGTCTTTGGATGAAGAGGTCAGAATGAATGGATATCTTGAGGAAGGTTTTCTTTCTTAAATATTTTACTCCTAAAGAAGCTTATGTAACCGCTGCTATATATTCAATTTCTGGCCACATCTGGGAGAGAGTATTACTCAAACTTGGGGGAGGTTAAAGGAACTCCTTCGCAAGAATCCATGTCATGATCTTACAAGGAAACTTATATTGATAAACTTTTATGTGAGACTACCTATGAAGCACAAGGAGTTCTGGAGAATTCATCTGGTGGAAGTTTTACTAATACACTGAAGAAGAAGAATGGAATTTATTGGAGACTATTTCTGAAAATACTAGCCACTGGGATCTTGATAAAGGTAATGAGCCATATTTGATTATGAATATTCATGTGTAGAGAATTTCTCTACTTCTTATGTTTAAAAATCTGAGTGATAATTTTGGTCTTGATCCTTATGTTATAATTGAAATAGCTAAAGGTTTTGCTGATCATATCTGTGTTCCAAAAAGTGGATTTGAAGTTTATGTTGAACATGTTAAACAATCTATTGTTGTTCCTAAACTTATTAAACAGGTTGAACCAATGTCATCTGTGACAATTGAGGAGTATGTTGAACCACCTCCATTTCCAAACCAAGTTAAGGAGAATTTACTTAAAGCTGTTTCTAACAAGAGTAACAAAAGATGTTCTCAGCCTTATGAACAGGTGGAAGTCAACACTCAAATTTCTGTTATCAAGCAACTAAATGAAGAAGACCCTGTGGATGTTTATCTATGTGAAGATGCTACCAAAGTCATCAAAGGTAATTCGGCCAAAGTTGGGAACCTGTTATATCATGCTCTATTGGACTTCAAGTTATCATGGTCTATGTGATATTGGAGCAATATTAGTGTCATTCCATATTCTCTTTATCTTGAGATCAGCCTGATATTGATCCCATTGTTATGGAAGAGACAGGTATGACAATTCAACGAAAAACTTGCTTAATCTTGTAGATCACTTATTTGGATAACTTGATGCTTATCAATTGTTTTGAGTTAACAAGTAATCATGATTAAATTTGTGCATCACATGAGTTAAGCCTATTAGTGAAGAACTACCGTAAAGCTTGTTGAAAATTTGGTTTGTATCGGTGGTATCTCTAAGGTCTAGATATTTTCTAAACAGCGTTTGGTTAACAAGGAAGACGGTATGAAGTCTTATAACGTTTGCAATATTTGTCATAAAATGGTGTACGGGTTGATATTCTTGTTTGCTTACATAAACCTTGCTAGCCTAAACTCTGTACCGAGAGGGAATGCTTCTCGTGCATCCAAATCCTTGAGCCAAAATCCATGCCATTGTGTCCACCATAACTACCTATATGTGGTATTTCCTTGCCACTCCAAGTAAATTTTTCATGTGCTACCTTTAAATTATTCAAAATGTTATTATTCCCTTTTTGTTAATGTTTACTCTCATGAGGAATTAGTGTGGTTATTCTTTATTCTATTTGTCAAATGGACTTTTACACCTGGACTAGCGGCATATACATCCGCTTATCCTCTAATTTTGCAAAAAGAGCTGGCAACGGGGTGCCCAGTCTCAATTAATTACAATTTTAACCATTAATTATCTTCACACTTTTGCCCTGATTCATCAATAAGCAATGACAAACAGTGAAATACCTGCATGTGTGTAAACCAAAGAGAAAGAGGGGGATCTGTCTTGCTGGTAGAAATAACGTCCTTCATGGAGCCGCTCTTAAAAGTTTTGACAGGTAGAATACTGTTCTCACCCGCTACCATTCGTTGACAATTAACAAACACCTTTCAAAAATAGATACTCCTCCATGGTATGTGATTGATGGAAGGCACCCGAGGATTCGATTAGCTATGGCTTGTGTTAGCAAAGTTGGGAGGAGTATCAAATATTTATGCAATCTCTATATGCTTTCAAAAACCTAAAAGCTCTAGCACATGACTTAATCCCTGCTTCCCTCTGTGAAGGGTCTTTCTTTTACTTTTATTGAGTCAGTTTTCCTATTCTTTCTGTCTTCCACAAGCAAACACTAGTGTCAACTTTGTTACAACATGCGTTAATGCTACGTATTGGACTTGTTATACTACTTTGTGTTTACGATATCCATGAGATAAATATGTTGAAAGTTGAAGCAAATGCTGAAACTTAATTCTTCCTTTGTGTTGATTAAATACCTTTTATTAGAGACTATTGCTTTATGAGTTAACACTTATGCAAAAGTTTGATGCTTGTCTCGAAAGTACTATTCATGAAAACGTTTAGCTTGTGATACATTGTTTACTCATTATTTATTTGGTAGCAAATTATAGACCATTGACTTGGATCACTTCATTCATTTACATGTGCCTTGCAATATTATATGATCAAGATTATGATGGTAGCATGTCACCTCAAAAATTATTTTGTGTTTATCGTTTACCTACTCGAGGACGAGCAGGAACTAAGCTTGGGGATGCTGATACGTCTCAAACGTATCTATAATTTTTGATGTTCCATGCTTGTTTTATACCAATTGCTACATGTTTTGCATCTACTTTATATCACTTTATACATTTTTTGGGGACTAACCTATTAACAAGATGCCGAAGTGTCAGTTCCTGTTTTCTGCTGTTTTTGTATTCCAGAAAATCTAGTCTGGAAATATTCTCGGAATTGGACGAAACTTCACGGGGATCCCTATTTTACCAGAACACACCTGAAGGACCAAAGGAGCAGCAGAGGAGCCACCGGGGCCCCACACGCCACTAGGGCGCGGGTCCCCCCTGGCGCGCCCTAGTGTGGTGTGGGCCCCTCGGGGGTCGTCAGCCGCCGCCCTTTCGCCTACTTATTCCCCCCGACGCGAAAACACTAAGAGCCTGAGCCAATATCACGAAAAGTTCCAGAGACGCCGCCGCCGTCAACCCTAGCTCGGGAGGGTCCAGAACCTCTTCCCGGCACCTTGCTGGAGAGGGGAATCGTCACCGGAGGCTTCTACATCGCCATGCATGCCTCCGGAGTGATGCGTGAGTAGTTCATACCTTGGACTACGGGTCCATAGCAGTAGCTAGATGGTTGTCTCTCCAATTTGTGCCATCATGTTTAGATCTTGTGAGCTGCCCTACATGATCAAGATCATATTATTGTAATGCTACATGTTGCGTTTGCTGGGATCCGATGAATTTGAATACTATGTCAAGTTGATTATCAATCTATGCCCTATGTTATTTAAGATCTTGCATGCTTTCCATTACTCGTAGATGCTTTGGCCAAGTAGATGCTTGTAACTCCAAGAGAGAGTATTTATGCTAGATAGTGGGTTCATGCCTCCGGTAATCTGGGAGAGTGACAGCAACTTTTAAGGTTGCGGATGTGCTGTTGTCACTAGGGATAACCAAACAATGCTATGTCCACGGTCATATGTATTTGTTTACATTACGCACTTTACTTAATGCAATTATCCGTTGCTTGCAACTTAATACCAACGAGGGACTCGGATGACAACCCGGCGGTGGATTATTAGTCATAGACGCTGTTGGATGACGGTCTATGTATTATGTCGTAATGCCCAATTAAATATCATAGTAATCATCATGTCATATATAGCATTGTCATGCGCTCACTATTTGTCAATTGCCCAGCTGTAATTTGTTCACCCAATATGTTAGTTATCTTTTATGGAGAGACACCACTAGTGAACTGTGGACCCCGGTCCATTCTTTTACACTGATTAAAACCACAAACTGCAAACTATTCCTTTTTCGTTCTCTGCAATTTAATACTCATTTTCCACATCATGTTTAATCCTTTGTTTTCAGCAAGCCGGTGAGATTGACAACCTCACTGTTTCGTTGGGGCAAAGTAGTTTGATTGTGTTGTGTGCAGATTCACGTTGGTGATCGTGTTGCGCCGCGCGAGCACCAACAACCTTCTGAAGAGTTGCTGCTCCTACTGGTTCGATAACCTTGGTTTCTTTCTGAGGGAAAACTTGGCTGAACTGCATCATACCTTCCTCTTGGGGACTCCCAACGAACGTGTGATTCACGCCATCAAGCTCTTTTTCTGGCGCCGTTGCCGGGGAAGTACTCATCATCACCATCATCATCATCCTCAAATACTCTCCCGTCAACCAGGCGCCAGCACGCCCCCCGCGCCTGAGGTGCCGCTGCCCTCCTCCGCCCTCCATGACGCCCACCGTCGCCTGCTCAGGCCGCCGCGTCGCACTCGGGCTGCCACTGAGGTGCTCGCCCTCCTCCTCCGGCCTCCATTTTGTTTTTTTATTCAAAAATATGTTAGATATAAAAAATATGTAAGATAGAATTAGTTGATGTAAATTAGTTGCTGCCCATTTTGTTTGATTATTCAAAAATATGTTAGCAAATTTAGGTTAGTGTTAGAATTTGTTAGTGGTTTAATTTGTAGCAATTTTAGATAGAAAAAATGGTTAGTGTCAGAATTTGTTGTTTAAATGAGTTTGAAAATGTGTTGTTGATATTAATTTGATATGGTACTATGTTATTTGATAGTTGCTATGAATTTGTACTTTATTTAAATTTGCTTGCTACTTAAAAATTGTGTTTTTAGTTTATTGTTCTCGGCGACGATGTCCCTGTTGGACCAGAGGCGATGTCCGGGACTGGGCTCCGCCGGGCTGGCACTGGGAGGTGCTACCTTCCGGGACGCGTAGCTTGGTGAGCAATCCGGGTGACGTCGTCAACCCGGATCTTCTTTGGTGGCAGTCGCGTGGGCCACGGTCGGTGCAGAGGGAGCCAGCCCCCGAGGAGGTGGTACGTCGCCGTATCAGGGAGGAGGACGAGCACGTCCGTCGCTACATGTATTTGTTGGATAGGCAGTATAGCAATAGCTGGTCGTTTCTTCAGAGGGTTCCTCCTCATGTGAGCTATGACCCTGTGAGGGTTCCTTGTCTTTGGATGCGCAGCGCCCGTGGCCCAGCACCCCGCGGCTGGCCCGGTCGAAGTTAGTTTGAGAGGTTCATGCATGGGAGAGGTTCTGCTAATGCTAACATTGTTAAGTTGTTGCTATAAAATTTGCATTCACATTTGCTAAGATGCAAATTTTAAGATTCATATTCTTCTTACAAAATTGATTGCAGGGACAATGAGCTATGGATCCAAATTGTCCGGACGCCCCCGGCAGAGACAAGGAGCGTGAAGAGCGAATGGATCCAAATTGTCTGGATGCCCCCGCCAGAGACGAGGAGTGTGAAGAGCGAATGTATCAGATTTTATATGGCGTGCAAACCCGCTGAAGAAGATGCCGGTGGAGAAGATGGGGTAATTGGAAACGATTACAGCTCACAATTTCTGAACGACTCCGGTGAGGGAGTTGAGCAAGAAGAAATTTGCAGAGAGCAGGAAGTGCCCTTAACAAACTCCGGCGAGGTATATTAAGCCTCTGTTGATCGATCACTAGATGCATTAATTGAGTTGTATTGCAGTTATTAACGAATCATTTTTTCTTTTAGCCCTCCGGATCGAGCAAATCATCCGCTGCTAAAGGGTCGAAACGAGGCCCAACCAGAAGGTTGGCCGATGGTGTAAGGATATCGATCGACAAAGTTGGTGATACTGGCGAACCGCTGGAACCCTTAGAGAGCCGCGTAAATTTATAAATCAATGCGGAGTTCTTGTTAGGGACTTGGTCCCGATCATCGTTGAAGAGTGCCATAAGCCGAAGGACAACAACAAGGCAACTACTTATGTCGACGACAGAAGAAAAGATTTGCTTTGGGACACGCTCTTGACACATGTCAACCTACCGCCAGGTCTCCTCCCACCGTTGAAGGAGAAAGTCAAGCAGTGGATTCTTACGAAGATGGCCACACAATTCCATACCTGGAAGAAAAAATTATGGAAAACTTATGTAGCGGCGGAGGAACAAGATCCAGAATTCACTGGACCACTAGTCCATCGCGCGAGCCGTCCCGTCCGTCGATTGCGCCCACTGCTAAGTCCATGGGCCGCTCTGTCCCATCAAAGTAGAAACTAAACTTCCCGTCGACATATACACAGAGAAAAAGTGCAAACAAGGAAACTCGAGAGGAACGCGAGTTGCTAAAACCTCTTCCAAAGAGAAGTTACGACTTGACTCCAGGGGAACTCGACGCGGAGGTGCGTGCCGATGTGAAAAGACAATTAGGACCGAAACGGCCCCCGCCAAAGGAGATAATACCATCGGAAAAAGTTAAGAGATGTTTGAAAAATCTATCGTGTGGAACGCCACAGCCGCCTAAATTGCCAGATGACTATGATCGTGTTATTGAGAAGACAATTAGTCAAGAGAAGCAGGAGAAGGAGGCGGCATATCGACTAAAGAGGGAGCAGATGCAGACGATAAAATCCGGGAAACAAGTGGCCCAGCTCGGAGAACAGGCAAATCAGTCGATCCCCCCGCTCAAGGTGATGCCCGATAAGGAAATACACCACGACACTGGTACCATAGGCGACGCCATAGAGTATCAGTATGCATGGACATATGTCCACGGGAGGTCCTGGTCAGACCTGAGCAGGTCGATTCTCTAACAACACAATTACGTCGATTGCATCAGTGGTACGAGAAAACCGCAAAGGCCGGGCATGATGTCTTCTGGGTGTCATATAAGAAAGAGCATTACTTCACGGATGACGCGATGTATGTTCCGTTTTCTGAAAAATTTCAGTTATTCAATCAAGATGCCCTTGACAAAGCCCTCGTCAGTTGCTATTGTTTGTAAGTGATTTATTTCTGTAATTTAATTAGTCTCTAGCTCAGCTCGTTCATCTCGTTCATTGCCTGTAATTATCTCACTATATTCTTTTGTATGCTATTATGCAGAATGAAGATTGTCGAATGCAGAGAACGCCGCATCTATGACACTGGGTTCATTGACCCATATTATATTCATGAAGTGACCGTAAATAACCATCCCGAGGACACAGAGAAAAACTTGCTCCGGTTTTTAGTGAAACAAAATACCTGTGCAGAAATACTGTTTCCTTACAACTTCAAGTGAGTGTTACTGTACCTTCTACACATTCTATTTTGCTTACTCGATGTTTAGTGTAATCGATGAGTCATGGACATATAAACGTGCGCAGATTCCACTGGATTCTGCTAATCATTAGAGTTGACCAAGGAGTCGTTCAAGTCATGGACTCGTTAAGGAGAGATATGGACGAGTACCTCAGCTTGCAAGAAATGCTTCAGAGGTAATTCCAATCATTATTGCTCTATATCGACGTCTTTCGTTCATTTTCTGATATCAAGTAATTAATAACTCCTTTAATCATTTTCTTTTGCCGGGCAGGGTTTGGAAACAGGTCATCGTGAAGGTTGCAGGAGATTGGAAACCGGAGCTGTATTTTTATACCACCAAGGTAAGTAGTACTATATATAGGTCCGCGCAACTCTCTAATTCTAGTTTCAATACCATTATCATGCTTGATTATTATTTGATTAAATTCTATTTTTTGTAAAGTGGTGTCTGAGGTAGCCACAAGGGACTAATTTATGTGCATACTACGTTTTCGAGTACATACGCACTTTTGTCACTGAGCGGAATAGACAACACAGAACAGTTGAAGTACGTATAAACTATTCGCAATTTTTTTATCACCATATTGTGTTGAGTTCCATTCATAATTTATTTTATGATGATTTCATATATATATATATACACACTCACATTTCATATTGATCTAGATGAAACGATTGCGGGAACAACTCATACCAACGAAGCGCCTGAAAGCAATTCAAGAGGAATTGGCGGGATTTTTGAACTCGGAGGTCATGAAGAAAACCGGAGAATTTTATCACCCTAATAATTATTTTTTGCCTCCAATGTAATTGACGTGATCTCGACATGAGAATTGCATTTAAAGCAACTTGTATGTGTGTATGTATATATGCATCAAACGTGATCTCAATGTAGTATAAACTTTATGTATATGACTTGTTTTTTGCGTAACGTGATCTCCATACAAAAAGAATTAAATGGAAAACACAAAATCGAAACCCATAATAAACCCCTAATGACCTAAACCCTAAACTAGGAAAAAAAATAGTAGAAAAGAAAAGCAGAAATCTTTAGTCCCGGTTGGTTTTACCAACCGGACTAAAGGGTTCCCGCCATGCGCGCCCGGCCGTGGCCACGTGGATGCCCTTTAGTCTCGGTTCGTGGCCAACCGGGACTAGGGGGGAGGGGGGGCTTTAGTCTCGAATAGTTTGTCCCGGTTGGAAAATGCGATCAAAATCGCAACTAAGCTAATTATTGAACCAACAGCATAATGATACCAAGCCTCTTTATGAATGACAAATGCCCCGTTTTCTACTAGTGTCATGAAAATACCACAATTCTTGTTAGAGAAACCAAAACATGACACCATCCCTCGGATATAAATATGCTTGTTAGCATTTTTTTTGGAGAACCATGGGGGCCATGAAGCCCCACCATTTATGTTAGCATTGCATATACACAGTTAGATCATTGCAGAAAGTAGGCGGGAGGGATATAATATTTGTTAACAAAATTCAGTGATCAACAGCTACATCTTAAATACAGCTTACTAGGCGCATTTCTCCATATACTAATAAACATAGTACAGTCGACCAAAACCTGTTGAAACTATTATACACATTCTGATCACCACAACGCGCTAGTTACGCCGAACATGAACGCCGACCGTCCCCTTATAATCTCGTGTCTTTTTAGATAAAGAATGTATATTAATATCACGGAGATACAAATTACACCCAGCCTCTGCAACAACGCAACAACCAAAGCTGTTACGGATGCACACAGCCAAAAGACAATAAGAAGAAGAAATAAAAAGAAAAGTCCCGCTACAAAGTTACAGTCATTGCAGCAGCCGCACAACCACCCCCAAGACACCACCTGATGTCCAAATCTTCAAAAGCAACGTCTTTAAGAAGAACAGTGCCAGGCACAACCAATTAAGGCCAGACCTTGGGTTTTCACCCTGAAGATAATAGTCCCCGCTCTCAAAACAATGTCTTCAGCAAGAACATTGCCAGACACAACCAATTAAGGCCAGGACTTGGATTTTCACCTGAAAGGAAGAACTTTGAACTTCACCTGTGATGTTGCCCCCACTAACATACCGCTGCTCCGCCTCCTGCAACTCCAAGCAAGTTCCTCATCGACGCCAAGACTCCAATCGCCATTTGCTAGTCCTTTAATCTCAGTTTCATGACATTCCCCGCCTCTGACTACACCATGGATTTGCCATGATGGCACAGAAGTAGAGCTTCACGCCGCTCCCTCCGCGCGACCGAATCCCTCCGATCCAGCAAACTCTGGGAATTAGCCCATGAAAGATCACCGGCGGAGCCTTCCGAAACTCGACACTCTTGCCAGATCAAGGTACCGGCGTCAAGCAGATCTTCGTCTTCTCGCGATTTGGAACCCTAGGACCACCGCCATTATTCTCATGCCTCACAGGCCCCGACGACGTGAGAACTCACCCAGCAGGAACGGCAGCAATGGAGGGGTAGACCGGTGCGAAACCCTAGATCATTGGCGTGGCCAAGACCACAGCCAAACACCACGGCCGGCCCCGGCTGGACTCAGCATACCCAGATCCGCACGAGGGCGAGATCGGGCAGCGAAGCCCAGTTCACCGCGACGGAACCACGACCAAATCGGCCGGCCGCCGGCGACTCCCCACCACCACCACGCCGCCGCTCCACCGGGATCCTCAGGCGCTGATCTTCGACCACGCCGCCCCATGGCCGCCGCCACGCCTCACCGCCCCCGCGAGACGCCACCGCGAACCACCTCTCCTGCCCACCGTCGCCGGGGTGGGCGCCGCCACCACCGCCGTCAAGGGCAGCAGCGGCGGCAGGGGCTTGAGCCGGGAGGCTTTTTCTAGGGTTGTGGGTGGCGGCGCCTCCGGAGCCGCCTGGGAGGGAGGCAACCCGGGAGGAGAGATCACTTCCCACGGGTCTATTTGCATTATATAATCTCGTGTCTAACCTAAAATATTCATATCTAGTCTATTTCAGCTAGTCACGTTGTCAGAAGTCAGATGCTAAGGCGACCAGATCAGTCCAGAGCTATCTATTGACCACCGCGACAACGAGCGCCATGCGTGGCCGGTTGCACATGGCGCGGAGGAAGAGGAAGACGCCCACGACGATGGGCAGCATGACGATGGAGATCACGGCCTTCTCCACCGAGTCCGTCCGCGTCATGGCGAGCGCCAGTAGCGGACAGCACGCTACCGCCGTCACCAGCAGCTGCAGCGACACCCAAACCTGGAAGCAGCAAAATACATCGTCGATTAAGTGCGAGAGGAGTTGACCAGCGAGATTAAGCATCTACTACAAGATTCATCTATCTATGTGCGCACGTACGCAGTTCGGTATCTTGCGATCGTCTTCGTCTTCTCCGGCGACGACAGCAACGGCAGCGGGCCTCGGCCGGCCATGGATGTTCGAGGGTGGCGCCGCGACGACGGGCATGCGACCTCTCTCGAGGTCCCACTTGTCGTCTTCCTTAGCCATGGCGCGACGGCGACGGCGCCGGACGCGGTTCTTCCGGCGCGCCAACAACCAAGGTGAATCTCGAACAACTTTTCCTCTTTGAATTAACGGAAGGGAGCAGAAAAGAGAGGAAGCCCCTTGCGGTACGTGCGATATATGAGTCTGGCAGGTCCAGCAACTAGATTCGGATTCTGGGTTGTTGGATGGTTCGATCCAATTCCGGGCACCACGTAACGCACCACTTGGATTACGCGATTATATTCCTATTCGGAGTAGGAAAGCTCTGCCCTTGTTCCGTTGTTCGCTCTGCGCGTGCACGTGTCGCGTTACTCCCGCTCCCTTCCTTCTCGTTTGATCATGTTGCCGTGGGACCTAACAGTTTTTCCATATCAAAAAGCATAAATCCGCTAATGGCATTCAACCGACGCAGACTGGTATGCTTGCTTCGTAGTAACTACCTCGCTTGCGAGAAGGAAGGGCTACTCCTCGATTTGATGGGGTGCAACATGAGGATTTCCCCTTTGATCCTTCTAAGTACCGAGTGGCAGCCTCGACCTGAGAGGAAGTGTGATGTGTCTAGAAGCTCGGGATCACAATTGGATACATAAGCGTTAATTGACCACATGCCACTGCAATTTACACGATTGCTGGAAATTGCCATTACAAAATCAATAGTTTTCACAAGGCAAAATTGGTGCTAAAGTTATGGAAACTTCTTCACATTAATGTAACGTTCAGTCGAGATTTAAGCAGGTCGAAACTTACGACATGCAATGCTCTTCTAGGTTGGTGATGATCGTGAGGGAACTACTAATTCCGTTGGAATCTATATTAGAATGACAATTTTTTGGTGAATTCCATGTAAAGAGTACTTGTACATTCGGATGTGATAGTTGACAATGATAAAATATAAACCTGCAAATGAGTTTAGAGTGTTATTAAGGATAACCATGCAAAACCCAACTAGCAAGAGAGTTTACAGTGTTGTTTCACGATAAGATCATCAAACACTTATTATTCTGATGCACATTTCCCCGTTCTATATGGTCAGTAGTGCCGGAAATCCATATCGGGTCATAGGTTTAGATGCACTCACTGCTTAAAAAACATTTTTCAAAATGTTAAAAAATTCTAAATAAAAATTTGAATATACTACATGACATTTTATGTTAGCATAAAAAGTTTCACGAAGAAAAGACATTTTTGTGGGATGTGCAAAAAGACAAATCTGGGGTTTTCAAAATGACTTTGTACGCGACTTTTTTTGGTCTTTTTTCCACAGGTCACAAAAAATGTTTTTTCTTCACTTTTTGTGCTAACATAAAATGTCATGATGTAAATTCGAAATTTATTGACATTTTGAAAAAAAATGTTTTACATAACGGGTGTTTCTGCACCGTGACTCAAAGCCGTGCCCAGTAGTGCCTTCTAACTTGTACCCGCCACATAGAATCGATCACAAGTATAGAATACTCATCAGGGTGAGAGCGGTAGCCGTAATGTAATCCCTATGGCTATGTAGAGTTGGCATGGTTTATTACCGACAAAATTCTACTCATTTGCATGTCATTTACCGGTGTACCTACTGGACTCGTTTGAGGTCGTCTCACCCACCACATAGAATCGGTCACAAGTATAGAATACTCATCAGGGTAAGAGCGGTAGCCGTAATATAATCCCTATGGCTATGTAGAGTTGGCATGGTTTATTACCGACAAAATTCTACTCATTTGCATGTCATTTACCGGTGTACCTACTGGACTCGTTTGAGGTCGTCTCTCCTGCTTCTAGAGAATCGCGACATGTTTGTGGAGATCTGTAACATGAGCCTGTAGCGAGGGATATTCTTGCACTTATCAACTAGACATGTGTTCTTTCTTAATTTGTAGCCGTTGAGGGTTTAGAATGTATGAGTCTGAGATCTTCGAGTGTAGTAGTCAAAATTGCCAGTATTGAACCGGAAGAATGAAGAGCATAAAGCGTACACGTTCATTTATCAGCTCCGAGTGGCTTAGTCGAGAGCTTCTACCCATGTGTCGAAAGTTCTTTGTGTACTAGCCGAGGGCTTTGACTTAAGCGTCGGAGGCTAAGAAATGTCAGAACTTCGAGGAACTTGAGTTGTCCTAGTCACCTACATGAAGGTTAAAGGTAGGATTGTCTTGCCATCTCTTGAGAGCCTGCCTGGATGGAGGTGAGGACAATGTAACTGCACTGCAGCGTAATGCCCAGGTTCCATCTATGGCAGCCGATAGGGGAGTTAGAGTCGATATGACACTTACGAGTTCTGTATCTTGCGTCGAGGTCACCTCCTTGAGTTCGTTTGGTGTCGGCTTTGGTCGCTAGGGCGTCTTGGTCGTCGACCCGTGTGGGGCGCGGCTCCGGATTCTCACCTCCGCCGTGTTGCGTTGAGAGGTTTTGGTGTCGGCCTTGGTTGTTTGGGCAACTTGGTCGTTGACCGGTGTGGGGCGCGGCCTCGGGCCGGTGTGGATCGAGTTGTAACTTTTTTTTTCTTTTTAGGCCTTATCCTTCATGCTTGCTTCTATTTTATCAATATAAAAGGCAAAGCTTTTGCCTGGTTTCAAAAAAAGTTTTGTATCTTCGCTTCTCCCTGCTTATGGGAGCAAAAGTATCAGAGATGTGTCTTATGATGACAAAAGAAACATGGACAAAGAAATTAAGCAATCAAAGAAAGAAAAGAAAATGTGAGCTGATGCCTTCCGTAGCGTTATTAGTCGGACCATCCTTCTCCGCTAGGATTAAATTCCCGAGACCCGCATGCCTAAATTATAAATCGTCTCGTGTGATGAGGTACACGGATTCCTTTAATGAAGAGTTTTGTTGAGCTTTGCTGCTATTCAGTGAGAACTCTGTTGGTGAAGAATACAGACTCAAAAGGTAATGTTTCATCAAGATGTGATACACTTATATAGAGGATGATCTTATCATCATGGTCAGAGATACTATGTACCCTAGAATCTGTTTAATACGGACATCAATCTCTTTGTACTAGTTGTACTTCCCACAGAGGTAATTAATCTGCTACTCCATGAAAAAGCAAAGGCACACTGCAAGGAACCTCTACGGTCTTAACTTCATAAGTGCAAGTCTACTCCACGAAAAATAAGGCTTTTGCTCCATGAAAAATAAGGCTTTTGCTACATGTGTGCTGTGCAGCAAGGCACACGTGTGGCACTACACACTGGCACATGCGCATGCAGTCGCGAACTCCCCGTGCCCGTTCGGTTGGCAGAAAGAAGCTTATGCAAATCCTTGGATCTGGTGACCGCTGTCGCACCTATACCTGGCAAACCCCTGCATGCACCTGATGACAGTAGTAGCATCAAGAAATAAGCAGGAAAATTGTCTCTATCTATGCGGGACTTTCACACAGCCATGGGTAGAGGATAGCGAATGGAAATGCAACTGACGTTGGAACATTTGGGTTGGCAAGTTGGTGCTGCATGTCATCCTTCTTTTCTTTCCTGAACCGAACACCATGCATTCGCTTCGATCTTCACACAAAGATCTAAACTCTGAATCCAAACATTGCACTGAAGAAGCGACACATAATTCTCACCTGGGAAAACAGGAATTCAGAAGCTCAGATCAGGATGTATACTGTACGCACATTACCAAATTAAACTCGATCGGCGATGGAGTTTGAAGCCGGTATAGCTCGAGAGAGAGCGAAAATCTGGAAGAGAGGTGGCCTGGCATGCATGGTGGATGAGAGCCACTCTGCCTAGCCAAGAAGACCCACCCATGCAACCACACCAACTGCATCCATCAGTTGATTGTGAGATGGATCAGTTAGCAGAGGGCATTGCATAGGCAAGTCATTCTTGGCTACCGGATCAAGGGAGGCTCTCCATCTCCATGCAAGGCTTCCCCTCTTCTTCTTCATTCACTGCTGCTAAACAACTCCCTCAATGATGTATGTATGATGGCTCCTCTTTTGGCTCTGTATGTGTGTGGCATGCATCACCGCTGGCTTGCACCAGCTGGTATTTATAATGTCGACTTGGAGAGGAGTCAGGGCAGGTGGCAGGGAAGAAAATCCTATACGACCTAGGTCGTACGCTCAGATCGCTGGACCAACTCCAGGGACCGACACCTGGCAGAACGAATCTCAAAGCAGTGAGGCCTCCCATCCCCAATTTCCTCCAACTCCCGTCTTTTTTTTTAGAAAAGGAAATTTTATTAATCTCAGCCTCTGCATCGAGTGATGCACACAGCCGCATTATTACAAAGTATAACGTATCTTAAAGTTTACATCTTCAAAAATCACAAAGATTGAAAAAGACACCTCAGCCGACAGTGGCGTAAATGAGTAAACTACGAAAGTCGACTAATATGCTGCCACGAATGCCGGGAGAAAAAATCATGTGCCACCCGCAGGAGTCTCGTACATCCAGCCACCATAAGTTCCCGTGGTCCGAAGGCAGCAGGAAAGCCCATAACTAGATCCAGTGCACCGCCGTTTGGATAACCTGTAAAACGTAAAATTTATCTTTCCTGTTAAAAACAATATCATTCCGACAATTCCATATGGACCAACAAATAGCTGACACGCCTATACGAATCCTATTTTTGGTCTTGTGATCCACTCCACTCAACCAATTCCCAAACATATTTGTGACATTGGTAGGAGGTGGGATATTATAAGTACAGAAAACCACCCGCCAAATAAGTTTTGCAAAAGGGCAGGAAATAAAAAGATGTTCTATAGCCTCATCATTCCCACAAAAGGAACAATGTGAATTACCTTTCCAATTCCGCTTAGCCAAATTATCTTTTGTTAGCAAGACTTTTTCTGAAGGAACCACATAAAAATCTTTATTTTCTGTGGAATTTTTAATTTCCAAAGATACTTTTGTAGATATCTAGTATGTCCATTCATTAAATCCCCATACATAGATTTTACTGTAAATTGGCCGTTTTGGGTCAAATTCCACTTAAACACATCTGGAATATCTGTCAACGTTACCTCCATTAATCTGTGGCATAGATGAGACCACATGTCCAATTTATTCCCTACTAGGGCCTCCTAAATCCGAGATTTAGCGGCGGTGCATTGTGTAACACATCATGAACCGACATATGTTGTTGCTGCACAATGTTATATAGTAATGGATATTGGTTCATCAATGGGGAATCGCTGATACGTGCATTTTATATATCATTTATATAACTTTTAGTATCATACTAGAATGTTATTTGCATGATTATATGATTGTTTCTACATGTTTTAGATGATTTTGGGGACTTTCATACAAAGTCCCTATTTTTGGTATTTAATTTCTGGGAGGCAGAAAACCCCTTTTCTTGTCTTTAATGTTTCAGGAGCTACAGGAACTCAAATAATAAAAGGAAAAATACTGCGTCAGTTTTTCATCGGGAGAAAGGCAGAGGGAAGAAGACCGAAGAGAGGAGAGCCACGAGGGCCAAATGGGGGTGGCCCACGCGGCCCATGTACCTGGCCGCGTGGGACCCACCCAAAGGTGCCTCGGGCACCTCCTCGCCTGGGGCTTTTTATCGACGCCTTCGTCTCGCCCGAAAAGTAACGCCCTAATTTTTCCAAGTCCATCCGAGGTCGCGGCGGCGGCGAAACTCCTGATCCCTTCCGAGGGGGGTCAGATCCTGCTGCTCCGGAACTCCGGAGAAGGGGGAAATCATCGTCATCGTCATCACCTCTCCTCCTTGGCGTGGGAGGAGGCCTCTACATCATCACCCCCATCAAGACCAGCACCATCACCATCATCATCACCGTGATCCACTCCGTTCCCCTCGCAGTTTGAGAGTTGCTATACCCTAGATACTTGTCTTGTGCTACTATTCATGTTTGTGATTGAGTACTTGTCATTATTTGGTGGTGAAGTTATAATTTCAGATTGTGTTGTACCACTTATGCCACTGATATGATCATGTTCGCACGTTGTGAGTAGTTC
Organism: Poa pratensis; assembly: GCA_947311845.1. Taxonomy (NCBI): domain Eukaryota; kingdom Viridiplantae; phylum Streptophyta; class Magnoliopsida; order Poales; family Poaceae; genus Poa; species Poa pratensis. Next base: position 26,056,383 of record CAMZMU010000072.1, on the reverse strand, counting down.
CCGTATGTTCCTGAGGGCATAGGATGAATTGGCAATGATTTATATATGACATGTGTTGGTATTTTGTCAAGAGTTTATCTTTTATGTGATTCTATGATGGTGTTGTGCGAACGTCGACTGCACAACACTTCACCTTTATGGGCTCATAGGAGAACACCGTAGTGTAATGAATTGATGGAGACTTGGGAGGACACGTAAACCTGAGACCGAGTCATGAAGTTATATTATGAGGGTATTAGTATCGGGGACCTTAGAGTGTAATGCTATGGTGGGACTTTAGGTCTTAATAATTCTTGTGCAGTCATTTGCTTGGCCACATGATCCATCATAAGGGGTTGTAGTTTATTTATTTAGCTATACCTAATTATGGCTCCGTCCAAAGAGGATTAAAACTTGACAAGATATTCAACGTGTTGTTTAATAAATCTCTATGCCTAGCATCATCCATGCCGCCCTCGGGAACGTTTGCCACATATAAGTTACACATCACTTGAGCTTGTCCTCTTGCCACATAAGAGGATTGGGCTTTCTCTCTTTGAGAGCTTTCACTTGCTACTATCTGTTATCTGCTTGCAACTATATACAAAAATACCAAAAACATTGCATCTTTTATTGTTTTATTTATCAATCTTACTAACCAATACCTTCAGCTCCTCGTGGGTTCGACAACCTTTTCTAATTGAAAGGTACTACAATTGATCTCCTGCACTTGGGAGCCATCAAGATACTTTTCTGGCGCCGTTGCCGGGGAGCGTAGCGCTATTGGTAAGAAGTTTGGTAAGGAAACTTGAAAGCTGTTTATCTCATTGTTACTATGGCATTTATGAATCGTGCCTCGCTGCATCTTGCTCTATATGAAAGTGCTTATGCCACTACTGCAAAGGTGGTTGAAACTGCTGTGCCTGAGATACCTAAAGTGGGATATAAATTCCCATGGGTCATGTTAAAAGAGTTATGAAAAATCCATTTACAGGAGATGGAACTAAGTCGGCACGCGAGCACATGGAAATAATTGAGGACATATGTGGCTTATTCAGACTACCTGGTATTTCAGAGGATCAGGTAAAAAGGAAGCTATTGTATTTGTCTTTATCTGGTAATGCTCGTGATTGGTACAGGTCTTTGGATGAAGAGGTCCAGAATGAATGGAGTATCTTGAGGAAGGTTTTCTTTCTTAAATATTTTACTCCTAAAGAAGCTTATGATAACCGCTGCTATATATTCAATTTCTGGCCACATCTGGGAGAGAGTATTACTCAAGCTTGGGGGAGGTTAAAGGAACTCCTTCGCAAGAATCCATGTCATGATCTTACAAGGAAACTTATATTGATAAACTTTTATGTGAGACTACCTATGAAGCACAAGGAGATTCTGGATAATTCATCTGGTGGAAGTTTTACTAATAACACTGAAGAAGAAGCATGGAATTTATTGGAGACTATTTCTGAAAATACTAGCCACTGGGATCTTGATAAAGGTAATGAGCCATATTTTGATTATGAATATTCATGTGTAGAGAATTTCTCTACTTCTATTTGTTTAAAAATCTGAGTGATACTTTTGGTCTTGATCCTTATGTTATAATTGAAATAGCTAAAGGTTTTGCTGATCATATCTGTGTTCCAAAAAGTGGATTTGAAGTTTATGTTGAACCTGTTAAACAATCTATTGTTGTTCCTAAAGTTATTAAACAGGTTGAACCAATGTCATCTGTGACAATTGAGGAGTATGTTGAACCACCTCCATTTCCAAACCAAGTTAAGGAGAATTTACTTAAAGCTGTTACTAACAAGAGTAACAAAAGATGTTCTCAGCCTTATGAACAGGTGGAAGTCAACACTCAAATTTCTGTTATCAAGCAACTAAATGAAGAAGACCCAGTGGATGTTTATCTATGTGAAGATGCTACCAAAGTCATCAAAGGTAATTCGGCCAAAGTTGGGAAACCTGTTATATCATGCTCTATTGGGACTTCAAGTTATCATGGTCTATGTGATATTGGAGCAAGTATTAGTGTCATTCCATATTCTCTTTATCTTGAGATCAAGCCTGATATTGATCCCATTGTTATGGAAGAGACAGGTATGACAATTCAACTTGCTAATAAAGATTATATTAGTCCATTTGGAATTGTTAGAGATGTTGAAGTATTGATTGGCAAAATAAAATACCCTGCTGATTTTATTGTGCTTGGTTGTCCTCAAGATTCATTTTGTCCTATCATTTTTGGTAGACCTTTCTTACATACTGTTGGTGCTGAAATTAATTTGCCTAAAGAGAAAGTGTTTATTAAATGTGCTGGTGAGAAACTTGAATTTAACTTTTCCAAATTTGCTGATAAACATGTTGAGAAAGAGCCAATTCCTAATAATTTAATTGAAACTCTTGCTCATATAGCTGTAGCTTCAACTGATGTTGTAGAACGTTATATGCTTAATCAAGATGAACCATTTAATGATGAGGAAAAAGAGGCTTTGGAACAAATATTATGGCAACAACCACCACAATTACAATTGCATATCCCACCTGATAATTTAGGAGTGCTACCACCACCTAAAGGGGATCCTAGTTTTGAATTGAAACCTTTGCCTGCAAATCTGAAATATGCATATTTGGATGAGAAGAGCATATATCCTGTCATTATTAGTGCTAACCTTTCAGCTGAAGAGGAAGAGAAATTACTTGATGTGCTAAAAGCTCACCGACCAGCCATTGGATACTCTCTTGATGATCTTAAAGGTATAAGCCCCGCTCTATGTATGCATAAAATTAATCTGGAGGAAGATGCAAAACCTGTTGTTGATTTTCAACGCCGCCTCCATCCAAAAATGAAAGAAGTGGTAAGGAAAGAGGTAATAAGACTTATTGAAGCTGGTATCATTTATCCTATAGCTGACAGTAAGTGGGTTAGTCCTGTTCATTGTGTTCCTAAAAAGGGTGGAATGACTGTTGTTCCAAATGAAAAGGATGAACTTGTGGCTCAACGTACTGTAGTTGGTTATAGGATGGTTATTGATTTCAGAAAATTGAATAAAGCAACTCGAAAAGATCATTATCCATTGCCATTTATTGATCAAATGCTAGAAAGGTTGTCTAAACACTCTCACTTTTGCTATCTAGATGGTTATTCAGGTTTCTCGCAAATTCCTGTCCATAAGGATGATCAAGAAAAGACCACTTTTACTTGCCCATATGGTACTTTTGCTTACAGGAGAATGCCATTCGGTTTATGTAATGCCCTGCTACTTTTCAAAGATGCATGAATGCTATATTTGCTGATTATATTGAAAAGATAATGGAGGTTTTTATGGATGATTTTTCTGTGTATGGTACTTCCTTCGATAATTGCTTGTTCAACCTTAACAAAGTTTTACAGCGTTGTGAAGACCAACACTTGGTTCTTAATTGGGAGAAGTGTCACTTCATGGTTACTGAGGGTATAGTTCTTGGGCATAAGATTTCTGGAGAAGGAATAGAAGTTGATCCAGCAAAGATTGAAGCTATTGAAAAACTACCATATCCAAGGGACCTCAAAGGTATAAGAAGTTTTCTTGGGCATGCAGGTTTTTACCGTAGGTTCATTAAGGATTTCTCCAAAATATCAAAACCTCTAACCAATCTTCTGCAAAAGGATGTTCCTTTCTCTTTTAATGATGATTGCATTGAGTCCTTTAATATTTTGAAGAATGCTTTAATCACTGCTCCCATTATTCAACCTCCTGATTGGAACTTGCCTTTTGAAATTATGTGTGATGCTAGTGATTATGCAGTTGGGGCTGTTTTGGGCCAACGTGTTGATAAGAAACTGAATGTTATTTATTATGCTAGTAGAACACTTGATGCTGCTCAAAAGAATTATGCTACAACTGAGAAAGAATTTTTAGCAGTACTGTTTGCTTGTGACAAGTTTAGACCTTATATTACTGATTCAAAAGTCACAATACATACTGATCATTCTGCTATTAAATACTTGATGAATAAGAAAGATGCTAAGCCTAGACTAATAAGATGGGTACTTCTATTGCAAGATTTGATTTACATATTGTTGATAGGAAAGGGGAGGATAATCAAGTTGCTGATCATCTCTCTAGGATGGAAAGCATACCTGATGATCCTATTCCTATTAATGATAGCTTTGTTAATGAACAACTTGCAATTGTTAATGTTTCTAGTGCTAAAGTTGCATCTCCTTGGTTTGCCAACTATGCAAATTTTATTGTTGGTAAAGTTTTGCCTCCACACTTCACTTCTCAACAAAGAAAGAAATTCTTTTATGATCTTAGACATTATTTTTGGGATGATCCTTTCCTCTATAAGAAAAGTGTGGATGGTATTATTAGACGTTGTGTACCTGAGCATGAACAACAGGCTATTATAAGAGATTGTCATGACAGTCCCTATGGAGGGCATCATGCAGGAGATCGCACAGGAGCAAAGGTATTACAATCTGGTTTCTATTGGCCTACTTTATTTAAGGACTGTGCTGAATATGTTAAATCTTGTGATAAATGTCAAAGAGTAGGAAACATTGGTAGGAGGAATGAAATGCCTATGAATTATTCATTGCCACTTGAACCATTTGATGTGTGGGGTTTTGACTTTATGGGTCCTTTCCCAGAATCAAAGACAAAGCATACTCACATTTTGGTTGCAGTTGACTATGTTACAAAGTGGGTGGAAGCAATTCCAACCAAAAGTGCAGATCATGCCACAGCAATGAAGATGCTCAAGGACATCATTTTCCCCAGGTTTGGTGTTCCTAGGTTCTTAATTACTGATGGTGGTTCTCATTTCTTGCATGGTGTTCTTAGAAAAACTTTGGCAAAATATGATGTTAACCATAGAATTGCATCTCCTTATCATCCTCAAACAAGTGGGCAAGTTGAATTAAGCAATAGGGAAATTAAACTCATTTTGGAAAAGACAGTGAATAAGTCTAGATCTGATTGGCCAATTAAGATTAATGATGCTTTGTGGGCTTATAGAACTGCTTTTAAAAATCCTATGGGAATGTCTCCTTATAAAATGGTTTATGGAAAAGCTTGTCACTTACCTGTTGAACTAGAACATAAAGCTAGATGGGCTATTAAACAACTGAACTTTGATTTTAAAACTGCGGGAGAAAAGAGAATTCTTGACCTAAACCTACTTGACGAATGGAGAAATGAAGCTTATGAAAGTGCCAGGATGTTTAAAGAAAAAGTTAAGATTTGGCATGACAAGAAAATTAAGAAAAAGGAATTCAAAGTAGGTGATCAAGTTTTATTGTACAACTCTCGTTTCAAGTTTTCTGCAGGGAAGCTAGCTTCAAAGTGGCAGGGACCATTAGTGATACAGGAGGTGTACCGTTCAGGAGCTATCCGTCTTCACGGTGACATGAAAGGTAAACCTCATGTAGTCAATGGACAACGCCTTAAACCTTATATTGCAGGAAAGAGCTTCATCGGAAGGGTGGAGGAGTTGAATTTACAAACACCGGAAGAGGTAATTGAGAGAAACCGTGCAGTTTCAGAAACCCTAAATCAATAGAAGGTAACTTTGTGTTGGAAAGTTTCTCGGAATTGCATAAATTTTACGGAGGTCAATTTTTATGGAAATCATCGTATGGGACAAGAAAACTGGACGAAACGGAGACCCGAGGGAGGAAAGAGAGGGGCCCACGCGGCCCATGTACCTGGCCGCGTGGGGCTGTCCCTTTTCGTCTCGTTTTCGATCCCGACGCTTCGTCTTGACCTAAAAACCCTCAATATATACCCTCTCTGCCGATCTAATCTCGCACCGAGCGTTCTCGAGCGATCTTTGTTTCTGCTGTTTCTGCCTGTCAGGTTTTAGCCATGTCTTGCTCCGGATCCAACCAAGAGGGGGAGAGCTCTCCCAAGGAGGGTGTTGTGAACCGCTACCTCAACTCCGTGATGACACCACCGAAGACCGTGTGCTTCAAGGAGGGCGTGATGCTCGTGGAGGAGGTGAAGGCTCCCAAGGCCACCGGCACGGTGGAGGAAAGGCTGGATGAGTTAGAGGACAAGACCTTCAGGTATGGCACTGTGGTTTACCGCAGCCTTGATGCTCACCACTTCATGAACCTGGAGCTGGAGAAGAAGGTTGAAGAGTACAAGAAAAGGCTTGAAGATCTGGAAGATAGGTACAAGGACGTCATCAACAAATGGGAGAAGTTCCAATGCTTCATGTGGGATGTAGAGAACCAGAACTGCGAATATGAAGAACGCTTCAAGAAGATTGCAGCAGCCGCCACCCTCAGGTACAATGATCCACCTACATCTTTCCGTGATGGAAGGCCTTTCCCATGGAAGATGGCTGAATGGGAGGAAGAATATGAGAAGGAGGAGGCTGCAGCAAAGGAGAATCTGGAGGAACGCCAAGCTTGGGGGAGTTCCATCTAGTCTTTCTCTTTATCAATCTATCATATCTATCTAGTCATGGTGTGCTTTGCTTTTATCGATTAGTTATCAATATCTCTTAGGCGTGTGTGAGCTCATGGAGCATTATCATGTATCCCTATCTTATGGTTTATCAATGAATATTAAAGTATGGTGTCATCCATGATTCTCTTGTTTGGGGATTTATGGGTAACACTCATGCAAATGAGCGTGGCATATTTAGAATTTCAATCACATCTTGCCTTGAAATTAATTAACTTGAGTATGTTGGACAATTATAGAATTATCTCAATATAGAAGAAGTAAAAAGACTTGTGAAAATAGTTTGAGGTTAAGATATAGTCTTGTAGGATAAGAAGTTGAGAAGACTTAATGAAAAGGATATAAAACACTCTTGTTACAACCTAGTATCTTTTGAGCAAATTAATGATCATGGATATTTCAATACTTATGCTCTTGAATGTGAATGAAAGGAAGGCACCTGAAATTTCAGCTAGCCATGGAAAGTGTAAGAAAAGGGTTGTGTAGAGCATGGGAACTTGATTGAGATATCCATGACTAAAGTTTGCACTAGTTACTAGTCAAGCAAGAGTGATAACAATTTTTATATCTATCTGTCTTTTCATTTGTCTTCTTTTGAACTTGTTATCCAATGAGAGTTTATCTTGTCTTTGAATTTCAGCAAAGTATAAAAGATTATAATGCTTGCCATGAAGAGCAAAAGCATGTGAAAAACAATATGATTCGATTGTCCAACATACAATGGTTATTTGCTTTCAAAAGTAAGGGGTGATTGCTAGAGTTCTACTTATGTTGCCCTCATATGTATGAGTTTTAGATCATTAATCTTATCTTGCAATTGAATATGATGATGATACAATGCCCGTATTTATTTATCAACCATAAGTCCATTGATGCATGTAATGATCTATGTCCTTACTTACTCGAGGACGAGTAAAGGTTTAAGCTTGGGGGAGTTGATACGTGCATTTTATATCATCATTTATATAACTTTTAGTATCATACTAGAATGTTATTTGCATGATTATATGATTGTTTCTACATGTTTTAGATGATTTTGGGGACTTTCATACAAAGTCCCTATTTTTGGTATTTAATTTCTGGGAGGCAGAAAACCCCTTTTCTTGTCTTTAATGTTTCAGGAGCTACAGGAACTCAAATAATAAAAGGAAAAATACTGCGTCAGTTTTTCATCGGGAGAAAGGCAGAGGGAAGAAGACCGAAGAGAGGAGAGCCACGAGGGCCAAATGGGGGTGGCCCACGCGGCCCATGTACCTGGCCGCGTGGGACCCACCCAAAGGTGCCTCGGGCACCTCCTCGCCTGGGGCTTTTTATCGACGCCTTCGTCTCGCCCGAAAAGTAACGCCCTAATTTTTCCAAGTCCATCCGAGGTCGCGGCGGCGGCGAAACTCCTGATCCCTTCCGAGGGGGTCAGATCCTGCTGCTCCGGAACTCCGGAGAAGGGGGAAATCATCGTCATCGTCATCACCTCTCCTCCTTGGCGTGGGAGGAGGCCTCTACATCATCACCCCCATCAAGACCAGCACCATCACCATCATCATCACCGTGATCCACTCCGTTCCCCTCGCAGTTTGAGAGTTGCTATACCCTAGATACTTGTCTTGTGCTACTATTCATGTTTGTGATTGAGTACTTGTCATTATTTGGTGGTGAAGTTATAATTTCAGATTGTGTTGTACCACTTATGCCACTGATATGATCATGTTCGCACGTTGTGAGTAGTTCCCGTATGTTCCTGAGGGCATAGGATGAATTGGCAATGATTTATATATGACATGTGTTGGTATTTTGTCAAGAGTTTATCTTTTATGTGATTCTATGATGGTGTTGTGCGAACGTCGACTGCACAACACTTCACCTTTATGGGCTCATAGGAGAACACCGTAGTGTAATGAATTGATGGAGACTTGGGAGGACACGTAAACCTGAGACCGAGTCATGAAGTTATATTATGAGGGTATTAGTATCGGGGACCTTAGAGTGTAATGCTATGGTGGGACTTTAGGTCTTAATAATTCTTGTGCAGTCATTTGCTTGGCCACATGATCCATCATAAGGGGTTGTAGTTTATTTATTTAGCTATACCTAATTATGGCTCCGTCCAAAGAGGATTAAAACTTGACAAGATATTCAACGTGTTGTTTAATAAATCTCTATGCCTAGCATCATCCATGCCGCCCTCGGGAACGTTTGCCACATATAAGTTACACATCACTTGAGCTTGTCCTCTTGCCACATAAGAGGATTGGGCTTTCTCTCTTTGAGAGCTTTCACTTGCTACTATCTGTTATCTGCTTTGCAACTATACAACCAAAAATACCAAAAACACTTGCATCTTTTATTGTTTTATTTATCAATCTTACTAACCAATACCTTCAGCTCCTCGTGGGTTCGACAACCTTTTCTAATTGAAAGGTACTACAATTGATCTCCTGCACTTGGGAGCCATCAATCGCCCAACCAAGTATCTTCCCAGAATCTTGTTGTTTCCCCATTTCCAATTTATAAGACCCCCTAATGAAGAAATCCTCTTTGACTCTCATTAGGCCTTTCCAAAAAGGAGAATCCGTAGGTTGAGCTTCCACTTGAGCTAATGTTTTACTATGTAGGTATTTGTTATGTAGCAACTCCTGCCACACCCCCTCCTCATTTAAAAGCTTGAAAAGCCACTTGCTTAACAAACATTTATTTTTAGCTCAAGTAACTCTACACCTAAACCTCCCTGGTCTTTTGGTCGACATATAATGTTCCATTTGGTTAGTCTATACTTTCTTTTATTCTCATCGCTCTGCCAAAAGAACCGAGATCTATAGAATCTAACCTCTTTCGTACCCCTTTAGGTAATTCAAAAAAGGATAGCATGAACATCGGAAGGCTTGTTAGGACCGAATTAACAAGAACCAGCCGGTATCCATACGACAACATTTTCCCTTTCCAACAGCCAAGCTTGCCTTCGAAACGGCATTCGACTGGTTGCCATTCATCGTTTCGGAGTTTCCTATAGTGAATTGGAACTCCAAGGTATTTGAAAGGAAGAGATCCAGACTCGCAGCCGAAGATCTGCTTGTATTGGTTCTCTACCTCCTTAGCCTTCCCAAAACAAAAAATTTCACTCTTGTGAAAATTTATTTTGAGTCCCGACAATTGTTCAAAAATGCAGAGGATGAGTTTCATATTTACTGCTTTCTCCAAATCGTGCTCCATAAATAAAATCGTGTCGTCTGCATATTGCAAAATAGATAACCCTCCCTCCACTAAGTGAGGTATGAGACCACCTATCTGACCATCATCCTTTGCCCGAGCAATAAGAATGGCCAACATGTCCGCCACGACATTGAATAATATAGGAGACAGCGGATCCCTTTTTAGTTTGAAAATAATGACCGATGTCATCATTTACTCTAACACCGACACTTCCCCTGAACAAATTGCGTAATCCAATCACACCATTCTTGTGTAAATCCTTTCATACGCAAAGCTTGTTGGAGAAATGGCCATTTTACTTTATCATATGCCTTTTCAAAATCAATTTTGAATATAACTCCATCCATCTTCTTCCTTTGAAGCTCATGGATGGTTTCATGTAGGACAACCACACCTTCTAAAATGTGTCTCCCGGGCATGAACGCCGACTGCGTCGGCCTAATAATCTTTTGAGCAATTTCAGTAATACGATTAGTACCTACTTTTGTAAAGATTTTAAAACTGACGTTGAGAAGACATATTGGTCTATATTGTTGAATCTGAACCGCATTTTCTTTTTTTGGAAGCAATGTAATAAATCCAAAGTTTAATTTAAACAAAGGCAAGTTCCCTTGTTTCAACTGAACGAAGAGATCCATTAAATCATCCCTAATGACCTCCCAAAAGGTCTTGTAGAACTCCGCAGGAAAACCATCTGGCCCCGGCGCCTTATTGAGTTCCATTTGAGAAATGGCCTCATACACTTCTTTCACTAAGAAATCAGATGTAAGAATGTCATTCTCTTGTTGCGTCAATTGCGGTATATCATGAGTCATACCTTCATCTAGTACTATATCACTTGGGGCTGCATCCCCAAACAATTTCTTATAATATTCCGAAATGTATGTCTTTAAATTCGACTCGCCTACAATGGTTCCTTCGTCTTGCCCTAACTGAAAAATCTTCTTTTTCCTATGTTTGCCATTTGCTATGAGGTGAAAATACTTTGTGTTATTTCCACCCTCCTGGATATATTTTACTTTTGCTCGTTGAGCCCATTTGGTCTCTTCATCTCTACGAAGACAGCAAAGTCGATCATTTGCCGCCTTCAAAGCATCCCGCTCCGATGAATTAAGCAGAATGCTCTCAGCTTTGATGTCTAGTATATCAATGATTTTTAGCAACCTTTCTTTCTCCTGTTTATATTTCCCACTTTGGTTTTAGCCCAGCCTGTAAGATAACGCCTTAAGTGTCATATTTTGTTTTGCCACACCTCTAAAGGTGAGTTCCCTTTTACTACAGCCGCCCACTCGGCCGCCACCATTTCGTAAAAACCCTCGGTCCGAAGCCAAGATAGTTCAAACGAAAAGCGCGCATTATTTCCTAAATGAGCTTGTACCCCTGAATCCACGAAGAGGCGTGTGTGATCCGACCCAGATCTACTCAAAGCTTGGACCGAAACCAAAGAAAAATTTTGTTCCCACTCAGTGGTTACCAAAATCCTATCCAACTTTTCATATGTGGGAATGTCTCTCCTATTTGCCCAGGTATATTGTCTTCCTGTCAAATCTATTTCTCGTAACTCCAAACTCTGAATGATGGCATTGAACATGATAGGCCATCTAGGATTATATGATGCATTGTTCTTTTCTTCAGGTTTCCGAAGTATGTTAAAATCCCCACCCACCAACATTGGTAGTGTTTCATTCTCGCATAATCGGACTAACTCTGATAAAAACATAGGCTTGTGTTCATCTTGTGTTGCCCCATAGACAGACACCAAAACCCATTCGAACCAATCACACTTGGATTTTACATATAGTTTAACACAAAAATCCCCGACATCTACGTTTTTAACTTGGAGAGTTGCGGTGTTAACGCCAATAAGCATCCCCCGGATCTACCTCTCGGTGGCAAACAAAACCAACTAAAGTCTTGCCCTGCCGCCAAATGGGTTAAAAAGGGGGTGGCGAAATTAGATCTTCCCGTCTCCGATAACGCAAAAAAGTCTAATTTTCTCTCGCGAATTGATTCTTGAACAAACAGATGTTTTCCGGGGTCACGAAAACCCTCGCTATTACAAAAAATCCCTTTTAAATTATGCATCTTTACTTTTCTTTTGTAGTTTAATCCTAGCACTTCTACGTTTGTTTAGATTGGAGAAATCTTTCTTTTTCCTGGTCCGAGTGACCTTCTCCGATACGATAGAAAAATCAGTCCTATCTTCCATATTTCTAGCAATATCATCTTCCTCTAGATCCTCAGTAAGACACGAAGCCCTATTAAGAATTAGACTATGTGGTTGATCATCATAATTATCCCTCAGATTATGTTGTAAGACATGCATTGTTCTATCTAATTCCGACTTTTTAATCAAAGCAGCAGAAACAACAGCGTTTGAGCCTAACGAACCCCCAATTTAGACGCTCTATCAACAACTTCTTTATCTGAAAAGCAAGAATCGAAAAGCTTTTATTTAAATTCGTACCTGAGCCCAAGCCGCGCCTCTCCGTCAATGCCATTGCCCGCTCCATCTGAGAGACGTCCGCATTGAGCCGCGTGAATCCGTCCACTGGATCAAAGGCCCAAAGCCTCCGGGTCCGGGATACCACCGAAGTCGATGACGCGTTGGCGCGACGACTCCTTCGCGTCATCACCCGCCTGGCGAATTGGAAAGGAGGGCACCGAGGTCCGTCGTCACTGCCCCCCCCCCCCCCCCCCGCCGCTCCCCCGAGCACCCCTGCCTGGGGTACCAGGGGACGCCGCGGTCACAGCCCCCATGCTCGATCCGGTCCCACCACCTGTGGTCCCAGGAGAGCTCGAGGAGCACACCGTCGCCGAAGACGGTGAGGCGATTGCCTCCTGCTGATCGCCCACGCCGGATGCACCCGATAGCGCCCCAACCCGCGCCTCCTGCTATGCTCGACCTCCATCTGCTCATAGGCCGCACCAGCCCCACTCGCTGGCTCCTGTACATGCGCCACCTGCGCTGCCAAGGGAGTACCGACGTCCTGCCCAACGGCAACGTCGCTGTCCTCCACTGCAGCCACCTCCAAAACTCCAGAAAAAGACCTCTCAACCGCATCTGCAGCAGCCGATCGCAGCGCAGTGTACTCCTCTCTAGCACGATCAAATGCACGACGTACTTCAGGCGAGAAAACAACACCCGCCCTAAGCTCGGAAACAGGAGGTTGGGAGGTTGATCCCCCACCGGTCTCCGTGACAGTGTTGCTCTCTTTTGCCTTCTCTGAATTTTCACTTGAGCCATTGTACCCAAGCTTAGCCACTGCATTCGCAAAGTCATCCCCAATCTCGTCATCATCTTCATCCCTGTCGGTCCCTCCGTCGCCTCCCATCACCACGTCAACATCAGCCGGTGGCTCAACACCCTCCACCACAAAGGAGAGGTCATAAAAACCATCCTTGATAAACATAGGGAAACGCCTAGGGATTTTAGTGTAGTCCAGGCAACCAATACGTATCCGAAGCACCCCATGCTCTCTAGTAAAAGCCATGTCAATCTCCAGAGTTTTACCGTACATATCTCCCACGGCCCATAATGCAAGAAAATCACCATTGTGTGGGCTTGGAATCCCAGACACTCTGACCAACACCTCCGGTAAAGTTCTAATTGGTTGAGGCATGTGTGCCCAATTGTCCACTGTCAACTCACAAGCACTGTTAGGAACCCGACATAATCCAAATATTTTCAGCCTCTCTAGATCGTTCCTTGTAGGAAATTGCACCTGATACCTATTAGGCCCCATCTGTCTCACCTCCCAAACAAACTGCTCTGAAGGAACTAGCCGCTGCAGTTGAGTCACAATATCAGGAATGGACATCTCCCCCTGTCACTACCAAGGAAGCAAGACGCTGATTCTCCATCCTTGGTTTATACGTGTCGGTGCAAGGATATTCAAAGAAAATGAGTTCTTCATGTCCATACCCATAAACCTTGATTTGCGGCTTCGGAGCTGTCAACAAATGACACACTTTCCCCCCATGAGCCGGTCCTTCGCAAACGACATAGATGTCCCCTTACAATAGGTCGAACGATGTCCAGCAACACCACACCGGTAGCATCTTTTCTTCTTCGGAATTGCAGCATCTAGGGCAGACGACAACTGGTCCGCCAAAACAGTGACCGCCGGTGCATCAACGGCCGACACAGCAGCCGCGCCTTGTGCCCCTTGAATCACCGTAGCCGTCGCCACGGCCTTAGCCGCCGCTGCGACCTGAGCCGGCGCCACCGCCACGGTCGGAGCCGGCACCGCTGCAGTAGGTGCAATCAGCTGCTGAGGAGGAATCGGAGCCACGGGAGCGACATGACCCGGCGCCGAAACCTGGCCACGCCCGCCGCGCGCGGATGGTCCCTCGCCAAAACGTCCACGGACGTCACGGTGTTCATATCCATGGCCGTACCCGCCGTGCCCTTGATCAGCATAAGCATGCGCTCCACCATATCCGGCCGAGCCGCCATATCCAGCCGCACCGCCGTGTCCAACCGCACCTCCATAGTCGGCTCCATTGCCGTACCCCTCAGCTCCACCATAGCCATACTCGCCGTAGCCCGCAGAGCCACCCTGGCCCGACGCATCGCCGTAGCCCGCGCCCCCACCATATCCAGGGGCACCACCATAGCCAGCCGCGCCACGGCCACGATAAGCTCCGTCGCGGCCATACGGCCGTCTCCCCCGGCCGCCGCCATAGCCGGTATAGAAGCCACCTCTCCGGCCTCTTCCTTCGAATCCCGAGCCGGCATGAAATCCCTTGCGATGGCCGACATTCGTAGCATCGAATCCCGGACCATCCAGCGTCCCGGCCGTGCCGCTCGAGCCGCCCACCTCGAAGGTGCTGTGGCGGCCTGGGTTGAAAGAGCCACGCCCATGCGGAGCCCCTCCGACGCGGCCATGATCGCCGCCACCTCTTCCGCCACCGTGAAAGGACATGTTTTCCGATCTCCGTAACTCGGCCGAGTCCAACGAAACTCGCCGCCAGATAAACCCTAGCAACCTTCGGAGACCAACTCCGGATGAACTAGGATCGAGCGCGGGCTGCAGCTCTTTTTTGGGTCCACTCTGATCGACGTTGGTTCGTGGGCTTGCATGCAACGTGAGTCTGGCCGGGCCGACACCCACCAGACTCCGACGTTTTGAATTTTGAAAATTTGCTCCACTGATCCCGGATCGAGATTCGAACGTGCGTACCCTCGTCGGCAACCTTCGCCGGCGGTGCACATGGCTCCAGCCGCTCGTCGCCTCCGTCTCTACGAAGAAGGATGGTGACAACACCGGTAGCTTCGGTGCCCGCAACTTCGGTTTGTCTTCACGACCTACAACAGGAGAATACGAACCTAGGAAGCACCGCGTCGCGTACCTTTGCATCTCCCGTTTCTTCAATCTCTTCTCGCATCTCGACGCAGACGACGCGGACGAACGCGCGGAGTCCGCCGCCAGAGTCTTGCACAGCTCCTCCATTGAGGAGACCAAGTACTTGCTCTCCGTCTTGCACAGCTCCTCCGAGTCCACCGCCGGCTCCACCTCTCCTTCATCTTCCGTCTCAACGAGACACCAGAAGCGTCCCCCGACGTCGGAGGAAGGGAGGGAGAGTCGTGGTGTTTGCGTCACCGGCGACGTTGGGTACTCCGGCGAGATCTCGAGGGATCTCGCAGTCGCCTCCCCCGTCTCCTCTAACGGCTCCATCGATCAGCGTTAATGTGTGCATGCCTCCTCCCATCTCCTTCTTCAGCAATCCATGGACACGCTCGTTGCTGCCTCTCCTCGCGTCTCCTTCTTCAGCAATCCATGGCCACGCTCGTTGCTGCCTCTCCTCGCCACTGCCGCTGCAATAGACATGGTCGCCGCGTCGGGCATCCACCGGCGCTAGCTGCTCTACCTGGCCATCCACGGACACGCTCCTCGCCGTCCCGGCGGCGCAACTCACTTGCTCGCTGTGTCGCTAGACACCAGCGTTGCAGCTTGCAACCACGGCAACCCTTCTCGATGCACTCGCTCACCGCACCGCCCGTTTGCCACTCCATCAGATTTTTCACATAGAAAAATGGCACAATCAGTAACACAACTAAAGTAGTTGATGCTTTGTTGATTTTTTCAGCTGAATTTATTCTCCTACTGATTCTTTTGTTGGATCGCCTACGGGTGAAAATAGTACAATCCAATTGACTACACAACGAGCAAGAGAGGTGTGCTGCTGGGGCACCGAGGAGAGTTGCGTGGACGGCGGTTTGGAGCAGCGAGCATCGGCGCGACACAGCGACCAGGACCATTGCGCCGGCGGCGATGAGAGCCAGCAGGCACGAGCGTCAATAGTTGGAGAAGGAGACGGGACTGGAGAAATTGGGGATCGAAGACGACGCTGCTTTGAGATTTGTTCTGCCAGGTGTCGGTCTACGGAGTTGGTCCAGCGATCTGGGCGTACGACGCAGGTCGTATAGGATTTTCTTCCAGGTGGCAGGGATGGGGTCATTTTCAAACTGTGTTTGTATCCAAGTGAACAATCGATTGTAATTTGAGCCAGAAATTCGGATTATGTGAACTTCGCGGGAGACGTTTTCACGGGACACATGGTTAAATTAAAGAGACATGAGGAGATAGATTGTCAGCTTATCACCCATGATTAACGCTCAAGTGATTAAATTGTAAATCCTGGGGTTAATCTTATGCGATTCTTGTAAGTGCTTCTAGGACATTTTCTTCCAGTTTCAATTATCTTTTTTTCGAAAAAACATGAAGCAGGTAAGAAGATAGAGGTGCCTGCTTATTTTCCTTTTTTTTTAAATGGGGAGCAAAGCACCAGCCTCTGCATCAGAGTAATGCACACAGCTGTTTTTATTTTCCTGAAGAAAGCAGGCTCTTGTCGCTACCGTTTGATTTTTTATTTGCCATGATTTTACTTATCATCAAGCGTAAACTAGCCACGATTTACTTATCATCGGGCGCACGACCAAGAAACATCCAGATAAGTGCAAATCAAACGGTGAAAGAGTATACGCCACATATCTCATTGTTCTTTCATGTTTTGCATAGCAATAATATTCCATAAAAAGTAAAGTTTATTCTCTATATCTTGAAAGTTGACTTTGCCTCAAAATCTTTTGAAATCTCATCTGAACAGATTGAGATGCCCCATGCTAAGATCGTTCAAAGCATCTAGCATCTCTCGAAAAGGGAAAAATATCAAATGTCAATGAACATTCAGCTCATTCTAGAGTAACAACCAGAGAGAGTACTTTGTCAACATTTTTCATGTTGTTGAATATGTTTGGTTGGTGCCCAAATTTGAACCTGATAATCTTTTGGCAACCTATGATATTTTGTTGGCTCCTAGGATGGTTACCAAAACTCCAGTTTGGTACGAGGATTTGTGCACCCTCCGCGCACTCATTTCACAGTTCTTGCCAAAATTTGACCAACAAAGGATAAGAGAGCCCCTAACCAATATCTGGAAAACCACTGGTACGCAAAAACAGCTATAGAGAACTATAGTAAAGAAGTACTATAGGAGGTTGCAAGGTACCGACCAGCTTGTTGTATGTACTAGGAGGCATGTGCCGTGCGGCCTATGGAGAACCTAAATAAAGTGAACGGCCAGTCTCCATTTGCAAGTCTGATTGCTCATGTTCCGATGTCTCCCTTTCCCATACATAGGATGTCCTTACATCCCATCGCTCTGTTATTTTCCTATCTTCCACCTCTGGTTATGTGGCCGTTGCCTATACTAATAAACAATTTGGATTTGCTTGGTACTTCCGTGAAGATGGAATGGTATATATACAGGGGATAGGCGAAGATCATTATTGACAGAAGTGCAACAGGTTGGTAGAGTATTCATTATTTATATTACGTTACATGAATGACCCTGGGTTACCATATACAAGGTTGTAGAAATACTTGCTCAAAGCGTCTAGTCTTTGTGAAAGGCACATTTTTAACTCCACAAAATTGTGAAGAAAATGGCATACTGATGTATTTCCGTTAGCCCATATAGCTAGGTTGGTTGTGGGTTGGTAGAGTATTATAGGCGCGTCTTGCTGTGAAGGATCCACCAGCATTTGTGAATTAGCCCGACTTTAAAGTAAATGGGCCCTTGGCTGAACATGGCTTCTATATTTCTCTTTTTCAACAATACTTTTCACATTCCATTATTTTATTCTGTTACGATGAATTAAGGGGTAACTAGTATATAGATAATGAGGATAACTAAGTTTTCTTGGAAACATACCTCGGTACGCTGATTAGTTTGCTCTATATATATGTACCTTTAGATGTTCAGCGTCAGAGTAAGATTTGTCATTACGTCCAACACAACACAAACAGGGGCGGCGCCACCAGGGGGCGAGGTGGGGCGGCCGCCCCCCTCAACTTTTGTTATTTTTTTGACTATAGGTATTCAGTATGTATCTACGCTCAATATACGTCAAAGTGAGGGATAAAAAAAGAAAAAAACTGGCAGAACGACCGTCTCTAGTCTGACTCGACCAAACCCTCGCTCCCCTCGGTCCAGGACTGCCTCGGTCGATCCCCTCGCAGCCTCGCTTCTTCGATTCCCCACCAACCCAATCCCTAGCTCGCTCCGCGCCTCCGCCCTGCTCCCTGCTCCTGCTCGTGCTCGATCCGCCGCCGCTCCTCCCCTGCTCCTCCCCTGCTCGATTCCCCAGCCCTGCTTCTCCCCTGCTTGATTACCCAGCCCGTCGCTCCTCCCTCTGCTCCATTCCCCTGACTCGCGCCGTCGCAAATCCCACGCCCTGCCCGCCGCGAAGCCCCGACGCCCCGCCGCCAGTCCCTGCCCCAGCGCAGCTGCGCCTTGTCTCTGCTTTGGGCGGCCGGCCCTGCTCCGGGCGGCTCGGCTGCTCTGATAGTCCGATGGACGACGAGGCCTACTGGCTCCAGTTCGAGGAGGAAGAAGCCGCAGCAGCCATGGCTCTAGCTCGGGAAGAAAACGAGGCCTCCAGAAATCTCAAGAGGACATGCCATGAGCAGGTTAATTTCTTCTTTCGAATTGAGGTTTTATATTTGATGTCTACTTGTATAGTGATTAGTGAGTAATAGTGTGCAGGAGATTGTTCAAAGATTGATTTTGATTTCAATATTGTAGGACACTCAACAAGCAAATGTTTCTGAAATTTTTGATCTAGCAAATGTGGTTGCCGATCCTGGAATTCGGAGACCAATTGATGAATATGCTACCTCTGAAATCAACATGGATTCAACTTAATGGTATGGTACTATCTTCTTATCAAAATGTAGCACTATTTTTTATGTAGTCAGTTTGTACTTGTGTTTTATGCAATATGAAATTGTGGACACTTTCGGCTATTATATTGTGAGACTTTGACTTATTTACATTGTGGATTACATGTGTTGTCAAAAAAAAATTCGCTGGTGGCACACCTTTTACTGTTCGCCCCCCTCGTCTCAATTCCTGGCTCCGCCACTGAACACAGAGGAATGTAATTCCGAGGTACAAACTAACCTACTGCTCCCGAGTAAGAGTACAGTTGTGCGTTTTCACTGCCATGGAGTAAACCCTAGTAAATATTTGCACCATCCAAATCTGTCATACGAAAGAAAAAAAAAGATAAAACAATGCTCCAGACCACGAGTATGTCTGAAAACTTGATGAGCATGAAGTTCAGGATGAAGTAACCAGGCTGGTGGCTCGACGCGGTACAGCTACTCGCCTAGTCGCAGAGACACGCGTTGCTGGAGCTCACAACTGCTGGCTAGACAGACCTCTGCCCGGCAGCGAGCAACTTCAGAGAACCAGGGACTAACCACAGCAGTCCGTGTGGAAGAACCAGCATGCAGAATTTCTACCGAGCTTAGAATTTGGTGTGTATATGGCACCTGTAAGCCGTAACGGCTATAAGATACAACTGTACTATTACTTGAATCGTCAGCTTTGCAGAAAGAAGCTTATGCAAATCCTTGATCTGGTGACCGCTGTTGCACGTATACCTGGCAAACCCCTGCATGCACCTGATGACAGCAGTAGCATCAAGAAATAAGCAGGAAAATTTGTCTCCATCTATCTGGGATTTAGCCACAGCAAAGCATTCTAATTTGATGCTACTGCTGTCATCAGAAAAGGAACAAAAACATTTCTGGGAGTACCGCATCTATCTGGGAGTACCGCATTGCTCCAATTTTAGGAACAAAAACACAAAGCAGAAAAGGAAATTCAGCTGATGTTGGAAACATTTCTGCTGGTAACTTGGTGCTGCCTGTCTTCCTTCTCTTGTTGTCTGAACGTGCAAATTCAGACAAGGGTGCCAAGACACAGGTGCCTGTTTATTTTCCTAAAGAAAACAGGCTCTTGTCACTACCGTTTGATTTTTATTTGCCGTGATTTTACTTATGATCAAGCATATACTAGCCACGATTTACTTATCATCAGCCACATGACCAAGATATTCAGATATGTGCAAATTTAACGGTGAAAGAGTATGCGCCACATATCATATTATTCTACTCAAAAGGTAAAGTTTATTCTCTATATTTTGAAAGTTGACTCGGCCTCAAAATCTTTTGAAATTTCATCTGAATAGATTGAGATACCCCATGCTAAGATCGATCAAAGCATCTAGTATCTCTCGAAAAGGAAAAAAATTCAAATGTCAATGAACATCCAGCTCATTCAAGAGTAACAACCAGAGAGAGTACTTTGTCAACATTGCATGTTGTTGATATGTTTGGTTGGTACCCAGATTTGAACCTAACAATCTTTTGGCAACCCATGATATTTTGTTGGCTCCTAGGATGGTTACCAAAACTCTGGTTTAGTACGAGCATTTGCGCAGCTTCCGCACACTCCCTTCACAATTCTTGCCAAAATTTGGCAAACAAAGGATAAGCGGAAAGCCTCTAGCCAATATCTGGAAAACCATTGGTCTGCAAAAACAGCTACGGAGAACTATGGTGAAGAAGTGCTATGGGAGGTTGCAACTCTCACACCAGCTTGTTGTACGCACTAGGACGCATGTGCCGTGTGGCCTATGAAGAACCTAAATAGAGTGAACGGCCAGTTCACAGCTGCAATTGAGTTTGGTAATGTTCCGATGTCTCCAATTCCCTTACACATAATGTCTATACATATCATCTCTCTGTTCTCTTCTTATTTTTCTTTTTGTTGGTCGTTGCCTATATGAATGAATAATGTGGTTTGCTTTGCTATCTACTTCCGCGAAGATGGAGTGGAATATGTATAGGGGAGAGGTGGGGATCATTATTTACACAAGTGCAACAGGTTGGCAGATTATGCATTATAGCTGAATAAATTGTGAATAAAATGACATACTACTGCCTTACCCTTACCCATACTGCTATTTTATTTTTTAGGGTTAGTGGAGCACTAATAGGATAGGCAGGTGTTGCTCCATTGCTGTCTCTTTCTGTAGCACCATGTTCCCGTTTTACATTTTCCATTAGTGGGTTGAACAAAAGTTTTGGCTACCAAAATACATTTTTTACCGGAGGGGCGATATGACCAGTAACCGGAGAATACCAGATTTTACCAGTGAATTTTTCTTGCTGAAATTAATTTGCACGAACTTCAATTAAATAATAAATAGGGCCCTTTGTTGAACCTGGGTTCAATATTTCTCTTTTTCAGCAATCCTTTTCACGTGCCATAATTTCATTCTGCAACAATAAGTAAAGGGTAACCGCTATATATTAATAACCAGGATAACTTAGTTTTCTTGGAAAGCATGCATCTATAGGTGAAGTAAGAATTTTCGTTGCAAGTTACACAATGCAAAAGAATCTCTTTTTTTTTTTTGAGGAATCAATGGCGGGCTTAAAGCCAGACTGAACCATTTTGTCAAAAGTAAGTCAGAAACACAGTACAAATACAGAAACCATTGAGGTAATCGACCAGTACCCAAGTTGCGGGCTGGTGCGGAAAGAAAATAAAAGAAAACCAAAAATTATATAATTACAGACACAGAATGAACGATAGAATAATCATCCAGGGGGGAGGCGAGGTGGAAGAACATGACCGCCCAATTTGGATTGTAGCTCTGTTTACTAAATTTGCACATATATAAATTCAAAGAAGGAGGTCTTCCACACATCTTCCAAAAACCCGAGAAATCGGCTCTTTCTTGTATCTGAATACCATGCCATTCCTTCTTTTCAGATGTTCCATAAGGTGGAAATGATGACTGATACGAACTATGCAAACTGGAGGACCATCACAGAGGTTGCTATGCCCCGATGGAATGGCCTGCCATAAAGGCTGAATAGAAGGGCAGTGAAGAAGCACATGTCCTAGGTACATGAAACAAATCCATTTGCTACTAAGTAAAACTAGAATCGATAGTGCCCTTTCATTGGCATGAAGAAAACTCAAGTAAATATTTGCAGCATCCAAATCCCCTTATGAACAAAGAGGACAAAACAAAGCTCCTATGAGTATATGTGGAAACTTGAGAGGCATGGAGGTCAGGCTGAAGTCACCAGGTTGGTGCCTCAGACAATAATGAGCATCCCCTGCCCCACCCCCTATAAATATACCACTCCGTCTCCACGGAAGTAGATAGCAAAGCCATAATGTTTATTCATATAGGCAACATTCACATGAAGTAAGAACATCATGTACACGGGAATTGGAGAACTCGGAACATTATCAAACTGAATGGCAATGGAAAACAGGACATTCAGTCTATTTCTCCATAGGCCGCATGGCACGTCCCTCCTTGCTGCTTTGTTGTCTCTTACTGCTGATGTGCCGCCTTGTTGTGGGTTCAACACAAGTGTTTGGCTACCAGGATACATTTTTTACCCGGGGGCTGGGGGGTGTATGACTGGTAAGCAGAGAACATCCAGTTTTTACCCTTGAAAACTTTCTAATTCGAATGTTTTTTATGAAAACTTTCTAATCAGTCTATTTAGGTTCTTCGTAGGCCGCAGGGCACAAGCCTCCTTGCTGTTGTATCTTAGTCCTGCTCGAGTTACTTGTATTTGTTTAATGTTTCCATTTAGTGGGCTGAACACAAATTTTTGGCTACCAGAATACATTTTTTACCAGAGGGGCAATGTCTAACCAGTAATGCCAGATTCGGTGGGAACTTTCTAAATTCGAATGTGTTTTATGAAACTTTTCTAGCATATTCACCAAAAAATGTCAATTTGCACGAATTTCAATTAAATAGTGCCCTTGGTTGCACCTGGGTTCTATGTTTATCTTTGTTAACAGTACTTTTTGCATGTCATTACTTTATTCTGATACATTCAATCAAGGGGCAAGAATATATAGAAACAAGACAACTAAATTTTCTTGGAAAACACACCTTGGTAAGCAGTTAATTAGCCTGCAGCTATATTTATGTGTCTATGTTCAAGGACGAAGTAAGATTCGTCGTTGCACCCAACTCAACGCGAAGGAATGTAATTCCTAGGAACATGAAAGAAATTAATCTACTGCTGTGTAAATTATGACTACATCATGGATAGTGCGGTTAATTGGCATGGAGCAAACCCCAGCAGATATCCGCAGCATCCAAATCCACTGCATGAACAAAAAAGACAAAAGAAAGCTCCCGTGAGTATGTGTGAACACATGATATGTAGCAAGTCCAGGATGAAGACACCAGGTTGATGTCTCAACGCGGAATAGCTTCTCGCCTATTCACATCGACAAGCGCTGGAGTTCACCACGGCCGGACAGACAGACCTCTGCCGGCAACGAGCCATTCCAGCGAACCAGTGACTAACCACATTAGTCTGTGTGGTGCAACCAGCACGCCGCATTTCTACCCAGCTTAGAATTTGGTGTGTATATGGCACCCATAACGGTCAGCAGATACAACCGTTCTAGTATTACTTGAATCGTCGGCTTTAGAAATACACCACATATTCAACTATATATAGTAAAATAACAACCACCAAAAGCAGAGATTCTTCTCGACTCCACAAACCTTGTCACTTCTGAACAGATTGAGATGCACCATGATAATACCGCTGAAAGCATTTGAACGACATCTATGGAAAAGGAGAAAAAAACAAATTTTCAAGGAGCATCCATCTCAGTCAAGAGTAACAATCAGAGTAGTTTGTCAGCATTGCATGGTGTTGCAGATGCTTGGTTAGTGACCAAGTTTTCCCTAACAAAATTTTGGCAGCCTGTTATATTTTTTGGCTCCTCACACTCCTTTCACAATTATTGCCAATAGGTTGTCCAACAAAGGATCAAATAGCCTCTAGCCAGTTTGTAGCAGGCCAACTGTTGGAAAAAACAGGTAGGATATGCAATGGCATGGACCATTAGCACAGGGCACAGCGCAATGCTAGGGCCCCTCTTGGAATCCCGTTTAATTCTCCGCTCCGTATTTCTCCATGGCCGTAGGCTGTAAATTCTACGGACCATGCGAGGTCCGGATTCTGTCCCGACGGATTCCGTCGTTTTGGGCTAAATAACGACAATCCAAGCGCAGCCTAGAGGAGTATTGTCTGTGGTTACCCTGATTGGAATGTCGTTTGAGTTTCCGGCGCCTGAAATATTTCCGGACTTGTTGCGTGACAGCTCCGGATTATTAGCAGGACCTCACCACCTCCGTAATTTAGCCGGCTGGTTTTGGCTAAAAAAGAGCGAACCAAGCGCGGCTAATGCTGTAAGCACAATAGGCTCAACTTGTGGTTACAGCTAAGGCTCAACTTGTTGTATGTACAGACTGAATGGCCAATCACCATTTGCGAGCGAGTTTGCTGATGTTCCGATGTCTCCGATTCCCGTATATGGTATACATGATGTCCTTACATCTCACCTCTATGTTCTTTTCTTATCTACCCCTTTGTTTACGTGGTATATATACAGGGGAGAGGCGGAGATCATTACTGCCACAACAGATTGGTTCTCGGGTTGGTAGGGTATTCATTATAGTACATTACAATTACATGAATAAATTGTGAAAAAGTGACATACTAAAAGGATACGCTGCGCTATTGTGCCTTGGCGTTCCTGTAGCACATTTTCTTTAACATATGACACTAGTTGATTGAACACAGGTTTTTAGCTACCAAAACAGTTTTACCAAATGGGGGACGTATGGGCAGTAACCACCTGTAACCGGAGAATGCCAGATTTCTATGGGTGAAACTTTCTAAACTCGAATGCAATGCTGAAACTTCTCTAGCATATTCACCAAAATTTGCACACAAAAATCAATTCAATTAAATATAACTTTTGTTGGACATGGGTCCTAGATTTTTCTTAACAATTTATTCAACTATATGATGAGTTAAGGGATAAGAAGTATAAAGATAATCAGGACAACTAAGCTTTCTTGGAAAACACAACTCCATAAGCACTAAGCAGATAAAATAGTTTGCAGCCATATAATTGTCTATGTGCAGCAGCAAAGTAAGATTTTTCGTTGCAAGTACACAACGCAAAGAATGTAATTCAGGAATAAAATTAACCTACTGCTGCTGAGTAAAAGTAGAACCGATAGTGCACTCTCATTGGCATGGGGCAAACTCAAATGAATATCTGCAGCATCCAAATCTGTGGCTATCAGATACAGACGTTCTACTTGAATCATCAGCTTTGAAAAAATACACCAGACTCAACGATATATATGTAACAGAAACAACACCATCAAAAGCACAGATTGTTCCTGAGTCCACGAACCTTTCAGAATCTCAAACGTATGGCTACAAATAATCAAGTTCCCGTCTAGGCTGTTGTCATATTAAGTCACGAATTTGAATGCAGACAACAGGAAGAGGTGAAGTAGTTCAGTCGTTTATTTTACAGGTGGGAATTTCTACATTTCAAGTAGAGCAACTAATGCCTTGGGCTTCAGCGAAGCTCACATCAAGCTCTTACTGCCTACCCTGCATGACATCAAAAGGGATAAGAGTCAACGATTGTATTTGTCAACAGTAAAAGCAAAACTAAAGAAAGACACACAATTTCACAGGCATATTTCCTCTGGGCAACAAGCTGCTGCCAAATGCATGTTTGCAGAGCTTGGGCTGATGCATGTGGCTGGTCTTATTGTCATTTGTCATATTAATTTCTTTGTAAGCAATAATATATGCATGCTTGCACTTCATCGCTCAACTATAAATTTCCACCTAATAATATGGGAATCGGAATTTAGTACCAACATTTAGTCCACTTGTCTCCGAAGTCAGTTAGTAGAAAGGTATGTTGAAGCTACATCAGTCACTAGACAAACGCTAAGATAGAGAT
Organism: Poa pratensis; assembly: GCA_947311845.1. NCBI lineage: Eukaryota > Viridiplantae > Streptophyta > Magnoliopsida > Poales > Poaceae > Poa > Poa pratensis. The sequence continues at coordinate 26,030,542 of CAMZMU010000072.1, read as the reverse complement.
TTGAAGTACTAGTTGCAGCGTAATTGAGCATATTTCTGATCTATGGACAGAACCAATCTACATTGATCTATTTCATGGTGCCAGTAAAAGTTACTCCCTCCGTCCCAAAATATAAAGCGCGCTATTTTTGTGCTGGTTTTCGATGTTCAACTTTGACCATTCATATATAATAATTTAAATGGATCGAGAATGTGTAAATGGTACCGTTCGATTCATCTTGCAAAAGTCTTTTATTTTATATATTTTTATATTAATTTTATGGTCATATTATAAGTACATATAATGGTCAAACTTATATGTCGTTGACCAGCGAAATTAAAGGGCGCCTTATATTTTGGGATGGAGGGAGTAGTATATAACAAATGCTTTTATACCTGCCAGTTCCCTTGTTGTCCTTCGCCTGGGCTAGAATATTGACCAGAACCCCCATGCAGGTTATCTCCACCATATGCAGGTCCTGTCCCTTGTCTATTATCTCCACCAAAACCAGGACCCCCTTGGTTACCTCCAGGATGTGTTGGTGCAGGCGGTTGCCCATAGGTTCCAGGTCCAGAGGATTGCCCATAGGTTCCAGGTCCAGAGGTTGCCCATAGGTTCCAGGTGCCGGAGGGCCACCAGGCCCGAAGTCTCCTGCTTGTCCTTGCGAGAAGTTCCTGTGCTCTTGTGGGCTTTGGTAACCTTGACCAGGTTGATTTACCTGCCCTTGGAACCCACCAGGGGCAGGCGCAGGCGCTCCATTGTAACCTGGACGGTCTGCAGAATTATTTCTCGCGTAACCTCTTCCATCTTGTCCAGCTTGTGCGTAATTCTGCTGTGGGTTGTAGCCTCTTCCATCTTGCGGCGGCGGTACGTTTGGAAGTTTCCTTGTGGTGGTGGGCCGCTGTTGTAATTTCCTCGCGGTGGAGGGCTGTCCTGGTAATTTCCTTGCGGTGGTGGGCCTCTCTGGAAATTTCCTTGTGGTGGAGGGCTGTCCCGAAAGTTGCGGTTTCTGTCGGTCCTTGACGGTTTGCTATAATGTACAGGTGGTGCTCTTGGAGTTATTTTACCATTCTCGTATTTATCTCCTAAAGAAACCAATTCAGGCATACAAATATAAGATCAGGGCCATATGTAGTTACTTCAGTAAAACGGCAACTCATGAAGGAAACAAGAATATAACAAACCTCCATACTCCTTCGTCTCTGGGTATAGATATGAATCAGGCAAGATGAAAACAACTCCAGGCAATCCTGATCAAAATGCCAAAGTAGGCAAGGTAAGTTCAATGTCTAGGGTCCCAAAACATTGCAAGCAGAAAATAAATTAAGGTATTATATCCTCTCACCGCGAAATTTTTCTGACATTTCCTCGGTCATTACAGCTTGAAAACCAACATACGTTGTTGTACTAAGAGCATACATTCTCTTCTTAGCCTCCTCGTAACTTCAAAAAGGTAACATCTCAGAAAACAAGGCAATTATATGTTGCAAATGATAGAATTTAATTACTTATACACCAGTAAAAGAAATATTAGCTTCATACATAAGTGCACACCCTCTCTAGATACTTTAAGAGGGTGCAACTATACACAGTAACAGTTTCGGACAATCTAGATAAGATACAATAACTTGATTTGTCATTAATTAGGAGTAGAACAAACAAATGTGAATCAAAAAAGCTTTAAGCATCAATTAAAGCAATTAGCAATTACATGATTAATTAAGAGCAGAACCATCAAATATATGGAGCAATGGCTGACAGAATTAAAAAGATATCATTGGTGTATATTTGATGAATAAGAAATTACTCTAGATATCCTAACAGATAATGGGATCCTTGAACTGCAAACTTATTCAACAACGAAATATAGGTTTCAGAATAACTGAAGTTCTATATCACTACGATGCCAATAATACATATATACCCATATCCAGTCCTCCAAAAGTAAATCATTCCTTCTTTCTTTTAGTAACTATCCAAAACTAAAGCATTTACATGATTAATTAAGAGCACAACCATCAAACATATGCAGCAATGGCTTACAAAACCAAATCATTACAAAGATATCATTGGTGTATACTAGATGAATATGAAATTACTGTAGAAATCTTAACAGATTGGGATCCTTGAACTGCAAATTATTCAACAACTGAAAATATGTTCCTAACAACTGAAGTTATATATCAGTAAAATGCCAATAAATATATACCCAGAAGGCCAGAACCAATCCTCCAAAAGCAGATCATTCCTTCTTTCTTTTATAACTATCCAAATCTAACACAGAAAACAACAGAACTGGAGAAATACTAACAACTTGAAGCATTGATAGGCAAATCTTACTTAGTGAACAACCTTGAGGATTAAGTTTCGATGTTAGTGCTGACGTTGGCCCTAGCTAAAAAGGCAGGATGACTGTGATTTCCTAATGGTTCAAGGTAGGAAATTACAAAGAGCAGTGGAAAATATTTTGGATATCAACCACAAGCTTCACCAAACAAAAATCATACTCCCTCCGTTCCTATATGTAGGGTGTATAAGTTTTGGCACGGAAATTAAAGAATGCTCATGGAGGAAAAAATTACACCAGTTCCGGAGGGAATTACCTCTGACTAATTGACTTGGGAAAAAGAGGAGTTTGCATGAGATAAGGAAACATAATCAAATCTTTTAAAAACATATTCAGATGAGTGGTGGAAAGAAGTACACTCTATATTTCGGAATTTCTCTCAAAACCTTAGGCACCTTACATAAAGGAACGGAGGGAGTATAACATTGCTTCAAGTTATGGACCATTCTTCAGTAATTAAGTTCAGAAGAATTGATGAGTTAAAAAGAAAAAAATGACTTGTTGAGAACTATAATAGTGGAGCCAAGCACAGCAGGATTTTGACTCGGGCATGATCATTCACAATAAGTGGAACAAGGCCATCGCATATAGCTTAAATCAAGCGTTGTTGACATAATTTACATCCACAGACATAAACAAAAACATGACTAGCACCCTCGAAATTAACCAAAAAGATAGCAAGTTACACAACGACTCCAGGCAATCGCAACCACAAACTATGAAACTAGTATCAATAACTTCACTTAATAATGACTAATATGGAAGGGCAAACCAGATTAAACAGTACACCATATATCAGAGTCACAAAAATAGCACGCATGTTCCGCCTTCCATCACTCCACCAGTACACAAGACACGACAAACAGAAGCAATCATCCAGTGCATCGTTGCAATTCACCCTTTGGAGACCAATTCGACATGAAGACAAGCCCAATTTCTCACCAATTCAAGCATAATTTACTTAAATCAAGCGCTGTTGACATAATTTACGTCACTAGCACCCTCAAAATTAACCAAAAAACACTCCAAGCTACACAATGACTCCAGGCAATCGCAACTACAAAGTAGTGTCAATAGCTTCACTTAATAATGACTAATATGGAAGGCAAACCAGATTAAACAGTATACCACATATCAGAAACACAAAAATAGCACGCATGTGCTTCCTTCCATCAATCCAACCGTACACAAGACACAACAAACAGAAGCAGTCATACAGTGCATCATTGCAATTCACCCTTTGGAGACAAATTGGACACGAAGAAAGGCCCAATTCCTCACCAATCGACCCATTTCTGACGAGAACTGGAATTCGAGAGAGAACATTTATACCTTCCGACGACCTTGGCGAGGGTCTGGAGATAGGTCTCGATCATCTCATCGCGGGACGGCTTGGGGTCGGGGAACTCCATGGTGATGAGCCAGTGGTTGTAGTCGCAGCCCTCGAAGAGGATCTCTTCGGGGGAGATTTGGGAGTCGTCCGCCCCACCCCCGTAGTTTCCCCGGGCCGCGGCCGCCGCCGTCGATCGGAAGCCGGCGGCGCCGCCGGGGAGAAACCGGCGCGGTAGGGACGGGGCGAAGGGGGCGGGAAGGAGGGATCGAGAGGGCATGCCGCGGCAGAGGCGGTCGGGCGGAGGAGGGAGGCGGAGGTGGAGGCGGCGGCTAGGGCTCGCCGTAGGCGGAGCGCGAGGGCCATAGCGGGCTAGGGTTTTCGTGGGGGCGCACAGAGGCTTCTGGGGTTTAAGGGTTTGTGTGACGGAAATGGGGAGTATATTATTAGTGGCTTCATTCACTTACGTGTGGGCCCAAGGGCAGGACTGCGTCCACGGGAGGCGAGCAGATATAGGGCGTTTTCGGATTGAAGAAATTTCTTCCTATAAAATCCTTTTGGATTATAGGATTGGGGCCTATCCAATTTCTAAGGAATCCATTTCTATGTCAACTATTACATACGAATCTTAACATGAGCTTAAGATTTTTTGGATCACGGGATTACAAAACACAGGAACTAGATAATTTAATAAGATTGCAGACATAAAACAGAGGATTACAAAGCGGATAAATCTGCATAATAGTCATTTGGATGGAACACTGGGAAACACAGAAAAATTGTCTCAATCCTACGCAATGGGTGTAAAAAAGAGGTCAATCCTACACTATTCCTATAAAAATCCTTCAATCCAAAGAGCCCGTAAACCTTTTTCCTTTTAAAAATCCAATGCACTCATACTCTATCTCTCTACTCTCTCTCTCTCCTCATTCTTACAAAATTCTTGTGTTTGTTTGATATGCACCATCCAAAGGCAACTCTTACAAAATTTCTATATTTTGAAATCCTATAGGAATTGAAATGCATGTCATCTCAATCCTTTGTTTTTCCTATTCCTACGTTTTAAAAACCTTGCAATCTAAAGAGGCATTGGCTAATAGAATTAGGTGTAAAGGTTACAATATTTTCACGAATCAGATGAGTTACGCCAATATAATTTTGAACTGTGAAGTTTATCTCACTAAGATAAAAGAGGTGCCTATGTTTACCAAAACCCCCAAATACGACCGTCATAGCACAACTGTTGGTTCCACCACTTTAATCATCTATGACCAGTTGTTCACAAAACAATTTTCATGTAAACTAAACACAAAACACAATCAAATAAAGTGATTGTCCTGTCTCACACGATCGGGATTCACGATATCTTAGTCTTCGTTTCATAGTTCCTCATATTAAACATGTTCATATGTTAGTGGCGACTACAAACAAAAAAATAGTATAATACGCTAACTATGTACTTGTAAAACCCCAAAAAGGTGTGAAATACAATTGAAAAATGGCAATTACCTATGGAAAAGTTTAAATGAACAAAAAAGTAAAATCATAAAAGGAAAACTCAATTACTCCCTCCATTTTTAAATAATTGTATTAGTATTTTTGTTCTGAGTCAAACTTTATAAAAGTGTGACCAAAATTGTAAAAATCTACAACAATATTTATCTACGACATTAAATTAGTATATTATGAAACTATATTCTAAGATGCATCTAGTGATATTAACTTGAAAATTGGATAAATCTGTAAAAGTTAGTCTTAAGTTAAAACTAGAAGTATGCTTATTTAGAGAGGGAGAGAGTACACGAAAGAAATACACATCTGGCTGGCAAATTAACTGCGACAAACAATCAACAAACTCGTAGAAAAAGGTTCACGAAATTGCAACGGTACCTGATAGTTAACAAATTGGTTGTGTTGAGAACCTGCATGTGGTAGAAAGGTTAGAAGAGTGGTTGTCTTGAGAACCTGAACTGTTGAGAACTTCATGTTTGACGATGGTGTTTCTCATTTAGTCGGAATATTCGTTAGTGGGAGGCGACGTTTCGTCGACAGCGAGGTGACCATGATGATTTCGTCGATCTCAAGATCTGATCCGCCGGCCCAGTTTTCAGAGATGCTCATAGGGGTAGGATGTACGTGTGTTGGGTTGAGTGTCTGTGCGTATGTGAGACTCTGCGTTATCCCGCATCAGTTTATCCTTGAGGACGTGCTATTCTGTTGTTGTATGCTGATGGTATCAAACTGACTGGTGTTCGGAAAAAAAACAAACTGGTTGTGTTTGCGTTTTAGTAGAACCGAGTGACGAAGGCCCTTTGAATATTAGTACCGATCTTATCTAAGATGCCTGTTATTGATAAGAAATTGAAAGGCGGAAAATAAAAAAATACACACAAACCGAACGATTCCTTTGCAGGACCCTAGTTTTGTTGCGTTGTTCTTGCATCGTAGCCGCTCAACTCTGAGAGAAGGATTCCTGTCGTCCCTGCCCCCATACTGTGGGCGCCAACTTCGTGCCGGCCCTCCTTTGCCAAATAGCCATTCTTTTTTTTAGAGAGTATGCCAAAGGCATACCGTAGTTTTATAGAAGGCAGAGGTTTGAGTACAAGACGACTTCCGCTCGTTGCAAACAACAAGCGCAGTCTGGACTCCACACACACAACGCACACACGGGCAAGTCCGAAGACTGCCACCAAGACACTACAACTCCTAACGAAGACTAGCGCCGGAGGAGCGCGGCAAGGGACTCCACGCCGTGTCTCGAAGCGCAATGCTCCCAATAGAGTGACGACGTTGAAACACCGCCATCGCGCCGGTTCCCCGAACCTGGGCTTTCACCCGAAGACATCGAAGGTGGAGGTGCGCCGACAAACCTCAGCGACGCCTCCAAGGAGGTGAACGGCGCCCACGGGCGTCATCGCCGCCTGCACATAGGCAAGACTTGCGTCCGGCGCGTCGCGCACCAACCACCCATCCTGCCGGAGCCATCCTTGCCGAACACCCCGCCGCCGCATTGCCTCGCCAATGGAGTCACACAATGTCTTGGTCCACCAACGCCCCGCACAGCCGAGGAAATGCTGACCCTTTATGCCGGTCTAGGATGCAGACCACCGCCATCGGAGCCATGGCCGCGCTGTCGTTCGCCGACAACCACAGCCCCAGCTCCGTAGGCCCAGACGGCCCCCGAGACCCAGATCGGACCAAGCCCCGACCTTGCCCGGCGCAGCCCCGGACCACCACTCCCCTCCGCCACCATCCCTCTGGCCAGCACCGTTGAGGATCGCCGCCGCAAGCCCACAGCTTGGAGGAGGCCGAACGCGCGCCGGGAGCACCTCCTGGCAGCCAGCGCCGCCGCCTCCAGGCTTTGGACCCTCGCGTCTCTCCCTTCGAGCGCTGCAGCCCTCCTCGCCAGCACCGTCCGGAAGCTCCGCCACATGCCTGCCATGGGGGAGGCCGAGCGCGCGCCAGGCACCTCCTGGCAGCCAGCGCTACCACCCCCCAGATCGGCCCGTCGCTCCGCCCCCATCCTCGCTGACGAGCACCACACCTACCTCCACGCCAGCGCCGGCGAGGGCAACGCCACCAGCCCGCCTAGGAGCGGCCGGACGCGCGCCAGTCTCCCTGGCCGCTAGCGCCGCCACCATCCAGAACTCAGCCCGCCGCGCCGCCCCAACCCTTGCTGACGACCTCCTCGCCAGAGCCGTCGAGGGCACCGCCATAGGCCCGCCAGGGAGCGGCCCAAGCGCGCGCCAGGCACCCCGGCCGCCAGCGCCGCCGCCTCCCAGATCTCGGCCCGCCGCCTCGCCCCCAGCAGCTCTGTCGACCACCGCGCCAAACTCCCTCCGAGGATCTGCATCCACACCAGAAATCGCCGCCGCAGCACCCCTCACCGAGCGCCGACGAGCTCCTCCACTACCCAAGCCTGACGCCGCCCAGGAGTCGTCCCCTCCCGCGCGAAGGACCCGACAGGGCGCGCCCCACCCCCGCCCGCCTCCTTCGAAGGCCAGGCGCGGCCGCCACCGCCGCCGCCGGCGGCGGGCAGCGGCCAGTAGAGGGAGGTCGACGGGGTAGCGCTAGGGTTTGGAGGGGCTCTCTAGAGCCGCTCGCGCGAGAGCGGCCCGAGAGAGCCAAATAGCCATTCAACTCCCCGTATATTGCCATGTTTGCGGGCATGGCATGACTCGTGCCGCCGCCTGAAACTATGGCCGACGAGGCTCAAGTCTGCACCGCGTGACTTCGCATGTCCAGTCAGACTCATGGCCGCACCTCATGACTACGCATCAAATTCTAATAATCAAAGGGCTTGATGGCGAATATATACGGCGACAAGAGTCCCAATCGCCCGAGCAGCCTGTCGTGCTCTGTTCTGTTCTGCTTCCCCCACGAGGCGTCCCAAGTTCTCCGGACTTCCACGAGGCGGAATGGGCGAATCGAGCGCGCTCCAGTCCATCCTCTACGACCGAGGCTCGCTTCGCCTCCTCGATCAGGTTCCCCCTCCTTCTTCCTTCCATCCTCCGTGTGGAGTGGAGATGGGATTCCTCTGTTCCTGATTGGGTTCTTCTTGGTTTTGTTTGGTTCTGATGCAGAGGAAGCTGCCTCTCGAGGAGGTCTACATCGACGTCAAGGGCTCCACCGACGGATGGTGAGCTTTCTCTCCTCCTCCTACTCCCTCCGTTTCTGGAGGAGGTTTTGTTTTAGTTTTTTTCAGACTCGTATGTATCTAGACTCGTTTTAGTGTGTATGTTCACTCATATTCAGTCTGTATGTACTCTACATTGAAATATGTGAAACATCTTATAATTAGGAACAGAGGTAGTAGTTCTTTCGTAGAATGATATTGTCAGCAGCGCCATCTCAAGGTTTAATGCCTAGTTTGATTAGCGGCACATTATGAGGTGATGGCCTTCGCATTCAAGGTTCACCCATGGGGATTGAAGGTAGAAAAATTGAGTCGGCACTCTCAATTGAGATTGGAGGGATCTGGGACGCGAATCGTGGTGGCGGTGTGTGTGACTGCTTCTGCGGCTGCCTTAGGGCGCTACTGATCAGAGGTTGGTTGAAGACAGCCTGACGGTATGGGCCTGATTGCAAGTGGGAGAAGAGTGTTGCTGATTGGGTTTGGGAGATGGGCAGGGATTTGCTACACTAAAGCTCCGCCTTTTTTTGTAAAACCGAAGAAATCATATAATAGAAATATATAAATACAGTAATAGATTGAGATTTTTTCAATGAGAACAAGTTTGTTGTATGTTCACGTAGCAATATGCCACCTCAAGTGTCTAATGATGCATATGAATCGATAAAACTAGTTGAGCTTTGAGGGTTAGGAGTGCCATCTCCCATCGAACTTTGATGTTCGTACTAATGCTTGTGCTCCGGCTGAACATTCAACTCTTTAACACTATTCAGGAACGCGATCAGAGACATGGTTGTCCGTGGTGCTCCAGCGATAGCCATAGCGGCAGCATTATCATTAGCTGTCGAAGTTTTTGATCAGGATTTCACCGGTACACCTGCAGAAGCTGCCTCGTTCGTTTCTAAGAAGTTGGAATACCTTGTATCTAGGTAAGCATAAGTTCAAAACTTCAAATATTCCTTATTTTAGTTCACCACCTTGTGGGCGACGAGTTTGGTCACTGCTCATGCTATCCTTTTAAATGAATGTCTACTTCTGTTTTTGAACAGCTTTCACACATTTTTTTTATTTACTTTTTTTTTTCAGCCGGCCCACTGCAGTGAACCTATCTGACGCTGCAACGAAGCTTCAGAATTTAGTGTCGACAACAGCTGAAACAGCAAAAGATGCCAAATCTATCTTTCAGGTGATAAGTTATATCAGTGATTCCTGCTCACTTGTAGTCAAGTACCTACACAAATAAACTCATTGTGAATCGGGCCTATGTGCTGAGCCAGAGGCATAGAGTTAATATGCTGTGCAAGTTCTGTTTCTTGGATTATAAAACTATATATGGGAACGGACCTGCTGACATGAGATGGCATGAGTCTGAACTTCCAACCTTATAAGCATCGAACCAACACCTTTTGGAGCTTATTATATTCCCTACTGTGCATCTTTGATTATTCTTCAAACTTGCACATACTGTTAGATCATTATTGATAACAATGGTGGAACCATAGCTTTCTTCTTTAACTTTAAACCGAAATTTCCTTAGACTAGCCAAGGATGCGATTTTTGGTTGGTTCCTGACAGAGTTCTTTGCATCCACCATTTGTCCTACCTCGACCAGCAAGATTCTAGCACTACGTTCTGTGCACAAGTGTCTCAGTTAATTGCAAACTGTACTACTGATTATAGCTTACAAATGATAACTAGTATAATTGCATAAACACTGATCATTATAACTTACCAGGTGATAACAGGTCCCCAAACCCTTGTGTTTCCTCGTAGATGCTGTTGCATTGGAAAACTGTTGATGATTGCCACATTGCCTGATTTTAGCATCCACATATATGGTCTTTTGATATAACTTGAAGTTTAATGAAATTAGATTATTCTCTAATAGATGGAACTGTCGGGTGAACATATTGATTTACATTTGCTAACCTTTTCTATAATCTTTCACCAACCAGGTCTTTATCGAAGCTGCAGAAACTATGCTAGTTGACGATGTGGCTGATAATAAGGCAATTGGCTCGCATGGAGCCGAGTTTCTTCAACGAAACCTTGGAAGTTCTAAAAACATCTCTGTTCTAACCCATTGTAATACTGGAAGGTATACCTGTTAACCGAAATTTATTTTGTCTTCAATGTTAGAACTCTCAAATTCCTTATCTGATTATACTCCATGCTTTGTAATTTAGCCTGGCAACTGCTGGTTATGGAACTGCCCTTGGGGTCATTCGTGCTCTTCACTCTGGAGAGTTCTGGAGAAGGCTTTCTGCACTGAAACTCGTCCATTTAACCAGGTAGAGACTCGTCATCCTTGCATGTGGGAGAAACTTTATGAATAATTTAACTCGTTTTGTTTTGTACTAGACATAAGTAGATCTTATTAGCTGTACCCAATATTTTTCAGAGCACAGTAATTTATGTCTTAGTCTCTTAGATCTTTCTAGTAACTGTCTAGGTCATGTATCATGCTAGAGCCCTGAAATCGATTTAGTCAAACATCTTATTAGATTTCTTACTAATTGTCTAGTTTTGTATCTTGCTCTTAATCATTTAAGGTAAAAATATTCTTGGAAAAGAACTGGTTGCTAAGTTTTCGTTAGCACGTATTTTTAGGATAGGTTTTGTAGTGATTCACAGACATAAAAATTTCTCAATGAGTTCGTTTCTAATTTCCAGGGTTCCAGGCTTACAGCTTTCGAGTTAGTTCATGAGAAAATACCTGCGACACTGATAGCAGACTCTGCTGCAGCTGCACTGATGAATAATGGACAAGTTCAAGCTGTAATTGTCGGTGCTGATCGTATAGCTGCCAATGGTAACCACCTCCAATTTTTAAATCAACTGAAGACCATTTTTTCTTGTTGCTGACTGCATTTTTGGATATAAAGGTGACACGGCCAACAAGATCGGCACGTACAACCTCTCAATTTCTGCAAAGCATCATGGCGTGCAGTTTTACGTGGCAGCACCAGTAACTTCTATCGATCTCTCCCTCCCATCGGGAAAGGAAATTGTCATAGAAGAAAGATCTCCTAAGGAGCTGTTGAACTCTGAAGGTGGTCTAGGAAAGCAAGTTGCCGCGTCAGGTATATCAGTCTGGAACCCCGCATTCGATGTCACGCCAGCAAATCTAATTACTGCAATTATAACAGAAAAGGTATGATCTGTATCCACACACAATTTATGATTATGCTATTTTGGTGTTGGTCTGTGAATGCAAAACGATAGGGTGTCTAACTTTTTGTATATTCCCCCTTCATTCACAGGGCGTAATCACAAAGTCTGATCCTAATGGAACTTTCGACATCAAAGGTTTCATCAAGTCTGCAAATTAATGCTGTCCGGTGAGGCTCACCATTGTTTTGGCTTGCGGTGAAGCGTCATTCTACTGATTATAAGAGGGCTCATGTTGTATCCCGAACAATAAGATCTCTCCAAGTGAGAGAAAAATAACGTCACGTGGAACACGCGGACGAGATGTATTCCAAGTATAAATGTTGTCCATGAACATACATATAATTCAGCACTTAGGGTGCATATTATTACGTTATTTTGCACCTGGGGTTTTCTTACATTGTTAAATTCGTATTTTACTTTAGATAGACAAATAGTTAAGTTCATGTTTACCCACAAATAGTTAAGTTCATTGTTAAATGCTCGATGAAAGTATCCAAGGGATGGACTGGTTGTTTACTACTGAATCATTCCCATGTTCTCTTATTCCTCTCTTTCACTGAAACATCTGCATTGTATGGTTCTTGAATGCTAGAGTGAGTACTTGAGCTGCAATATTAAGAAGACCAAATTCTATATGGGCATGTCCGGAAAAAAGAGATTTCAGGAGTCGCACAGCAACATATTATGTAATTCATGCTCCTCATGAAAAAGATTGGACTGATGCATGCTTTATTCATCCATACTATGTTTTCTTGACCAATTTATTTTGTTCTTCGACATTGAGATGTTAGTTGCCATGCTAAAAGGATCTATATGATGTGCATGTCAGCATCATCATCTGGTCTACATATTCACCTTTGCGCTTATAAATTCATACATATGAGTCCTCAAACATATAAGGGGATGATGAGGGCATGTTTTCTTGAAAATAAAGAATGTGAAGACAAGTGCATTGCATGTGCCTAATTACTAGTAACACAAACGACAGGCATGAAGCCATGAACCACCGGAAGCCCCTCAAGAATGTCATCCAAATTTATTCGACCGCAACGAATAGGAACCACGGAGCTCTTTTGAAAGTTTGTGCAAAGTCCGGTAACCTCACCAAAGCCCCCAAGGATGGAGGAGAGGTTCCGGATATCCTCCTTGAAGGGAGCCACAAAAATAGCCGCATCGTCGTCGTATAGCGAAGTTCTCATAAATTATAAAGGAGTCTAGTTTTATTACTCCCTCCGATCCATATTAGTGGGCATAGCTTTGTCTAGATACACATGTATCTAGTTAAGTATTTAGACTAGATACATGTGTATCTAGACAAAGTTGTGCCCACTAATATGGATCGGAGGGAGTACCTTTTTTATTATCTTATACACTTGTTTTATGTTTGGCACATTTAATCATAGTCGATGTGCTTGTCATGTACTATTAGTCTATGACATGAAGCCTTACTAGAGGGAGTCACGTGCGTGATCATCGTCAACATCAAATAAACATACGGTGACATTACATTTTCAACACTGTAAGGAGTAAATCTGACACAGATTTCTGAGATTTATTTGAAAACATGATTTATTGGGTGAACTGACAATATAAGAGAATTTCGTAGATCTCATGTGCAAGGAAGGGAGAATAAATGAATTTGGTTGACTCATAGTTTTTGTCGGTATCAAAACCACCATATATCGAATGACGGAGCCCTCTATTCTACCGATTACACTCTGCAAGACGTGCTGTTCTCAATATAACAAGGGATTGCGGCAATCCGATTGCCTGACCATCCAACTACAGTGTGTATTTGTTTGATGCAAGTAATCACGTATGAGTGATCTCATGAGCTCTAATATGCGGTACATATGCTCGTCAGTGTACAAAATCACAAGAAGAAGAAGCTGGAAAAACAATGTCGTGTGGATTGTAAAGATAACGTGATATGCTAAGATTCAGTGGACCTGAATATAATTCTCCCTTTTAAACTGAAGCATTGAGAGTCCTACATGATTTGATCAGCAAAGTTGGGACGCAACGTCTCTAAATCAAAACACCTTGAGCAACTCTAGAAAAAGCACCTGACCTTTGTATAAACTGCTACTCCCTCCATTCGAAAAAGGATGTCACAAAAATGAACTATAGATAGACCTTTTTGTGACATCCTTTTCCGAACGGAGGGAGTACTTTAGTGGCTCTAGCAGATGTTCTATCTTGGCCTTAAACAAATGGCTGTTTGAGCTGCAAGTCTAGCGATTGAGGGGGTAGAAACAAGTCGTCCTTAACAAACCAATTACTCCCCACTTTTCTTCCCACCCGTGGCCTTCGCCATCTTCGACGCCGCACCACTATCCGTAGGGAGCGGAGGGCCACATGAACCGCTCCTTCAGTGCTACTGCCATGGCCACCACCGCCGTACAGGTGATTCAGCCGTTGTTGTGCCGTCTCCCTGTCATCCAGGAACACTCATGCATGCCTTATAAACCGAAATGGAGCAGTATATTTTTAGTATCTTATATATAGATTTCTATGCACTTCTTTTTTATGTTTGGCAAACTTGAAAATCATATTCGATGTGCTATGAACAATGGCTGAAACCTTGCTAAAGGGATTTAGGTGCTTGATCATTGACACATCCATGCGTCCATTAAATCATTTACAACTTCTAAGAAACACATAGTTTCAACGGAAACAAAACTCGTTGCAGTTGGAAGCGGACCTTTTTATGTGGAAGCAAATTGCTCGACAAAGAAACAATTTGCATTAATACAGATTCCCATTTTTACCAAGCCATAGCAATCCAGATGCATCTAATCCAATGGTGATAAGAAGCAAATAATCAGTAATCCGATTCCTTGTAGTTTCCAAGTAAGATGCACTAACCACATTGCAACATAACTGCAATATGGACTTAACATTTCAACTCAGATCATACAACAGTCTATTCTAGGACAACAGGCAGTACAAGACATATTTGAACACGCTCGCTTCTTAAGAGACTATTCTGCACCATGGAAACAAAACCATAGGAGAGAACACAGAACATGATACAAGATTTACAGGACTACTCTGCTGCGACAACTATACAGGCGGTAGGCACAAAAGAGGTGCAAAGAATTTGGCTGGCCAGCCATCATCATGCGGCCCTAAACTTCTACTAATTACACAACCTACCGGAACCAGCCGCTGCCCAGAGAGACAGGTAGCAGCCCCTCTAGCACTATTTCAACAACACTAACACTACTGCGGTGGTGGCATTATCTGCGGTGGTGGAATCATCTTTCGTCGCTGCTGTGCCATCTTTGCATGAGCTTGTTGAGCCATCCTTTCATCAGCTTTCTTCCTATCAGCATACATCGGGAGGGAGCTAATCTCATTGATCTCTTCTAGAAGCTTGTCTTCAGTGATATTATCAGTGATACTCCTCATTACCTACAGATTACGCAAAAATAGTGTCAGAAGATAACAGCAATTCCACCGCCTCATTTTGACCTAGATATGTCTTCAGTTATTCGAAATCTAATGAGGTAAAGATATCTGTTTCTCATGGAAAGCAAATCAAAGAGGAAGTGAAAAATTCCCTAATTAAATAAGCGACGAAAGCTAGCCTTGAAGTGCCATCTATTGCAACCATCAAAATACAACCTCCGATCCATATTAATGGACTCAACTTTATCTAGATACGGATTTATCTAGTTAAGTGTTTAGACTAGATGCATCCGTATCTAGACAATGTTGAGACCATTAATATGGATCGGAGGGAGTAACAAATTATACAGCTTTAGGGGCTAAGTTCTACGGGAGCTTCTTCATGTGTAAAATATTATAATGCAAGTTCACAGGTCAATGATTCAAAATGCAACCATTGATTACTACTGAGTTTTGTTCAAATGATTAGATAAATGTTTTCATATGAAAAGAGCCATGATCACATCAACATTTAACCATACATGCACAATAAGTAAATTTTAGAAAAGGGTATAGGAGAATCAGCCTTGCGATATGTGTTGATATCATTCGGAGTCGATTTATCGGATCTAACACGCATGCAGACCCAACACTGCTCCTGCTTATTCCAAGAGCACTCAACAATCCTCCCAGAGATGGACGATGGATCTTCTTCATCTGCACAAGTTTCAGAACACTAGCATAAATATAGAACAAATATGCTTCATCAGCTTGAGCATGAATAGGGTAAACCTACTGAAATGCCACCATAACATTAAATACAGGGGCAAAGAGCAAATAACTACAATGCAGTACTACCCTTACAAGTACTACCCTTATAAGATGTAAAGTTACCACATTCAGAATTTGCATGAAAGCACACACGAAACTGTTCATTGGAAACAAGCTGTCAAATCAGCACAAATAAATGAACACAAAAATTGCAAGAAATGCTTACTTGGAAATACCATCCGAGAACCATCCATGAGTTTCTTTTTGCCTCTCTCGTAAAGGAAAACCAGCTGGCGATTATCATTGCCAACCTGCAGAAGTTACGCATGATGAAATGAACACCAGAACGGGAAAAAATAACCATCAACACTGGGAACCCAAAGGTGATACACACCTCAAATAAAAAGTCAACTGAATTCATTTCCGGGTATTTCCACTTGAGAAGACCTTCATGCGTACGAGCTACATATGGATCATCCCAGCCCTAATGAACAAGTACGAATGGAAGTGTGTTAGCCAAGACAAACAAACTGTACTTTTGAATCCTCAAACGAATTGTTCCCAACCACGGTAAAAATCACCAATGACAGGAGAAAGTGTGCATAGATCTTTACAGACAACCAAAGGAAGCTCAAGGTCACAGGTAGGGGCATCATTGCAAATATTCATGTATTTAACTGTATCATGACATACAGCCCTCCGTTCTACAAACCTTTAGCCATATATAGAACTAACAAGCATTCCCAGCCTGCGCTATGAGTTCGTCATGTGAAGGACTGCTCGTACATGTGAAAAGCACTATATGTAGGCCTTCTTAGTGTTTCTGGAGCTAACTCGTGAGTGGATCCTTGGAGGATCAGAAGGGAGCTAGAAATAACTATAAGATCTACCAAACAGGACCTAGCACCGAGAACAAAACTGCTGGTGCAAGGTGAAACTGAAACATAAATGGGCAGTGGAATAAAAGAGATGAAATTCGAACCTAACAACTGAAAACTGCTACCACAAAGCCTTTAACTGTAGATTGATACACATTTTCATGCTTATGTCACAATCAGTCAATCAGATCACTTGTGCACACAATGATTAACATAGTGAGCGCAAGCTGGAATAAAAAGTTCAAATACAAGACCTCCCGTTACTAGTAGTAGTAACTCCGAAATTGTGTTACAATGTAGTTTCACAAGATGTTCTTATCAAAATAAATAATAGTATGGTTCACCATTATAGTTTGTTTTCTTGATTAAGCATTTATGCATTGCGTAGACTTACACTAGAAATCTTAATACTTATTTACAACTTTCAAGTACAGCCACCAATAACATACCTGAAATATCAGGCCATCAGCATCATGGCAAAGTGATGGAATAAACCCCTTCAATACCCTTTTTGCTGTGGACAGCAGCCAAAAATCCTTTCTCCGGGCCTGGTAATGCACCCAAGCATTAGAAATGTAATTCATCTCATCGCAATGGAACATGAAAATTCATCATCTTTGGATCAGTTTACCGAGAATAGTTCCATATCATATCTGTATATCGGACTCTTAGCACCACTCTCGAACTGTTTTCTCTCATAATGGCGTGGCCGAATTATTTCATCTTCAATTAATCTCCACCTCTCAGCAAAAGGCAACTGCATAAAAAAATCCACGAATTGAAAACAATACTAACGCCAGTATTAATTTGCAGCGGTAAAGTCTAACCGTAAACAAAACCTAGCAAAGTAACTCATATTGGTAAAAATATATATAGTTAATGCGATCTTTTATGTTTACTTCAACAATGTTTCAATCAACAAAATCTGATGAAAACACAAAGGAAAACAGTGATTACTGTTTCCAAAAATATACGCAGCAACAGGAACTTTATAGTCTCGTTCACATAAAAAAAGGACAGACCCAGTGCTAGAAGCTCCCACACCAGGTGGGGTCTGGGGAAGGATTATATGAGTCAAGCCTTACCCCTGCAAAGTGCAATGCAGAGAGGCTGAGTCGAACCCAGGACCTCTTGGCACAAGTGGGGAGTACTTCACCACTGCGCCAGGCCTGTCCTTCTAGTCTCGTTCACATAATTTTAAGATAAATTACCACGATAGATAGCAGCAGCGACGCAAAGCATTAAATAATAGACGAAAAACTCAGCTTCAACGTAATAAAATAATGAAGGGTGGACGGTATATACCTTTGTTTTAGACACTGAATCAAGTGCCATCAGATCATACGCCAAGTACCTCCTCCTCAATCCTGAATCTGGTACTGTGTCTATAATCATCTCCCCATCAATCAAGGTCATAGCATGAGGCCCTTCAATTGGCAAGGAAATAAGGTTAATTTGTAAAATATAAATGCACTACAATGGTTTCTCCAGCATCAAAGGTAAAACAAAAATACACTACAATGGTTTCTCCAGCATCAGAAGAAGAACGTTACTTCATTAAGGTTCCTATGTGGAAAGCGCATCTGAACTCTTCTAAAGCAAAAATTCCGATCAATCAAAAAGCAACCATCCCTCATTATGAGCATCATATATCGAGTTCCATCAGCTTTCCATGTAGCATAATAGTACCGCTGTCTAAGCAGCTGGAGATTATCACTGCATGCAAAAACAAGAGCATTAGATTAAAAGGGCTAAATAGGTCACCAGGAGCTAAACCAATATCGATAATGAAACTTCAGAAACAATGAAATTCTGCTGCATGCTTGTTTGCACGATGTTCTGAAAAGGGTACGGGGTTGCATAGTTTCAACTCAACAAATGCACTCATTAACTAAAGAGGCGCTGATTTGCATGTTCTTATAATACCTCATAAGAATTCCTACTCCTAGCTACACAAGGAAATAACTAAAACTCAGTATGCAGATAGCAAATGTAAAAAAAATTGGTGATAACAGAAAGATGATCAACAAACTCAATTCAACAATCTATACATAACATGGCTTATAGTTTACTGTTGGTTACCTGTTAAGAGAGACTGGGTGTGATCCTGGAAATTGTGCATGCCCTCGCGTCTATAACCAAATAAAGGATGTAAGAAACATAACTTGTTTGGCAGCTCCACATGCATAAATTGCAGAAACAAAAATGTGTGCGCCTTATATTTCAGGATGGGAGAGTACTCGACAAATGGCAACACTGATGTTAATCCACAAGAAAATAATGTAAGCTGGCCAGGAGAAAGATTATATACTTACAAGGGGCAGTTCAAGCAACCGATAGCATACAATGCGCAGAGCCTCTTGCTGATCAAATGGTACAGCGTCTCCCAGCACATCATCATTAGTTATGACTTTTTCCTCTGCCTCATTCTGCAAAATGGCGGTGTCTCGTGAGCAAGAAACCACTAAATCAGCTTATCATGAGCAAATATAAGGTTGAGTCCATCTGTGATGTTCAAAAATTAAATTCAAACATCAAAGTAGGATGGGCAAGTTTGTGTTCCAACAATTAAAAAAAAGCAAGGTATACAAGGAAGCAGCCTAGAATTACTTGGAATTGTTTTACCTAAAGGGAAAAATACATACATGTATCGGTGCAAGATCGCCAGCGTCATCATCATCATCATCTTGCTTAGCTTCACCATTTAAATCAAGATCAAAAGGGCTCTTCCATTCTGGTGTTGAAGGGCATGTTACAATCATATTCTCAGGAACCTCGTGATAAAATGAATACAGCGCTTCAATGTAGTCCCTCTTATATATTCCAGGAGGTCGCCTTCGAGAAAAAATATTTATTGCCTAGGAAGAAAACTGAATGTCAAGACAAACAGTGGAACGATGCTGTAAAAGAACACATTCAGTATCTAGTAGCCCTACCTCGGCAACCCAAGAGATGTGTGTGCGCATGAGGTAATGAATAATCATGAAACCTGTACGGTTATGGCCATGGGTACAGTGAACTAGAATATATTTTGGACTCCTTGATTGCTTTTGTCGTTCAAGAAACATCATCACCTGAAATAACAAAAGGTTACATAAGTAATTTATGAGGAACTCTTTATACAAATATGGTAGTTATAATGACGTACATGCAG
This sequence comes from Poa pratensis, assembly GCA_947311845.1. Taxonomy (NCBI): domain Eukaryota; kingdom Viridiplantae; phylum Streptophyta; class Magnoliopsida; order Poales; family Poaceae; genus Poa; species Poa pratensis. Next base: position 26,010,883 of record CAMZMU010000072.1, on the reverse strand, counting down.
ATCATATATTCTACAGTACAAAAAAATAACCACGTCGAGTTATAGAGTATCTGATTAAGAAAACAAGAAAGTCGTAGAAGCAAACAAAGCAATAAAGATCCATATGCACATATATATATAATCAAATTGTGCGCTGAACATATTGTTATAGAAAGACAGAGATGACAATGTAACTACTATGCACTACTTCAGTGAACTCAAACGCCAATGTATAGAAAGACAGAGATGACAATGTAACTACTATGCACTACTTCAGTGAACTCAAACGCCAATGAACAGGTACACAGGATATAAGTATATAACAAATGGAACAGAGTTAGATCCTAAAGTTGAGTAACACGATGGATCTTAAGAAAAAACTGATGTGTGTTCACATAGTATACAACATGATAATTATCAACCAATCCACAAAGAGGTGGCCCATCATTAAAAGTAAGGTGCCATTGATAACCACCTTGCAGTATAAAGCATGGTGCGAAAGAAACAACATGGGAAACAATCGCGGTGAAAAGAGATGTCAAATCCTATCAAGAATTAAGCATCCGACTCCATCGCAAATATGCACTCCATCGCAAATATGCACACTATTCAGAATAAGATTTACCGATGATGTAAATATCTGTATCAAAAGTATTACTGTTACTACCTCATAGACAAATACATTAACAGATTCATTATCCGGTACAGCATCTCTTCCCCGGCAAGGAATCTAAAAAGGGAATGTGTTAGGAGGGATTATCTTCAAAATACAAAGAATTTTTAAGCTAAGCTCCCTCACCTTGACATGCTTGATACCTTGCTTTATCCATTCTGCTGGTGAGTAATATCGAGAAGTATTTGTCAGATCAATGACTAAACCTATCTGGAAAAAAGAAGAAATACAAATTAAAACAGGAAGACAATTATCTGCTGGCAATAATAAGTGACTAACAAGAAATACATTCATACAAAAGAAAGGTGTGGCAATAGGATCAACACTTCTTTACACATGTTTTAAGAGCACTTCAAATTGACATTTTTTTCTTTGTGTGCCTATATATCAGAAATCCAGAACAGTATGCAGTTTTGCATACAAAAAGGTATGGCATGCACACACGTATGGTACACACTAGAAATTCTCAACCACCAAATACTTACTTCACGGCCAGCTTTTCGCTGCTTGTTTATTACTTGTTTGGAAGAATATCTTTTGCCAGGGGGAACTGATTCATTGAATGTTTCATCAAGAGGAACTTTGGAGGGTATGATTCTATCGATTGGCTCGCCAAATGCAGGACAATCCAACCAGCCTGAAATCACAGCATGAAAACATAAATATTAGAAATCCACTCATGAAGAAACAATGTCATAACTAAAAGTTGCCAGGATGAAAAAGAGGACTAAAGATAGAAACATCTGTTGTATTAACAATTATGAAACTCCTTAGGAAAGTTTGAATTCTTCATACCCTGAGGTGTCTCTTTAATCCGGCCTCTACCAACTTTGATTAGAGGTGCATATTCATTCCTAATCTGCTGAGGATGTTGCCTTGAGCCTTCATCCTGCTGCTCTCTCTTTAATTTCATGCGTCTCTCTTCACGCTCCTAGTAACAACAGCAAAATTTCTCATCAAAATGATACAGCTAGAAACATCAAATAAAATCAGTTATTGCATGGCACAAATGTAAAGCAAAAAATTAAATTACACAGCACATATGTCAAACCATAAAAGCTGTAAGAACATAACCTCCGCAAGCATGGACATCTCGTTATGACCATGACGCAGAGTATGGCCTAGGATCTGTATTTTCTGTCGCGATGTAGAAATGCGTATCAATGATGGACTAAACTACATAGCAGCTCAGCATATGGGATTTCCCGTGTGGCAACCCACCCAATCCTCCTCTCTAGCATGCATGCATGCAATGGCAAACCGCTAATCCTATTGACGGTCCGTTTTCACGATTGGCTTAGTCGAGGAGACCTTCCTAGCTAGATCTCATGTTGACAAGTTTTGACAAAAATAATCGGTAATGGCCGATTATACTTGATCATCATAACTTGTAGTCAAATTCCTGAACGTCATTCTACAGCAACGCAAGACTTGCATGATACTACTTTTGTTGAATGATACCATATCTTAGTTGTTGGTAACACTTGAAGACCTATTATCTAGCTCTGCATGACATTGCAATGCCTAAAACCATGTATGTTAAATATATGGTAACTATGTAATTTTATTGTGGTAACTGTTCGCTCTTAATCTGCCAAACACGGTACTAATGCGAGGAAATGAATTTGTCGAAACATAGTAATCTTGGATCTGGTAGGAAGGCTAGAGACGAAGTTAGCTGTGAAGACGGGCCACTAAGCAGATTAATGTTTATGAGATAAATCTTTTCAAATTTTTGGACTTCAATTAACACAATGATGTCAGCGTGAGAGGAAGTTTGTTGTCTATGCTCTCCCCTATATGAAAAAAGACCCATTAGAGCAACGAATCACCATAAGACAGCATAGGTGTGCTACTCGGATTTTTCCATCAATAATAACCACCTCTTTGTGTAGTCAATTTCGTTCATCTTAGCATGTTCACCTACCTCTCAAGTCTAATAAGAGACGGTTTATCTTCCAAATATAACTAAGCAGACACCATCAGCTTGATCCATGTACAGATCCAAAGTGAGCAGTTCACGGCAAATGGAAAACTATACCCAGAATGGGTACTACATACCCTTCGCAATGTTGCAACAGCAGACTCAACATGTTCCTCTTCTGCATAATCAACCTCCACAGGTTCTTCATAAGGCTGTTCATCTTCTTCAGGCAATGGTGACGCGTTTAAATCCATAGAGAAGGTCATTCAACATCCACTGATTCATATATCCCTCAGATCAAGTTGAGATATGCACCTGATAATGAACACATCGTAGATTTTTCAGAAGTCATTGATTAGATAAAAGTACAGTAAAAGGCATTCAAACAATGCAAAGACAACCAACTTTGAGATATGAACAGCAGAGCAGACCAAAGAAGTAAACCAAGCTAGAAAAATTGGGTAAATTTCAACTACGTGGCTGAAGGACATGGGAAGAAGAAACAGTTTTTGAGAGCTTCCTTCGCACGCAATTGATGCGCTCTTAGAAACACAGAGGATCCGATTATACTAACCACAGGTAAGAAAATACACATCACATAGCTATTACCAAATTTCCAGGCTGCTCAGTGCTCACAGTACATTTTAACCTACGCTCCCACGTAAAGCAAGTGATGTTTATATTTTCAAATTTAAGCCAGATAGAAAATGAGTATGAATAGCAATGATAAAAACGCTGCAATGTGTGCATTTAAACGTGCCTACTGCCTAGGCTTTGAGCTTAGGCGAGGTAGATGCTAGGCAGAGGCAAAACTAGGAATTTACGCCTAGCCCTTTCTGAACCATTATGAACAGTACATGATCAATGCGGAACACACACAGAGCGGAAATGGAACATAATAAAATACAGAGTATTTCTCGGTACACTAAAACCCTTTAAGCATGCACAAAGAGACAAAAGTTATTCTCTTAGCAAAAATTGTATTAATAGATTCGGAGAGGATTTTAGTTCATGCTCAAATATAACTTAATACAACAAAAATAATCAATCTGAATAGCTTAAGCAAAAATATAGATTTTAAATATCAAAATATGCAACTATGTGTTTCTTTTTCTGGATTATTTCTAGTTCATTTGGTATTTCTCCTAGCTAAATTGAATGCTTAGTGTTTTTCAAAATGTCAAAATCATTTTCGTGGCCCATTCATCGCTCTTTACTCCCCTTAGCCAGTCTGCCAAAGCCCATCTCTCCCTTCCTCTCTCCCTCCTCCTACCCCTATCATTTTCGCTGTCGATGGGCCAAATGCTTTACCTATGTCTAACATCTTGAAAATGGAAATTCCGAACTGGGGAGCTCCAGAAAAATCTTAACACCAACTGACTGAGTTTTAAACGAATACTATGGATCAGGGAATATGTGACATTATTTGCATATTACCCCAGATTTGGTGGGCTGATACGATTTTGGGATGCCCTCTACAGAAGAACGTAAAATCGTACCGATGAACGAAACGCATTGTCCAAAGTATACAAGGGGCTCAGAGCATGTGAATTCTGGAAGTAGTACAAGAGAAAAATGAGTTACTCCGCCTCCTCTCCCAAATCTTCAACCACAACAATCCATAAACGGACACACAATGATTGCCCCCACACAAGGGTTTTCCGGCACCATTACTGCTTGGCAATCTAATCTAATGTTTCCAAGTTGGGAAGCTAACTGGGGTTCACGGCAAGGGGTGTCGAACACGCATGGAAAAACACAATAGCAAACACACACCATTTCCGTACAGAACCTCCAAGCATCCCCGTACCTCCAGCCTAGGTAGGGTTCGGCCCCGGAAATCAGTGAATCGCCCGCGCGCAGAATCGCGGCGCTCCGCAAGCTAACCACCATGGAGGAGGCGCACCGCGCCGAGCGAACGAACGCGGACCCAGTAGAGGAGAGGAGGGGAGGGGAATGGGATTAGCGTACGTACCTCGCGCGCGACGGCGGAGGCGGGCGGGCGTCGAGGAACCGAGCGGCGGTGCCCGCGCCGGCGAGCACCGCGGGGCGGAGGAGGAGGGAGATTGGGGAAGGGTTTAGCGGGGGCAAAGGATCTGCGGGTTAGGGTTTGGGAGGCGCTGCCATGCGAGGAGGGCCCGAAAGAAACCGGTTCGAGTCGGGACGAGGGGGAGGGAGAGAGAGGGGAACACGGAGTTGCAGCCGCACGCGGCTTACCATTTTGAGCGTGGGCTCGGTGTACCACGTGCGCCCGACATCCTGGCGGTGCCACGTGGGCGACGCGGAGCAGGCCTTCACGTCGTGCTGCTGATGCACATCCAGAAAAGCGGTCCAAAACCGGCCCACACAAGTAGTAGTGCACAGTTCGCACATCGCACGCAACTACTACTACAATCGCGGGTTGCGTCGAGTGGCAGAAAACCTTGGAGACATTTGTACAAAAAAAGTTGCTGGTCTTTTTTAAAAGACATTCGTTCAAAATGTCACGGTTGTGACATTCGTACCACAAAGTTAGCACAACATATCGCTATTGACGAGTATTCTAAACAAAATCCATTATAGCGCCACATGTGTCATCTGGATGCACGACGATCGCGCCGCGGAAGGCGAGATGTCGGGAAGCCCCGCGCGACAGAGGGAGTCGAAGGGGCGGCCTTGTTAGGTTTGGGCCGAGAGATGGATGAGCTTGAGAGGAGGTGACAAATCCCCAAAGTCGATGGCCGGGGTACCAGGCAAGGATGAGCCTGGTCGCCGCGGCTCCGACGACGGAAGAGCCGGACTATGGGAGGGAGAGATAGAGAAGAGGATTCCAGAGCGACAAATGGCCAATGTTTCTTCGTCGCTGATCTCGCAAAAAACAGTGGAAAGACACGTGTTGTATAGTTAAACTATACACCAAATATGACAATGCGTTGTATTTATTTGTCTGATACCGACATCTAGCCGCGCAAAAAAATTACACGACAGATAGTATAATTTGTTCAACTAAGGGAGAAATGAAGAATGCTATCATAGGACCGGCCAGATATAGGTGGTGTCTATCAAATGATCACAACCATTGGAGTCCAGTCCAGACGTGTGAAGCTCGCAGACTGGTTATCCAAGACCAAGGAAAATACAAGGCGGCTGACGTGTAATGAAAGCTGCGTCACGGTCTCACTGGGAGAGTGAGACTTGACGCCAAACATATTTGAGAGCTCCAGACGAACCGTTTGGAAAGAGACCCTTCACGTCCACTGGTTGCTATTACAGGTTCAATCAAGGCAATTGAACTCTGCCCGACAGAGCTGGCTAGCTTGCTGCCCGAAGCGTTCCAGTGTCCAATCATTGTGATATTGTGGATCGATCGGTCGGCGTAGCCGTTATGCCATATCACGGTGAGTTTTCTACTTTTCTTAAGTTGCGCTCGTGTGGCCCTGCTATCGATCCGTTCCTCGACACCATCAAGATCTTGCATAGTAGTTCTTGCGTTCACAGTATATGATGTTTTAGGTATTTTTCATATTTCCACATTCGGACTAAAATGAGTGGACATATACATTACAACATGTCTAAACATATGTATACATGTGGATGTGAAAAAGGATTAGAACATCTTATATTATGGAACGGAGGAATAGATTAGGAAATGACCGGATGAGCCGATTTCCACAATCCAAACTATGGGTTAGTTCCACCGGTCCTTGGCCTTGAACGGATATGTGCTTAATCCACCTGTGTAACCATTTCTCCTATTTGGTCGTTTGTTTAGTATTTCATCCGTTTTAAAATATTAGATGTTATAGATATTTCAGTTCGGACTACATATGGAATAAAAATGTGAGAATTATACGTCTAGATACATCTGAATCAGAAAAGAGCTAAAATATCTTATATTTTTTGGAACGGATATTTCGGAAGGGATGTAGCATTTTCTACACTCATGGTGTGCCAGAAAGAGTTTGGTATAAAACATTCGGTTATTTCTACTTCTTTCAAACTAGCTCGACATAGCACACTACAAGCCTACTCTAGGTAGGATCCAAGGATACGCGAGTGAATACTTCAGAACCGGAAAGGTTGTTTGTATTTGGTTGGAATCAAGCTGGATTATGTCTACATGCGGAAAATTCTATCTTGGAACAATTTATTTATTTGAAACTTCTCTTGGAAAATTGTATCCCTTTTCAATTTTCCTCGTTAAATCTTATCCAGCCATCAATAAAAACTTAGTCGACTAGGAGACATATGATTCCATGAAAGTTTTACATATCGACTAACACTATCGAAATCCGGTTGTTTGCCTTACATCGCTTTGCTTAGTGTATGTCATCGGACACTCAACAAAGGCTGCTATATGGGCCTTATGAAATACAGTCGACAAAAAGGACATGTGGCACTCGGCGAAGAAGTTACGACACACTCAACAAAGAGGGGCCACTCCGCAAAGAAGCAAGACACATGTCCCACACGACCGTGGTTTGACAGAAGGGGACACTATTTTATCATTTTTCCCGTTGATGTTTTTTCCGCGACATAGTTCATCGTCATATGACCAAGTTTGGCATAGAAATGTATCTTTTTCATACCAAACAATATTGGCAAAAGGATTTTCCAACTTTCTGTTATGATTTTTTTTCATTTTCTTAACGCTAAAAGAGGCTTCTCGTGAAGAATATAAATAATATGATGCAAAATGACACTATTCTAATTTTAACATAAAGTATACCATATTGGATGTCAAATTCCAAAATATTTTGGTTTTTAAAATTCAAGTTATTTTCACCCATTTAAATGAATTCTATCGATTTTCTGAAATTTATTCAAATCTAATCTATACATGTGATATATGTTGGTATGATTTTTTTAAAACACCCAACTAGGATCTTATGAAATATACACATAGCGTGTAAAATAATTCAGGTCCTTGGTATGAATAGAAGTGTCAACGATTTTGACCCCGTAATTTAAAAATCGAACAAAAATAATGTTTTTAAAACAGAATCCCTTAGCATCGAGTCCTTTGATATGTAGTATTTTCCATACATGATAAATTTTAATGTTGATAAATTCAATGAAATTATTTACATAATGTCTATCATGTATGAATTTTCATGCATTTCAAGACAAATGACGAAGGTCATGTACATTTTCATGGATAGTTCATGATAATGTGACAGTATTTGGCACAAATGTGCATATTTCCAAAAAAAAGTTTCATCGTTTGTCACAAAAAACAATTTCCCATTTTCTGAGTGTCAGAAAACAGAGTGAAACAAGTGCAGAAAATATGGTGCACAATGGCACTATTCCAATTTTCTCGCAAGGTATATCATATTGGACGGCCAATTCCCAAATATTTGGATTTTTTTTGTAGCTACATTTGCTTGCTTAAATGATTTTTGATCATTTTAAAAATTAATTGAAATATGAACTATATTGTGTTATAGTTTGGTTCTAAACTTGCAAAAAATCATGTTAAGTCAGCCAAATAGCATTCTATGCAATAGCCATAAAAGAGTGGTTTAAGATTCAGATCCTTGATATGAACAGATGTGTTCGCGGTTTTGACCCGATCATGAAAAAATCAAATGAAATGAACGAAAATTCAAAATAATGCAATCCTCTCACACGGAGTACTGTTGTGTGTAGTTGCCAAGAGATTGATAAAGATGAATCTTAAAATCTCTTCAATTATTTACAACATGGCCTATCGTGTACAACATTCTTGACTTTCAAGTCAAAGGAGCTCTATTTTGTAAAGAGTTTTGCAAGGGAATTTTGAAAGGTTTCACCTAGGGTATTTTTTGTTTTCTCATCTTCGCTTGCAAATATTTATTGAAAGCTGAAAAACTTTTTGACATTTAGGATTTGCAAGATACGCAATTTAATTTAGTACGGTTAAGGATCCATAATTGGATGATTTGAGAAAAAAGGCAACTTAAAAATCAAGCAGATTGCATTTTGGCTCTCTCTCCCCACAGCGATTAACTCCTACCTCAAACCCATTGAAAGAGCATTTCGTGATCCGTTGTGTTTTGTGTGTTAGTTAACAACACTTGTGATACTTTAATCAAGAGTTAAGTGATGCAGGTGTTAGTTATATATTTCATATAAGCATCAACACCAAAAAGAATGAGGAAAAGTGCAATATGGAATTTTGGCTAAGGACCAGAATGCTCAGCGTACTGGAGGTAGCCGGATATTTCGTAACTGGATTTTCTGGTGTTCATCGGAATATCCGGTTCTGAAGAAGCAAAGTTGAAAAACGGCTAAGGACCAGAACGCGAAGGGTACTGGAGGTAGCCGGATATTTCGTAACCGGATTTTCTGGTGTTCATCGGAATATCCGGTTCTGAAGAAGCAAAGTGGAAAAACGGCTAAGGACCAGAACGCGAAGGGTACTAGAGTGAGCCGGATATTTGCAATCGGATTTTCCTGAAGTTTATCGATTATCCGGTCCCATTTGAACCGGAATATCCGATTCCTCTGGGTCTCCAACGGACAGATTTCTGGAGGGGTATAAATACCCCTCCACCTATCTCCAGCCAGCTAGCTCACCCAACATTGAAGAACACCATTATTGCAAGCTCAAGAATCACTAGATCTCACAATCCCTGCACCCAAACTTGTTGATCTTTGGAGGATTGAAGGAGAAGGCCCGGATCTACATCTTCACCAAGCCGATTTACATTTCCCCTCATTCACTTGAGGGACCATTTGCTAGGGTTTCCATTGGAAAAACCTAGCCCCTTGTTGTACTCACTTGTTGTTCTTGTGACAGATTGTAGCCGTTCGGGAGCCCCCAATACAGTTGTGGGTTGTGCCCCGGATTGTTGTTGTAAAGGCTCCGGACTCCGCCTTGAAGGTTTCCGATAGTTGAAGGTGAACCAAACCTTTGTGGTGCGGTTCATCGAAGAAGAAGGTGAAGCCTTTGTGGCTGTTGAGCCATTGTGTTGGCTCACACCTCTCCAACGAGACGTACTCGCCTAAAAAGGAGGAAGTCGGGATACATCCGTGTCTCCGCGTGCTTTCACTTCGGTTACCTCTATCCTTGTTTACCGTCTTTACCTTGTGTATCTTGTTTAGTTGCTAGCTTGTCATATAGGTAAATTCACCGTAGTTGCATATCTAGAGAATTTACCTTTCATGTCAAGCCTAAATTGAAAAGAACTAAAATTGGAGTAGCACCTATTCACCCCCCTCTAGGTGTCATATGATCCTTTCACCCAGGCCCCTTGCCGTCATCCCGCTCCCCTCTCTTTATCGCGATTGTCGTGGGTGGCCACGGCAAGTTACAGGGTCGAGTACCCCAGGTTGATTGAGAGGGAGAAAGGTTGGAGTGCTGGCAGTTACCACGGATGACAAGCAAGGCGATTTACCCTGGTTCAGGCTCCCGGAGGATAATACCCTACTTCCAGCTTGTCTGTTATTGATAATTGGAGGTGTTACAATGGCGATCCCGGCGAGATGTCGATCTCGCTAGGGTTTCGGTGATGGAATACGAGCGTGTCTTCTCCCTTTTTTTAGATCGGCACCCCTCCCAGCCTTTATAAAGGAGCCTGGGTCTCGGGAGTTTGTAACCGACTAGAATTTACAAGTATGGTGGGTTCTACCGACCTGAGCTTCGACTGTCTTGAGGCGCACTCTATCCTCTTTGGCTCCCTTGGTGGGCCTTGAACGTCGTCTTCTAGTAGGCCGCTTGCTGGGCCCAGTCCTTGCATGCACCAGGCACCTTCATAGTGGGTCACCCGATAGGTAGGCCCACGTCAGTAGCCCCCGAGTGCTTGGTCGAGTCGAAGAATCGGGTAAGGACTCCTCTCCGGGTGCACGTCATTCTTCACCTGCTGCGAGGCGTTTGTTCTGAATCGGTAGTACATTGACTGTTGTACATGTTCATGTTTTGCTGTCTTGATGACAGTTTCTGGGGATGATGACATGGCTGGCCTGGTTCACTTGACGGATCGGGACCAGTTAGATGCTCTTGGGCAAGAACCTAGCCAGTCTACATCAAGTTCGAGTCCCCGGACTCGAACCTGGAAAGAGCTGATAAGTTTCGACTCATGCCGCGGAGGTCTTACAGAGGACATTGTGATGAATCGGGTACCCAACGCGTCCGTCAGGATTTTCTTCATGCCTGCTGGCATGGAAATTACAGGGTGAACGCAGCGGGTGCGAGCCTGGCCGGCTCGACGGATCGGCGGGTCATATCTTTGCACTTTGGGTGCAGCATCCGAGGAGTATATGCGGCGGACGTATCTCTGGAATCGAATGTTTTGCGACTGCTGTCGTTGTAAGCTTGTGTATGAAGCTGAATAGCCTTTGGGACTTGATGGTCCAGTTGTCTTGTGCTATCGGGAGCGCGACAACGCTCCCGATGGGAGTAGCCCCCGAGATTGAGCTGAATTGCTTGCAATTGAGGTTAATCTCAATTGACATTCAGTCGAAAGAAATTTTTGATGCGCTCCCGATGGGAGTAAGTGGACTCGACAAATCAAGGAGTCCCTTTCAGCCTGCTGGCCTACTGTGCGGAAGTATGATATGGGGGACTCGACAAATGAAGGAGTCCCTATCAGCCTGCTGGCCTACTGTGAAGAACGAGTTTGCGGACTCGACAAATTAATGGAGTTCATGTTCAGCCTTGTGGCCTACTGATTGACATGCTCAGGTGGAATATGCACCGGAGTCGAAAGAAGCTTGGGTCCGTCGAGGGGACCCAATAGCCTGCCGGCTTTATTTTGTTGTTTGCACCGAGAGTTTGGCTCGAAAGATTCTCCAGCTCGTAAAGCTGATGTCATGCATAATGATCGTTGCTTGCGCGTTTCCGCTGATGGGACGCGTCAGTGTGGGCCCATTGTTAGCGTTGACCAAAGAGGACGCCGGTTCAATTCCGATTTGACCGCACGACGCGTGGTTTGCAGCGCGTGATGATGGTTGCCTTGATTCTCGCGCGTAGTGGGCGTCGTGGCCTGTGACGGTTGCGTTTCCATGGCCGCCACGTGTAGGGTCGGATGTAGGCCGTTGCGGCCGATGCTGTTTGAACGGTTGAGATTGGACGGCGCCGCCGTATATTTATTTCACCGCGAGGGAAAAATTACTTTCATCCCCATTATCGCCGCTCTCTGCCCTTGCTTCTTCTTCTTCCTCGCGCTTGTTCTCCATTGCCATCGTACTCCAAACTCTTCCACGCGCCCCACAACGAGAAGCAAGCCATGACGAAGGTGGGCATGAAGAAAGGCGCGACGGCGACGAGCTCGGCCGCCACCGGTGCGGTAGGAACGAAGAAGAGAGGAGGTGCGGCGACGAGCGGCGCCACCATTGTTGACGCCACAGGCGTCGACATGTTGAAGAAGGTTCCAGGCGACTGGGTCAAGTCGTCCGTCAAGGCGCAGCAACCTTGACGAGCTCCGGGATGATGACTGCTGACGCCGATCGATCAGCTGCCCGTGCGGGCGTCGGGGAAAGAGGTAATTCCCCAACCTCGAGCCGGCGAAGGTGTCTGCTTTGTCGATTTCTTGCATCGGGGCTTCTCCTTTCCTCTGCATGATTTCTTGCGTGGGTTGCTGTATGCGTACGGCATCCAAATCCACGATCTGACGCCAAACGGCGTCCTCCACATCGCCTGCTTCTTCGTTCTGTGCGAGTGCTTCCTGGGAGTGCACCCGCACTGGGGCCTGTGGAAGGCCATCTTCAACGTGAAGAGGAACGTGGGCGGCGGCGGAACCTACCCCGTTGGCGGCTTCGGCATTCAAGTTCGCGGCGACACCAACTACTTCTCGCTGAAGCAAGCAGATTCCGTCCAAGGTTGGCGGAAGAAGTGGTTCTACGTCCGCATGGAGCGGGAGGGCGTTCCTGCCTTTGAGGCTAACAAGCCTCGGAGGAAGTCGAACGCCTGGGCGTACTCGCTGTCGGGTGCTGACAAGGTTGAAGTACCTCCGCTGCTGGGTGATGTCGCCGAGTTACTGAAGTCGATGGGCAAGGAGGTGGGTGGCATCCACCTGATTGCCACAATGATGAGGAGACGCGTGCAGCCACTACGCCTGCGAGACCACACCATGTGGGAATACCAAGGCGAGGAGGACTCGTCCCTGACGAAGGAAAAGTGGTCGAAAAGGGCAGTTGAAACCTCTGTGCGGTCTGTGACTAGTCTTAGAACTGCCGACCCCTGCAACGTCGATTGCCCCGTGAAGCCATACGGGTCGATAACCCACTGCCTGAGGTATGAATCTGACTCTGTTTTCTTTTCGACTCCTCTGTTTCATTGTTGAATTAGCACTTCGCGTGTGCGCTTCTTGGTTGTATTGATGTACGCTTGACTTGCAGGGTCACCTGGCTCCCGCGTGTCTACCGCCACTGCCCGAAGATGGGCCCACCTTCGAGGTGGAGTTTCCCGAAGTGGAGCCGGTTGTTGAAGACGACTCCGTTCCCTCGGCGACTACCTCTCCTGATGAGGTGGTAGAGGAAATGGAGCAAGAAGAGGAGGATGAACAACCATTGAAGCGCCAACGCCGTGACAAGGCGAAAGCTGTTGTCGAGGATCGCCATCCAAAAGGGTGGAGCTTCACGATGATGGCGACTCTGGTTCGTCGTCGCCCAGCTTGAAGGAACCCGTGGTGGCTGAGCGCTCAGCATGGCGCCTCCTGTTGGCGCCGCGACCGAGTTCGGCGGGCTGTTCGACCTTGACGATCTTGGTAGTGAAGAGGAAGAAGAAAGGTAAGCACCTTACTTCAATCCAATTATCTGTCTTCACCTTATTATTTGTATTGAATAGATCTTTGCCGGTGCAGCGCCGGTCATGGCACGAGTATGCCATCTTCACCTGTGCGCGAACGGGCGTCCACTCCGGGTGCCATGGAAATGGAGCAAGACCCCCCGGAAGCTTCCACCTTGGCACCTGTTGTGGCCGCGACGGGAACGTGAGGATTGCGACTCCTTCTGCTGCTCCACGAGTACTGTTCCGTTCGCTCCGTCTGATTCAAGTGCGACGCAAACTCCAGGATCATGTAAGTATCTTCTATCGTGTTGAATTATCGGGTGTGCGACAGTGCTCCGATGGGAGTAGCCCCGAGGCAATGTGCAACTAGTATAGTTGGGCATAGGCTCAAAGTCATGTGTTGCTTGATATTGCAGCCCTACTACCGCAACATGTTGGAATCGGCGACGGCCTACGTCCAGCTGGAGCAGGAGAGGATGACCTTCGCGCTGCGTTGGAGCAGTCGAAGCGTAAGCGCCTCTTCTTGTTGGTAACTTTCATTGTTCATGCATCGAACACTCGACACAGTCTTTCTTCTTTGTGCAGGAGACCAGGAGGGTTCTGCGAAGCGAGTGCGTGAGCTGGAGAAGAAGCTCAAGCCCAGCACGATGACTCCGAGCGGAAGTTTGAAGGAAGCCAAGGACCGCGAGAACGCCACCCGTCAAGGTGAACGGGTGCAAGTGGAGCGCCTACACACTCGCCCACGTTGTAGGAGGTAATGTACCCTTGTTTGCCGCGCGCTTGGTCTTGTTCTCCCAATTCAGTCGAATGGTACTTAGTTTTCGAGATGTACAGGTGCATTTGGCGTGACTCCTCCTTCAGAGCCAACAGATGAGGACGTCCCGCTGGAGCGTGCCGTCAGCATCTTCGACTCCATGTGCGCGTACGCCAAGGAGGCATTCTCCAAGTCGACCGGCGCTCTTGCTGCGATGCACAAGAACGTCTTTCCACTGCGCGCCACACCCGCCAGCGTTGATGGTTTGGCCATGGTGCTTGGCCCCGAGTCCTCCACCATGGCGAATTTCACGCGCGCCCAAACGGTACGTGGCTCAGAGCTTACCTTCAAGCTGTTGCGGGCCACGGTGTTGCGGGTGACTTCAAGAAGGTTGTTGCGGACTTCCCGCGAAAACCTGATGGAAGGACCGCGTCCTGGAGCTCGGTGAAAGACGAGGCGGCATGACTAGCGGAGGACATGGTGTCCATGGTGGAGCGCCGTAGTGCCGAGGTTGCTGCCCGCGGTGTTAGGTCGAGGTCGGGTCGGAGTCGATGTCATAGGGTGGAGCACCGACACCCTTTTGCTGTTTTTGCTTGTAATGAACCTTGAAGCACTTGTAAATTTGATTCCTCCTTCGCAGTCGACTGCTGTTTAATTGATCTGTCGGGGCCTAGCCCCAAGTGTGTTGTCTTGTATTATTGGAGATCTTATATTGATCAACCTTTGCCATTGAGACAGGCTGAGTCTTACGGTGCATCCGAAGCTGCTGATATCCCACAAGTAAGGGGATCGTTTGTAGCCTTTTCGATAAGTAAGAGTGTCGATCTAACGAGGAGCTAAAGGTAGGATAAGTATTCTCTCAAGTTCTATCACCACTGATACAACTCTACGCACACTAAACGTTTACTTTATTTAGGAAATAATACTAGAATAAATAATACGGTGTGAGAGATAGCTTTGCGAGATAATAAATAACAAGAAAGTAAATGTTGGTGCTGCAGCAATAAAGTACACTAAGTAACCATAAACTAACGGTAACCATGAGTGTGAAAAAGTGGTAGTAAGTGTGATGGCTTTGTCCAAGATTAATTAGTGAAGATACTTGGTTCATTGTCTTCGATGCAGTTTTCTATGTGGGAGAGGCTAAATATACATGCACTCCACTATTTGGGATTACAAGTACATATGATTGATTGTTAACAAGCATCCGCAAATACAACAATGCATTAAGGTTTTCCAACCGTAGCCTTAAGTTCAGGTCCTCTTACTCCCATACGTGCAACATTCCGGTTCGAGCCCTCAGGTTTCTGTCGCTCGGCAGGTCTACCCCCTTCCTTTGCACTACTACTAACCCCAAGATGTTGATCCATACGCGCACAAATATAATGGACACCAAAGACAGTACCATATCAACATACAATCTAATGAATCAAAAACATTCAACCATTCAATCTAAGAACAAATAAACTACGCAAATGACATAGATCATAGGATAATAACTTATAGCATCAAACACCATGTTTACATAGGATGGTACAGAGGTGTGTGGGAGGATGAACCACTGTAACAAGGAGGAATTGGCGATGGAGATGGCGATGAAGACGGTGGAAGGGGTCAGCGAGGAGCGCAGGGCGGCGCCGGCGGTGGCGCGGGGAACTCTCCCGCACCGCCGGCATCAAGGGATGGCGCCGCCCCTTAGCCCCCTTCCTCCATGGCTTCTTGGGAGCCCTCCCCATGGATCCTCCATGGGGGAGGCAAAACGTGGCTTGGTGGCTGGAAATTCGTGGTATGAGGTGTTCTCCACGAGCTAGGTTTCCGCCCTTTATATAGACCATCGGATTTCCGTCATCCATCTAGGGTTTCGGTAAATCGGGCTTATCTCGCCGTCCGACTCGGATTGGGCCAAATTTTATGTCCAGATCCATTAGGAGAAAATTTCCTGCAACTTTCGCGACTGGACTTTTTCCGTTTGACGTCGTCTTCTGTCCGGTACGTGGCAATCTTCAAAAAGAGTTTTCAGACAGATTTCAGGAAAGTCCCAATTCGACTCCAACGAGGTTTCCTCTTGTATTTTTGATAATTCTATACATCAAAGAGTAAAAAAAGAACATTGTGCACTTTTGCAACTATTAATAGGTTAGTCAATAAATCATAAACTTAATATAAAAACAATTGTCAAAAAGCCTAAAAGTAGCATAAAACCATCAAAAATTATAGATACGTTTTGGACGTATCAAATCCCCAAGCTTAGTTCCTACTCGTCCTCGAGTAGGTAAACGATAACAAAATAATTTTGATGCTGAATACTATGATCAGGTCTTTAACAATTGCATGACAAATGATGTATAAATAATAAAACTTAGCAATCATGTTACCTAATGAAAAGATATCACGAACTAAGAGTTCATAGTATGAAATTTATAAACATGAACAAGATGTTGATCGTAATAAAGCATGGTAGAGTGGTATCTCGCTTGCCCTTTATTGTGGAGCAAAACATAAATGCTAGGCACCTCTGAAATTTAAGTGAAGACTAGTATAAAGATATCAAAGATAAAAGCATCAAAGTTACACCTGATCTAACAGTATTCTGGGACAAGCACATTACACTAAGAATGACCGTTATGCTCTCGAAAAAGTGCTCAAAGAAAGGATGGTGACTCAACGTTAAAATAAAAGATTGGCCCTTCGCAGAGGGAAGCAAGGATTAACATGTGCTAGAGCTTTTATTTTTTTTAAACAGAAGTAAATTGTTTTGAGAGGTGGTTGTTCCTGTCAACGAATAGCAATAGAGTCTTGTTATTTTTCCATACTAAAACAAGTTTTGAGAGCGGTTCCGAGATATTAAAATTAGGCATTTATAGCATGCACTTTTATATAGTATGACATCCTCCCAACCTTTGCTCACACAAACCATGGCTAACCGAATCCTCGATGCCTGCCAACAATCTCATACCATGGAGGAGTGTCTATTTATTTTACTTTTTAGATGTTATAATGGTCTAACCAGCTCTTTGCAAAATTAATGACAAGCAGATGAAGCATGTAAGTCGGAGACTTAATTTAGTATGGAATAACAAACCCAACTACTACGTCCTCATGAGCTAAAAACAGTGTCACAAAATGAGAAGCATTTTGAAGGTTTTAAAGGTAGCACATGGAAATTTACTTGGAATGGTTGAAATACCATGCATAGGAATTTATGGTGGACTCTTTGGAATAACTTGGCTTTAGGGATTTGGATGCACGAGCAACATCCCGCTCAGTACAAGTGAAGGCTAGCAATAGACTGGGAAGCGTCAATCAAGAGAGCAATAACCGTCATAATCATACTTGCGACATAATAAAATTAACAGTGGCATAAAAGTGATACTAAAACTCTGAGCAAAATAAATCATCGAGGCTTTGATTGACTTTTGCTTTGAGTCATAGACATGTGTGAGCATGTGATGGTCCCGAAGAGCAAGGCCTTGATACCTGCAAAATAAACGGGATTAGGTTGAGACTCCAAGTGCAGAGTGTATAGTAAGTGGAAGACAGTTTTCCCCACGAGGGGTGACTCGAGGGTTTAATATCGAACTCTCGGGGAATCTGAAGTGGTAGATTTATCTTCTTATCCTTCTTTTGGTTACCTACAAAACAAGGTTAGATGTTTTGGTCCTCAACCTCACCTGTGGTTGTCAAGCACAAGGTGTAAGAATGATATCAGGATAGTTATGCAATGCAAACAAGAAATAAATATGCAATGATGGTGGATGCAATGATAAATGATATTTTTGGGTTTTTGAATGATGTATGCAAGATGAAAAGTATTTTTGTATTTTCGGATTTAATGATGGCTGAAAATAGAAAAGTGGTATATGGTGTTGGAAAGGTGTTTCTTATGATTAAAAATGGACTGGGGTTCATGGTTTCACAAATGCACTCTCTCTTTATAAAGTGGTAGACAATGGAACACACACAGTTAACATATGAGATTGCAACACAGGGTTTGATAACAAGTTACTTAGATATATGGGCATCACGTCCTAACATAGAGATCTTTTGGTTATTAACCTCTCTTATACTCCACCAAGATGCGAACTAAATCATAACACCTCAGTAATTAAGATAACTCAGAGTATAGCATTAAGTATCATGACATGAAGTGAAAATAAGAACATGCTAGATCTAGTCATGGAGTAGTGGCAATGGTCACGCCCACATCCCCGGTAGCATGGTATTTTAGTTTATCCCTAGTGAGGTAACAAAGTAAGGTAAAGATACCAAAGTGGATCGCAGAACTTTCTCTCACGTTCACTGCACTAGCCACCCCCCGTTACTCCAACTAATGCACACGTTCCCCCACACACGCTCTCATAAACATGCTTGATCAAAACAAGTAGACAAGAACGGGGTACATAATATGCATCTATACTCATAACTGAAACAAACATTGCAATCTCAAACATATATTAACTCATAAAGATCCACCACAAAGGTATTACAACGGTGACCGTAATCATGTTCAGCAGCTCATACGGTGCTAATTAGTGAAGCTCAAGAGAGGAGAGATACATAAGTTACTTCCACAAACCCATAGTCCAGAGGTGGACTACTCCCTCTTCATCATGGAGACGGTGGAGAAGTCGATGGAGAAGATGGAGACCACGCCGGCAGCGCCCCGCCGGAGTTTTCCCCCTCCAATCTGCAGCTCCTGATCTCCGTTTCGGTGTTTCTGTGTTTGTGCGGCGCTCCTTCCAGAGAACGTCGGGGGACCTTTTATAGGCGTTTTTAGGTCAAGACGATGTCGGTGGAAAGATCGACGGCAACGGAGCCACGAGGCCAAACGGTGGGTCCCACGCGGCAGTACCTGGCCGCGTGGGCCACCCCCGTTTGGCCTCGGCCTCCGTTTGTTCGCTTCCTTCGCCCACAGGTCTTCTTCCTTCCAAATATTGACGCCCGTAAATTTCCAGGTGATTTCGTTGACGTTTGGGTCCCTGAAACATTAAAATAAGAAAACGGGGTTTTCTGCCTGTGCAGGGTTAATTCCATAAAAATAGGAAATAAATGAATATTCCCAAAATCATTATAAAACATTGATATAACCCTTATATGATGCAAATATGATTGGAATATAAGCAATTAAAGTGCAAAGTTCATGTATGCATTTTACATGCATCAACATCCCCAAGCTTAATCCATGCTCGTCCTCGAGTATGAAGATGATAAAACTAACATGGACTTTGCAATTTAATACTTAACAATGATATCAAAGATGATTACTATTGCTACATATAGTCAAATGATTCATTCTTCAAAGGAGTAGCAATATGCAAATAGTTTATGAAGTGATATCAAGTATTCAAGACAAGGATGTTCATTGATAGTTCACAAAGTGTAACATGGTAGCAAGTAATATGGAACACATGTATGCATAATGATAAGTAGAACATCCTACAATGGTCATAGAGTGTAGATGAAAATCTGAATATGATAGGTGTACACTTTGGAAAGATGTATATGTGAGTAGAGGTAAAGCATGCATAAGTTTCATCCAACTTCCAAACTCTTCTACTTAAGTTAATGATTGCAATAAGGTATTCATTGGTGTCAAGCTCTCATTGCCCCTATCATAGCATCTTGAATGATTAAGGTTAAAGTGAAAGCAAATATGAGTAGTGTGCTTGATAAAGAATGGGTTGAATGTCTCATGCCCCTTGAATACAAGTACTTACACCATGTGTTACTCAACTTGGGAAACAAAGCAAGTTCAATTAAATATCATTGTAAGCATAATAGTATCATCAAGAGCGTCAACTGGGGTACCTCTTGTCCCAAGATATGGAACAAGCCCATATCAAAATGACAAGACAAACAAACAAAATGAACAATCTCAACACCCTTTTTATTTACCATTTGGAATAGTTTTTTATTGCAAGGTGTATCACAGAAGGTTCACCATAGTATGTAAGTAAATTTCCACCATGAATGATGCATGGCTTAGATTAGCGGCCCAGGCGTCTCTCTAACCATTTACACAAACTCATTTAAACTCACTATTTCCACATTTATTTCAACATGATAAGCATCCATAGACAAAAGCACATGATATCAACTAAATGAGATGAAGAGCGTGTTGAAAGCTTGCCATGTGACAGCACATATGGGCTAACTTCCAACCCAAAACATTCATCAAGCCACAAACATCATAATCTTAATCACAATGGGTCAAGTTTTATTATGCAAATAAAAGAACATTGTGCATCAAGTTCGTGAGAGCTATATAACCAATTTTTTTCCATTGCAATCAATAACATAAACATTTTCATTCAGAGGTAAGATAACACAAACAACATGTTAAACATACTCGGAATAGCATAAAGCCAATAGGTAGATATGGTGGACTCACTGGAATAACTTTGGTTGAAGGTGTTGGAAACAAGTTTTTGCTTGTTGGAGTTTTTGGGCTAGCAAAAGGGAGAAAGTTGACCATCTAGATGCATGCATGAGTGTCCATAGAACTAACTAATCCATGTTAAACCAAGTAAATAACAATCAGCACCAAAACATGAATAAGTGATAGCTCTACAAAAAGAATTTGCAAACTATTACTCATAAACAAGCTCATGAATCATGCAACTATATGTATCATTAAAAATCAAGTCAAACATCCCTTTTCCCAATCTTATAAAAGCATCCAACATATTTCAACCCATATTTCCAGTAGCTCTCTCATATATAATGATAGTGTGGTGGTCTCTCAAGACTCAAACAAAAACAAAAAACGACGCTCCAAGTTTATGCGATAAAGTGTTTCGATCGAAAAACAGAAGTTGGACGTGTGCAAACCGAGAGTGTGTAGGTCCAGCGGGGTTGTCTTCACATCCCCAAGCTTATGGTCTTCACCATCCTTGGATAGCTCTTGGTGCATCTCCTCCAATCCCTGTGAAAAAACTTCAAAACACCGTTTCTCCCATCTCTTTTCTGTGGGGTGCATTAATAGTGATAAACAAATAGGTTCCTTGCTGCATATAATCCTTGAACAAAAATTCATATGACATGTCCAGAAAGTATATAATGTTGTATGCCTACTCATAAACTCAATTGGATCAAAAAGATTCAACTTAAAAGCTCAAAGCATGCATCAAACAAAATGGGACAGAATCTGTCCAGAAAAACAGCAGCAGCAAAACGTATTTTTCTACCCTACCAAACTTTCTCAAAAATTCCGAAAAAATTCATGCATACAGAGGATGAAAAGTTGCAACTACAGTTCAAATATGAGCTCATTCGGAGTTACAGAATAAGAATTAAAAATCATACCGTGCACTGACTCGTGCAGGAATAAAATCTCCGAACGCTATAAGCAACTTTTCAAACCAAAAAGGGTAAAACTTGGCACTTTATTGAAAACTCCAGAACCTAAACTAAAAAAATCTCTTGTTACAGCAAGAGGACACAAAGAAAATCACACATAAAAATAACCGGGTTGCCTCCCGCAAAGCGCTTTCTTTATAGCCATATAGCTAGGCTTCTTACTTGTTGTTTTATTGTGGACGAAGCTCATGAGGGAGCTTGAACTTTGGTGGTTCCCTCTTCCTTGGAAAGTGTTCCATGCACTTCTTGTGTGGAAACTGAAACTTTACATTCCCTTCCTTTGAATCAATGATAGCACCTGTGGTACGAAGAAAAGGTCTTCCAAGAATAATAGGACTAGAGGTTTTACTCCCCATGTCCATGATTAGAAAATCCACAGGCACAAAAGTCATATGTAACTCTACCATAACATCACTTACTTTTCCCAAAGCATGTTTAATAGAGTCATCAGCAAGTGCTAGTTCAATAGAGCATTTTTCAAGATTTTTCAATTCAAGCACTTCATATAGTTCTTTAGATAAAACAGAGACACTAGATCCTAGATCAAGTATGGCATGGTGTGTCTCTTTTCCAATAGTTACTAGTACCTTAGGTATCCACATATCCCCAAGCTTAGGTGGTATCATAGCCTCTTGGTTGTACCTAGCAATCTTTTCTTTCAAGACATGATTAGCAATATAAGAACCAAAACCTGCTTGGTTAGTGTTGATGGAAGGATCACTTGCAAATTTTTGTAAGATAGATATTAATTCATGCAAGCTACAATTTTCTAAGTCAAGCAAAGGATCCTTGACTTCATTAAGCATTTTAACTTCCTCAACTTTCTTTTCCCTATTGTATAGGTTGAATATTTCATAACGGTCATCAAAGACATCTTCAGGTACTTGGGCTTTTTCTAAACTTTCTTTAATTTTCACTTCCAAAAACAAGCCATCTATACCTTTATAGAAGTTTCTTATCACAGTGGCAGGAGTATATTTAATGACACCAATTTTACTAGTGTCCTTAATTCTATACCAAGCATCCATCAATGACTCTCCATAGTATTGACCAAAGTTGTTCATTTCAGCACTAGATTCATTTTAGCAAGTTTTTTTGGTAGAATGCGATGATGCACACCCTTGGATAAATCTCTCAGCTACGATTCCCCGGCAACGGCGCCAGAAAACGTCTTGATGGTCCCGAAGAGCAAGGCCTTGATACCTGCAAAAGCAAACGGGATTAGGTTGAGACTCCAAGTGCAGAGTGTATAGTAAGTGGAAGACAGTTTTCCCCACGAGGGGTGACTCGAGGGTTTAATATCGAACTCTCGGGGAATCTGAAGTGGTAGATTTATCTTCTTATCCTTCTTTTGGTTACCTACAAAACAAGGTTATATGTTTTGGTCCTCAACCTCACCTGTGGTTGTCAAGCACAAGGTGTAAGAATGATATCAGGATAGTTATGCAATGCAAACAAGAAATAAATATGCAATGATGGTGGATGCAATGGTAAATGATATTTTTGGGTTTTTGAATGATGTATGCAAGATGAAAAGTATTTTTGTATTTTCGGATTTAATGATGGCTGAAAATAGAAAAGTGGTATATGGTGTTGGAAAGGTGTTTCTTATGATTAAAAATGGACTGGGTTCATGGTTTCACAAATGCACTCTCTTTATAAAGTGGTAGACAATGGAACACACACAGTTAACATATGAGATTGCAACACAGGGTTTGATAACAAGTTACTTAGATATATGGGCATCACGTCCTAACATAGAGATCTTTTGGTTATTAACCTCTCTTATACTCCACCAAGATGCGAACTAAATCATAACACCTCAGTAATTAAGATAACTCAGAGTATAGCATTAAGTATCATGACATGAAGTGAAAATAAGAACATGCTAGATCTAGTCATGGAGTAGTGGCAATGGTCACGCCCACATCCCCGGTAGCATGGTATTTTAGTTTATCCCTAGTGAGTCAACAAAGTAAGGTAAAGATACCAAAGTGGATCGCAGAACTTTCTCTCACGTTCACTGCACTAGCCACCCCCGTTACTCCAACTAATGCACACGTTCCCCCACACACGCTCTCATAAACATGCTTGATCAAAACAAGTAGACAAGAACGGGGTACATAATATGCATCTATACTCATAACTGAAACAAACATTGCAATATCAAACATATATTAACTCATAAAGATCCACCACAAAGGTATTACAACGGTGACCGTAATCATGTTCAGCAGCTCATACGGTGCTAATTAGTGAAGCTCAAGAGAGGAGAGATACATAAGTTACTTCCACAAACCCATAGTCCAGAGGTGGGCTACTCCCTCTTCATCATGGAGACGGTGGAGAAGTCGATGGAGAAGATGGAGACCACGCCGGCAGCGCCCCGCCGGAGTTTTCCCCCTCCAATCTGCAGCTCCTGATCTCCGTTTCGGTGTTTCTGTGTTTGTGCGGCGCTCCTTCCAGAGAACGTCGGGGGACCTTTTATATAGGCGTTTTTAGGTCAAGACGATGTCGGTGGAGAAAAGATCGAAGGCAACGGAGCCACGAGGGCCAAACGAGTGGGCCCCACGCGGCCACAGTACCTGGATGTGTGGGCCACCCCTGTTTGGTCCTCGGACCTCCGTTTGTTCGCTTCCTTCGCCCACAGGTCTTCTTCCTTCCAAATATTGACGCCCGTAAATTTCCAGGTGATTTCGTTGACGTTTGGGTCCCTGAAACATTAAAATAAGAAAACGGGGTTTTCTGCCTGTGCAGGGTTAATTCCATAAAAATAGGAAATAAATGAATATTCCCAAAAATCATTATAAAACATTGATATAACCCTTATATGATGCAAATATGATTGGAATATAAGCAATTAAAGTGCAAAGTTCATGTATGCATTTTACATGCATCAGCATGTGCCAAGTCGATTCAAGTAAATCATTCAGAGAAGGATACCACAATGTCATACCATCTTATGAACAGGACAATGCATGTTAACATCAAAATAACATAATATACACTATTAGCCAGTTGAAACTAACCATAGGAAAACATAAACTACTAAACAATATCATTCACACACCATTTTTAAGTTTCAACAAATAATCCATTAAACAAATAAACTTCGAACCACCTCTCCACACAGGGGATAAATAAAAGATGTGACGATCAACTTATTAATGTAACCGGTGTTTGATGCTAAGACAAATAAATAATAAGATACAGACGCTCCAAGTTTATTCAAGTTTCTATGTTGCTCGAAAAACAAAGTTTAAAGGTTTGCAAACCGAGGGGTTATTGGTGAAGAGGGATGCGGAGACATCCCCAAGCTTATGACTTTGGCCATTCTTCAATATTCTCTGTTTGGTGTTCCTTCATTCTCTGTGAAAAAACTTCAACACAAAAAATTTCCCATTCTTTTCTGCGGTTAGACATTAGTGCAATAGATAATATTCCCAAAGTGCTGCTATTAAACCAAATCATTTTTTTTAAGTTACAGAAAGGTTGTTTAAGTGGCCAACTTCTAAATGAAAGGTAAGACCCAAAAAGAATCAAATAAAAATGCAAAGAGGCCACTCTTGCAACAGAAGTCAGAATCTGTCCAAAAAACAGCAGCTGGAAAACATAATTTTTAGGTGCACTTAAACATGTCAGATTTTTTTTCCCAATTTTTGTGCATGTAGAGGATTAGGTGATACGTAATAAGTAAACTTTACGTGATTTTTAGAGTTTCCAGTAAAATATGAAAAATCACGCAATAAGCAGTAGATGCTGAAAACAGAAAAACTCTTTTTACATATGTATCAACTAAGCCAAATGGGTAAAACTTGGTACTTTATTTTTGATAAACTAAGAGACCAGAGGCTAAACAAGACCTAAACATGCTAGCTACAGCAAGGAAAACTCTAAATAAAAATCAAAAGTAAAAACCAAATAAAATCAAAATAAAGAACCAAACAAAGAAGCAAAACAAAAGAAAATATTTTGTTGTTTTGAATTTATAAGTGAAAGTAAAGAAGCAATAAAAACCAAATAAAGAGCCTAATAAAACTAAAGAAGGTAAAACCAAGACATATAAAAACAATTATAATACAAGTTAAGACAATACATATCATGTGGACGGGTAATATAGAGTATGAAGGAGACAACCTCATGTTAGTTGATGAATAGGGGGATGACTCGGGCATCCCCAAGCTTAGATGATTGTATCTTCTTGAATATGTTCTTGGGATGCACCTACACATCCCCAAGCTTGACCTCTTGCGTCTTCTTGTTAATCACATATCACCATATTTATTAGATCTATAGGCTACATCCACATAAAACTTCACAAAACTCATTAGTAGGGTTAGTACTCATTAAATAAAATCCACTCATGTTCAAGTATTGCCAAATTTCATAATATTTATTAAACATTAGCCACTGTATATACCGAGGTTCTTATCATTTCCGTTGTCCGTCGAAAAACTAAGGAAACTAAGAGCACTAAGTACGATATTGAATAAACAGAATAGAAATCTTTCAAAACTGAACAGTCTGTAAAGATGGCACTCAACGAGATAGTTACGTAGCTCAAATCGAAAAACTTAGAACTAATGAAAGACAGATCATAATCTCAGGTTTATGCACAAAAAATTTCAGATCAAAATACTATCCTGAGATTTATCACGATTTTATTTACAGAGAAGCACAGAAATCTGTCTAAACTGATCAGTCAGAAAAAATCGATTTTTTCGAGATATCTACGTAACTCAAATCACACAAAGTTAGTCTAATGAAAGAAAGATAAAAAACAGTACTTTGCCCTCAAGAAATTTCAGATCAATATCACGTTCTAGTGATTTTAAACATTTTATACGGTGAAGCACAGAAAATCTGTTTCTGGATAGCAAAGCAAAACTTTCACTTTCTTATAACTAGAGACTACAATTAGCACATTACTTTTATGGTACAGAGGAATATGTACAATATATACATGTTTTAGCTGAAAAGCTTCCATGGAAATATTTGTTTTGGTTTCATAGGCATGAACACAAGTGTTCAAGGTCGACCCCCACTAAACCATTTCTCATCTTTCCAATCACTTTTCTTTTTGAAAACGTTTTTAGATAACAAGTACAACTAATTTTTTTTATAATTCGTATTCCCTATCCATACTAAGATAGAAAACAACTTAAAACTGAAAATAAAAATTACTTAGAGATAAAGGAAACAAGTGCACACAAGAATATTCCCCTACGCTATGGCTCCCCGGCAACGGCGCCAGAAAAGGTCTTGATATCCCACAAGTATAGGGGATCGTTTGTAGCCTTTTCGATAAGTAAGAGTGTCGAACCCAACGAAGAGCTAAAGGCAGGATAAGTATTCTCTCAAATTCTATCAACCACTGATACAACTCTACGCACATTAAACGTTTACTTTATTTAGGAAATAATACTAGAATAATAATACGGGTGTGAGAGATAGCTTTGCGAGATAATAAATAACAAGAAAGTAAATGTTAGTGCTGCAGCAATAAAGTACACTAAGTAACCATAAACTAACAGTACCATGAGTGTGGAAAAGTGGTGGTAAGTGTGATGGCTTTGTCCAAGATTAATTAGTGAAGATACTTGGTTCATTGTCTTCGATGCAGTTTTCTATGTGGGAGAGGCTAAATATACATGCACTCCACTACTTGGGATTACAAGTACTATATGATTGGATTGTTAACAAGCATCCGCAAATACTAACAATGCATTAAGGTTTCCCAACCATAGCCTTAAGTTCATGGTCCTCTTACTCCCATACGTGCAACATTCCGGTTCGAACCCTCAGGTTTTGATGACGTGAAAGCACACGTTCGTTGGGAGACTCCAAGAGGAAGGTATGAAGCAGTGCAGCAGCAAGTTTTCCTCAGTAAGATACCAAGGTTGTCAGATCCAGTAGGAGTAAAAGGCACCTCTGAAGGTTGTTGGTGGCGCCGTTTACTCGATCACCAACGTGGAACCTGCACACAACACAATCAAACTAATTTGCCCCAACGAAACAGTGAGGTTGTCAATCTCACCGGCTTGCTGTAAACAAATGATTAAACGTATGGTGTGGAAAATAGTGTTTAATTGCAGAGAATAAAAAGGAACAATGATTGCATGGTTGTATTATCAGTGAAAGGAATGGACCGGGGTCCACAGTTCACTAGTGGTGTATCTCCATAAAAGATAACTAACATGCTGGGTAAACAAATTACAGCTGGGCAATTGATGAATAGAGAGCGCATGACAATGCATATATATATGACAAGATGACTACTATGATATTCAATTGGGCATTATAACAAGATACATAGACCGTTATCCAACAGCATCTATGACTAATAATCCACCTTCAGGTTGACATCCGTGTTCCCCGTTGGTATTAAGTTGCAAGCAACAGATTATTGCATTAAGTAAAGTGCATAATGTAAACAATACATTTATCCTTAGACAAAGCATTGTTGTTTTACCCCTAGTGGCAACAGCACATCCACAACCTTAGACGTTGCTGTCACTCGCCCAGATTACCGGAGGCATGAACCCACTATCTAGCATAAATACTCCCTCTTGGAGTTACAAGCATCTACTTGGCCAAACCATCTACTAGTAACGGAAAGCATGCAAGATCATAAATAACATATAAGATAGATTGAAAATCAAGTTGATCATAGTATCAATATTCATCGGATCCCAGCAAACACAACATGTAGCATTACAATAAGATGATCTTGATCATGATAGGCAGCTCACAAGATCTAAACACGATAGCACAAGGAGGAGAGACAACCATCTAGCTACTGCTATGGACCCGTAGTCCAAGGATGAACTACTCACGCATCACTCCGGAGGCAGACATGGTGATGTAGAGCCCTCCGGTGATGATTCCCCTCTCCGGCAGGGTGCCGGGAAGAGCTTCAGAACCCTCCCGAACTAGGGTTGACGACGGCGGCGGCTACGGAACTTTTCGTGGATGGAGGCTCGGGTATCTAGAGTTTTCTGGACGAAGGCATTATATAGGCGAAAGGGCGGCGTCTGGAGGCACCCGAGGGGGTCACGCCACCCCCCGGCGCGGCAGGAGGTGGGGCCGCGCCGGCCCCTGGCGTGGCTGCCTCCTCGTTCGCCTCCGTCTCTCCTTTGGACTCCGTGTACGTGTCGGGAAAATAAAAGGCTCTGTCCAAGTTTCGTCCAATTCCGAGAATATTTCCATAACAGCTTTTCTGGAATACAAAAATAGCAGAAAACAGGAACTGACACTGTGGCATCTTGTTAATAGGTTAGTCCCAGAATATGCATAAAAATGCTTTGAAGTGTATATAAAACATGTAACAATTGGTATAATATCAACATGGAACATCAGAAATTATAGATACGTTTGAGACGTATCAGGTTTCTGTCGCTCCGGCAGGTCTACCCCTTCCTTTGCACATACTACTAACCCCAAGATGTTGATCCATGCGCGTACAAATATAATGGACACCAAAGGACAGTACCATATCAACATACAACTCTAATGAACCAAAGACATTCAACCATTCAATCTAAGAACAAATAAACTACGCAAACATGGCATAGATCATAGGATAATAACTTATAGCATCAAACACCATGTTTATATAGGATGGTACAGAGGTGTGTGGGAGGATGAACCACTGTATACAAGGAGGAATTGGCGATGGAAATGGCGGTGAAGACGGTGAAGGGGACAGCGAGGAGCACAGAGCGGCGCCGGCGGTGGCGCGGGGAACTCCTCCCGCACCGCCGGCATCAAGGGGATGCGCCGCCCCTTAGCCTCCTTCCTCCATGGCTTCTTGGGAGCCCTCCCCCATGGAGATGGGATCTATGGGGGAGGCAAAAACGTGGCTTTGGTGGCTGGAAATTCGTGGGTATGAGGTTTTCTCCACGAGCTAGGTTTCCGCCCTTTATATAGACTCTCGGATTTCCGTCATCCCATCTAGGGTTTCGGTAAATTGGGCTTATCTCGGCCGTCCGGACTCGGATTGGGACAAATGTTATGTCCAGATCTATTAGGAGAAAATTCCCTGCAACTTTCGCGACTAGACTTTTTCCGTTTGACGTCGTCTTCTGTCCGGTACGTGACAATCTTTAAAAAGAGTTTTCAGACAGATTTCAGGAAAGTCCCAATTCGACTCCAACGAGGTTTCCTCTTGTATTTTTGATAATTCCTACACATCAAAGAGTAAAATAAGAACATTGTGCACTTTTGCAACTATTAATAGGTTAGTCTAAATAAATCATAAACTTAATATAAAACAATTGTCAAAAGCATAAAAGTAGCATAAAACCATCAAAAATTATAGATACGTTTTGGACGTATCAGCTGCGCCTTCCACGAGTACGCGGCATCAAACTGTTGTCCGAAGCCGTAATGATAAGGCCATCATGTCGTGGATGAAGCGTAAGATTGCAAATCTGGAGCGGGAGCTGAAGGATGTGCGGGCTGAACTGGACGCCGAGAGGGCGAGGCCCGCTCCCTCGTCTGAACGTGAGGAATATTTGATTTGCGAACTGGACTTGATTAATCGGCAGCTGGAATGTAAGGACATTCGAAAAAAAAACTTCGACTGCCCTTTGCTGCTGCTTTGAGTGCTGCTAACTTTGTTTCTTCGTTGGGCAGGTGTAAACCCGGACAAAAAGGCCGAGGAGACTCGCATAGAAGAGCGACTGGACGGGGTCGTTGTGGGTACAGCTTCCGGCTCGCAATACTTCTGGTCTGACAGGCTAAAGGCGCGAGTGCTTGCCACCTTGCTGGATCGCGCTTGGCATGATGTCCTGCTATTGGAGCCAAAATACACCGAGCGATGTTTCCGCATAACGAGCAGCCGCAAGGTATGCCCGCTCTCCTGACGAGGTTCCGTGATGGCAATGCTATTCAGAAGATGATGCGTGCTAAGCTGGTGGGTGGAGCAAATATTGCCTTTGCGTATTTGCGACTCCACTAGTCGAACTTTAACTTTGAAGGTGCCACCGAAGGCCTGCCTGAACGGAGTCATTATACTAGCACCCTTGGCTGGGCGCGCAAGGTCATCTCCCAGGTGTAGAAGCAGACGGAAGAGCTTGTAGGCCCGTTGGACGGGGGTCCCAAGGATGAGCCTGTAGATGAATAGGCAAAAATTTGTATGCTCGATGAGCTGAATAGTGTAAATTCCTGGGGACAGAACCCAAGTGTATGTATGTAATGTGTTTGTCGAAGACATTTTATTTGTATAGAAATGTTGAACGTAGCCCCTGAGCGGTCGGGTACGTGTTCCATGCTTTAGTGTGATGACCTGTGAGGCGCAGCCCCGAGTGTTCGAGTGCGGCCGAGGCCTTGCTTGTTTGAACCTGTACGGCGCAGTCCCCGAGTGTTCGAGTGCGGCCAAGGCCTTGTTTGTTTGAACCTGTGCGGCACAGCCCCCGAGTGTTCGAGTGCGGCCAAGGCCTTGTTTATTTGAACCTGTGCGGCGCAGCCCCGAGTGTTCAAGTGCGACCAAGGCCTTGTTTGTTTGTACCTGTGCGGCGCAGCGCCCGAGTGTTCGAGTGCGGCCGAGGTTTTTCTTACTTTTTGACTGTAAAAAGTAAAGAGTGGGAGCTTTTGTATCTCAACCATTGTATATTAAGCTAGCAAGCCGACTCATTAAAAACCATCCAGTCACCTTAGGTACCCTGGTAAGGAAAGAGTGCGTATGAAACTTGCTGCTTGTAGTCGTGTAGGCACAATTACATGGATGTGTATGTGATAACCCCCAAGATCAGGGGATCACTGTATCACCTCTCAATGTGGAAGTAGGGTATCGATCGCAGGAGCAAGAAGGAAAAGTTATCTATTCCCTACAACTAAAGTGTCACAAGTTTTAGTTGATTATGCACTAAACAAGTTTAAAGAACAAGATGGTTGATTTAATGGATGGAAGTTTAATGTAACAAAACAAGAATGTAAAAGTGTCCCAATCCTCTTCAATGCAAGAGGACAAGACAAAGGTTTTCTCTTATAGGAACAATGGACATGGGTTCATGGGTTCACTCAATCCTCTCTCCCATCTATGGTGATTATCATGTTATAGATAAAAAGTACACACAATTGTCATGCTTTAATGGTAAACTTCTATGACGGCTACATGTCCTAAAACACATAGTTGAAAGAAAATAATCATTTGTGTTGCTAGGTCACCCTCGTAAGGCTAGCGTGGTTTGTTGTCACTCCCACATCATACTTCTTCCTTTTTACCCCCAGATAAAGGATGTTGGGCTGTATTGTGTCACTCAATACATATGCCGTTGTCACATCGGCCATCCCGTACCTACATACATCATACTTCATAATGGACAATATTCTAAACACTAGTGCAATGATTCATATTTCGTGTGCATGACCACATCTCTCTCATCTATCTACACTTGGTGGTGTCAATCACCTCATGACATGGATAAACAAGGCATTATGCATAAATCGAACCATCACATGCATCATAGAATATCTCCAAAGTATGACAAGTCATAAAAGATCCAACACAACGGTAAATGCATAACAAATATCATCTCATACCACAATATCCACCATAGGAATTACATAGATAGATCCATACTTATGCAAGGCACATCATATGGACTTCAACAATGATCATACATAGAGAGATTAGATCAAGTTACCACCACAAACCCAAAGTCCAGGGGGTGGACTACTCCCCCTTCATCATGGTGATGATGGTGGAGATGTTGGAGAAGATGGAGACCACCCCGGCAGCGCCCCGCCGGAGTTTTCCCCCTCCAATCTGCAGCTCCAGGTCTTCTGTTTCGTGGTTTTGTGTTTCTGCGGCGCTCCCTCCGAAAGCCGTCGGGGGACTATTTTTATAGTCGTTTTTAGGTCAAGACGAAGGCACGGGGACGAAGATCGACGGCATCGGAGGCTCGAGGCCCAGGATAGGGGGTCCCACGCGGCCAAGGAATCTGGCCGCGTGGGCCCACCTCTTTTGGCCCTCGGGTTCCGTTTGTTCGCTTCCTTCGCTCCTACGCTTCGTTCCTTCCAAAAAATGCGCGTGAAATATTAGGTCATTTGGACGTCGTTTGGGTCCCTGAAACATCAAAATATAGAAAATAGGGTTTTCTGCCAGTGCAGGGTTAATTCCAGAAAAATAGGGAAACTGTGAAATATTCCCAAAATCAATATAAAACAATGATATAACCCTTATATGATGCAAATATGATTGAAATATAAGTAATATAATGCAAAGTTCATGTATGCATTTTACATGCATCAACATCCCCAAGCTTAACCTATACTCGTCCTCGAGTATGAAGGTGATAAAACTAACATGGACTTTGCTTTTTAATACTATCAATGGATATCAAAGATGATTACTATTGCTACATAGAGTCAAATGATTCATTCTTCAAAGGAATAGCAATATACAAGATAGATTATGAAGTGATATCAAATATTCAATGTAAGGATGTTCAATGATAATTCACAAAGTGTAACATAGAAGAAAGTACTATGGACCAAATGTATGCATAATAAAAGTAAAAACATCCTATAATGGTCATAGAGTATTCTTGTAAATCTGAATATAAAAGGTGGACACTTTGGAAAGATATATAAATAAGTAGAGGTAAAACATGAATAAGTTTCATCTAGCTTCCAAATGCTTCTACTTAAGTTAATGTTTGCAATGTGGTATCCATTGGTGTGGAGCTCTCATTACCCCTATCATAGCATCTTGAATGGTTAAAGTTTAAAGTGAAAGCAAATATGAGTAGTGTGCTTGACAAAGTATGGGTTGAATGCCTCATGCCCCGTGAATACGAGTACCTACACCACGGTGTTACTCAACTCGGGCCACAAAGCAAGTTCAAGTTAAAGTCATTGTAAGTAATATAATAGCGTCATCAAGAGCGTCAACTGGGGTACCTCTTGCCTCAGGACATGGAAACTAGCCCATGTCAAAATGACAAGACAAACAGACAATGAACAATCTCAGCACTCTTTTATTTACTATTTGTATAGCTTTTTATTATGACGTGCATCACTGAATGTTCACTTTGGTGCTGTAAATTTCCACCATGAATGATGCATGGCTTAGGTTAGCGGCCCAGGCGTCTCTCTAGCCATTTATACAAACTCCTCAAACTTACTAAGTTTCCGCATTTATTTGGCACCATGATAAGCATCCATAAACAAAAGTACATGATATCAACTAAATATAATTAAGAGCACGTTGAAAGCTTGCCATGTGACAGCACATATGAGCTAACTCCCAACCAAGACTCTTGTCAAGCTCACAACTTCATAATTTTAATCACAATGGTTCATGTTTATTAAGTGCAATAAAAGTAAAGTGTGCATCAAGTTCGTGAGAGCTTTTTAACCAACTTTTCCCATAACAATCAATAACATAAGCATTTTAATTCAGAAATAGATAATACAATATAACATGATAAACATACTCGGAATAGCATAAAGCTAATAGGTAGATATGGTGGACTCACTGGAAAAACTTTGGTTGAAGGTGTTGGAAAACAAGTTTTTACTTGTTGGAATTTTTGGGCTAGCAAGAGGGAGAAAGTTGACCGTCTAAATGCATGCATAAGTGTCCATAGAACTAACCAATCCATGTTAAACAAAGTAAAGTAACATTCAGCATCAAAACATGAATAAAAGATAGCTCTTGATAAAACACTTGCAAATTAATACTCATTAAAAAGCACATGAATCATGCAACTATATGTATCTTTTTGAATCAACTCAAACATCCCTTTCCCAATCTTTTTAATAGCATCCAACTTAATTCAACCCAAATTTCCAGTAGCTCTCTCATAACATAAATGAAAAGTGGTGGTCTCACAAATAAAAACCAAACCGAAATAACAAAAATAAAAGACGCTCCAAGTTTATGCGATAAAGTGCATTGATCGAAAAACAGAAGTTAGACGTGTGCAAACCGAGAGTGTGTTGGTCCAATGGGGTTGTCTTCACATCCCCAAGCTTATGGTCTTCACCATCCTTGGATAACTCTTGGTGCATCTCCTCTAATCCCTGTGAAAAAACTTCAAAACACCGTTTCTCCCATCTCTTTTCTGTGGGGTGACATTAGTAGTGATAGACAAATGAATTGCTTGCTGCATAAAATCCTTAAAAAAATTCATATGAATGTCCAGAAAGTGTATAATGTTGTATGCCTACTTATAAACTCAATTGGATCAAAAAATTCAAGTTAAAAGTTCAAAGAATGCATCAAACAAAATGGGACAGAATCTGTCCAGAAAAACAGCAGCAGCAAAACGCATTTTTCTACCCTACTTAAATATGTCGAAAAAATCTGAAAAATTCACGCTTACAGAGGATGAAAAGTTGCAACTACAGTTCAAATTCAGCTCATTCGGAGTTACAGAATAGAAATGAAAAATCATACCGTGCACAGATTCGTGCTGGAATAAAATCTCCGAATACAAATAGCAACCTTTTCAAACCAAAACGGGTAAAACTTGGCACTTTATTTAGACTCTATTAAACACTAAGATGAAAACTTTATTACTATGGAGTAAAATGGCAACTAAATACCAAGGTCCCAAGGTGTGCTCATGCCAATCAAGATAATGATCAAGTCAAAGCATGGCAAAAAGCAACACAAGATATGGAAACAATGGCAACGAAGTCTCACTTTCTTCCTATGCATGGGCATTTTATAGATGAATGAATCACAGCACACAAAAGTATAACCACGCATATTACCAGTTGATGTGTACAACCTATAATTTTCACAAGCATAAGGAGGGCACTTGTCACCTCCTCTTTCATAGTAGTTGCAATCACTAGAAGCAAATTCATCAATATAACTATGTGGATCATGCAACTTAGATACTTTAGGCACATAAAGAGGGTCATTGATTTTGTTATGGAATTCATTAGCATGCTTTCCTCTTTCAAAATAATTGCAAGAAACATCATAAACATTATTGTTGTGGGTGTAATGGTTATTAGTGCAAGATGATTTCAGCCCACATAAGTATTTTTCAACATATGAAAACTTCTCCTCTAAGGTGTGAATGGGAGAGCTCAAGAAAAATGTAGGACTAGCATGAATAGGAGTGTCATTACAACTAGAGATTACCCCATCACTATTTGTGTTCCCACATAAAGTAGTAACTATTTCTAAGTGTGGAGATTTATCAAGTAAATTAGGACCATCATCTAGAGTACTATCATATAGTGAATTGGGTATAGTAGGAGCAATAGTAGAATCATCTTCTCCTAAGGCGTTTTGCACCCAGCCATTATGTGAATCATTAAAAGAAGTGTGCATATTGATATCTTGTTTAAATGTAGATTCATCATAAGGTTCATTATTATTAGCAATTCTAATTTCATCAACCCCTTCCACAGGTAGTATTATGTCACAAGGTGGGTCATCTAATGATTTATCATAAAACATATCCAACCCATATTCCTCATTATCTTTAAAATCATTATCAATGATGTTCTCATTAAGCATAGGTTGATCTTCCTCATCATCATCAGAATCATAAAAAGAAAGTCTATCATAAATATCATCATCAATAAAAGTTTGAGTTTGATTTTCAACCTCATATGTGGATGATGGAGGTGGCGCCTCATTTGCTTCCTCCTCTAGTTCATCATTTCCTTCATCCTTTTGCTCTTCATTGTCCTCCTCTTGGGGCTGCATGGGCATCCCCAAGCTTAGGCTTTTGTCATCTTCTTCCTGCAAAATATTAGAGCTTTCTTGGGCAGCTCTCTTCCTTGTGTCAACAACATAGATATTTTCATTAAATTCAACTATGCAGAGATCAAGGATAGTGGCAATCAAAACTTTAAATTGAGAAGCTATAGGGCAGGTTTCATGTTCATCAATGAAGGTGTATAATTCATAGGCTGCCATAAAAATAACAAATTGCTCTACTTCTTCCATCCCTAAGTGAGCATAATTCCATGTATGATAAGTTGCAATAACATGTTCTTTATTGGAAGGGCATTGGAATTCAAAGTGTCTAAAGTATTCAGAGCAACAAATTTCTTCCTCATGATAATTAAGCAGCCCACTAGCAATTTTATTTAGAAGCTCTATGTAGCCTCCTAATCTTTTCCCTTCATTTGATTTTCTAAATTCAGCAGCTATCATGGCGTTTTCATAATAGTTTTCCATTTTCTAATTTTTTTGGGTTTTTGATATATGGATAAAGTGAATGCAAAGCTGAAAGTAAATCTAAGAAAAACTCACAACCAAACAAGTTAAAGAGGAAAACCTCCCCAAGCTTAGATGATTGCAAGATGTAAAACAAACAAAAAGAAATGCAGAACTGAAAATAAATCTAATGACTAGCACACACGAGAATAAAAACTTTAGCGCTACGCTCCCCGGCAACGGCGCCAGAAAAGTACTTGATAACCCCCAAGAGCAGGGGATCACTGTAGCACCTCTCAATGTGGAAGTAGGGTATCGATCCGCAGGAGCAAGAAGGAAAAGTTATCTATTCCCTACAACTAAAGTGTCACAAGTTTTAGTTGATTATGCACTAAACAAGTTTAAAGAACAAGATGGTTGATTTAATGGATGGAAGTTTAATGTAACAAAACAAGAATGTAAAAGTGTCCCAATCCTCTTCAATGCAAGAGGACAAGACAAAGGTTTTCTCTTATAGGAACAATGGACATGGGTTCATGGGTTCACTCAATCCTCTCTCCCATCTATGGTGATTATCATGTTATAGATAAAAAGTACACACAATTGTCATGCTTTAATGGTAAACTTCTATGACGGCTACATGTCCTAAAACACATAGTTGAAAGAAAATAATCATTTGTGTTGCTAGGTCACCCTCGTAAGGCTAGCGTGGTTTGTTGTCACTCCCACATCATACTTCTTCCTTTTTACCCCCAGATAAAGGATGTTGGGCTGTATTGTGTCACTCAATACATATGCCGTTGTCACATCGGCCATCCCGTACCTACATACATCATACTTCATAATGGACAATATTCTAAACACTAGTGCAATGATTCATATTTCGTGTGCATGACCACATCTCTCTCATCTATCTACACTTGGTGGTGTCAATCACCTCATGACATGGATAAACAAGGCATTATGCATAAATCGAACCATCACATGCATCATAGAATATCTCCAAAGTATGACAAGTCATAAAAGATCCAACACAACGGTAAATGCATAACAAATATCATCTCATACCACAATATCCACCATAGGAATTACATAGATAGATCCATACTTATGCAAGGCACATCATATGGACTTCAACAATGATCATACATAGAGAGATTAGATCAAGTTACCACCACAAACCCAAAGTCCAGGGGGTGGACTACTCCCCCTTCATCATGGTGATGATGGTGGAGATGTTGGAGAAGATGGAGACCACCCCGGCAGCGCCCCGCCGGAGTTTTCCCCCTCCAATCTGCAGCTCCAGGTCTTCTGTTTCGTGGTTTTGTGTTTCTGCGGCGCTCCCCTCCGAAAGCCGTCGGGGACTTTTTTATAGTCATTTTTAGGTCAAGACGAAGGCACGGGGACGAAGATCGACGGCATCGGAGGCTCGAGGCCCAGGATAGGGGGTCCCACGCGGCCAAGGAATCTGGCCGCGTGGGCCCACCTCTTTCGGCCCTCGGGTCTCCGTTTGTTCGCTTCCTTCGCTCCTACGCTTCGTTCCTTCCAAAAACTGATACCGTGAAATATTAGGTCATTTGGACGTCGTTTGGGTCCCTGAAACATAAAAATATAGAAAATAGGGTTTTCTGCCAGTGCAGGGTTAATTCCAGAAAAATAGGGAAACTGTGAAATATTCCCAAAATCAATATAAAACAATGATATAACCCTTATATGATGCAAATATGATTGAAATATAAGTAATATAATGCAAAGTTCATGTATGCATTTTACATGCATCAGTATGCTACGCGTAAAAACGGCGCAGTTGCGCAACGTTCCACGGATTGAGAGAGAGTTCCCCTGATTTTGCGTCCTTCAGTCGATATGCGCCACCGTCGATAGCTTCCGTAATGATGAAGGGTCCCTCCCATGGGGAGGCGAGCTTGTGCTCCTTCTTCTGTTTGAGCCGCAGCACCAAATCGCCAGGGACGAAAGATCAAACGCGCAGTCGACGGCCGTGGTAGTTGCGAAGACTCGGTTGATAAACAGCCGTGCGGGAGAGTGCGATGTCCCGTGCCTCATCCAGCGTGTCGACGCCATCTTCGAGTGCTTCTTCGGCATCTGACTCGTCGTTGCGACCACGCGAGGTGCGTCGAATCGCAGATCGTACGGCCGTACTGCTTCGGCGCCATAAACCATGAAGAAGGGAGTGTACTGCGTTGATCTGTTTGGCGTGGTTCGGAGACTCCAGAGGACAGAGGGTAGCTCCTCCACCCAGGCACCCGCGGCGCGCTTGAGTGGCACCAGTAGACGTTTCTTGAGGCCGATGTAGACTAGGCCATTTGCTTTTTCGACTTGCCCGTTGGACTGAGGGTGTGCGACTGAGGCGTAGTTGAGCTTGATACTTTGCTCGGCACAGAAGTCCTTGAATTCGTCGGCTGTGAAGTTTGTGCCGTTGTCCATAATGATGCTATGGGGTATCCCGAATCTGAAGATAATGGACCTGATGAAGTTGACGACAGATGCAGCAGTCGAGCTTGTTATGGGTACAACTTCGATCCACTTCGTGAACTTGTCGACTGCCACCAAGAGATGCGTGTGTCCGCCACGAGATGATTTTTTCAATGGTCCCACCATGTCAAGTCCCCACTGGGCAAAGGGCCAGATGAGTGGTATTGTTTTTAGCTCCGATGCGGGTGCGTGCGGCTTGGTGGCGAATTTCTGGCACCCGTAGCATTTTTTAACTATCTCTTCGGCTTCCCTCATGGTCGTGCGCCAGTAAAATCCTGCTCGGAAGGCTTTGGCCACCA
This sequence comes from Poa pratensis, assembly GCA_947311845.1. Classification (NCBI taxonomy): domain Eukaryota; kingdom Viridiplantae; phylum Streptophyta; class Magnoliopsida; order Poales; family Poaceae; genus Poa; species Poa pratensis. The sequence continues at coordinate 25,971,573 of CAMZMU010000072.1, read as the reverse complement.
AGGCTCGACTGCTGGCATGATGTCCGCAAGTTCCTGCATGGATGTCTGATGCATGTAAAATGCATACATGAACTTTGCACTTTATTCACTCATATTCCAATCATATTTGCATCATATAAGGGTTATATCAACGTTTTATCATGATTTTGGAAATATCTCAATGATTTCCTATTTTTATGGAATTAACCCTGCACAGGCAGAAAACCCCGTTTTCTTATTTTAATGTTTCAGGGACCCAAACGTCAATGAAATCACCTGGAAATTTACAGGCGTCAATATTTGGAAGGAAGAAGACATGTGGCCGAAGTAAGCGAACAAACGGAGGTCCGAGGACCAAACGGGGGTGGCCCACGCGGCCAGGTACTGTGGCCGCGTGGGGCCCACTCGTTTGGCCCTCCTGGCTCCGTTGCCTTCGATCTTTTCTCCACCGACATCGTCTTGACCTAAAAACGCCTATATAAAAGGTCCCCCGACGTTCTCTGGAAGGAGCGCCGCACAAACACAGAAACACCGAAACGGAGATCAGGAGCTGCAGATTGGAGGGGGAAAACTCCGGCGGGGCGCTGCCGGCGTGGTCTCCATCTTCTCCATCGACTTCTCCACCGTCTCCATGATGAAGAGGGAGTAGTCCACCTCTGGACTATGGGTTTGTGGAAGTAACTTATGTATCTCTCCTCTCTTGAGCTTCACTAATTAGCACCGTATGAGCTGCTGAACATGATTACGGTCACCGTTGTAATACCTTTGTGGTGGATCTTTATGAGTTAATATATGTTTGAGATTGCAATGTTTGTTTCAGTTATGAGTATAGATGCATATTATGTACCCCGTTCTTGTCTACTTGTTTTGATCAAGCATGTTTATGAGAGCGTGTGTGGGGGAACGTGTGCATTAGTTGGAGTAACGGGGGGTGGCTAGTGCAGTGAACGTGAGAGAAAGTTCTGCGATCCACTTTGGTATCTTTACCTTACTTTGTTGCCTCATTAGGGATAAACTAAAATACCATGCTACCGGGGATGTGGGCGTGACCATTGCCACTACTCCATGACTAGATCTAGCATGTTCTTATTTTCACTTCATGTCATGATACTTAATGCTATACTCTGAGTTATCTTAATTACTGAGGTGTTATGATTTAGTTCGCATCTTGGTGGAGTATAAGAGAGGTTAATAACCAAAAGATCTCTATGTTAGGACGTGCTGCCCATATATCTAAGTAACTTGTTATCAAACCCTGTGTTGCAATCTCATATGTTAACTGTGTGTTCCATTGTCTACCACTTTATAAAGAGAGAGTGCATTTGTGAAACCATGAACCCCAGTCCATTTTTAATCATAAGAAACACTTTTCCAACACCATATACCACTTTTCTATTTTCAGCCATCATTAAATCCGAAAATACAAAAATACTTTTCATCTTGCATACATATTCAAAAACCCAAAAATATCATTTATCATTGCATCCACCATCATTGCATATTTATTTCTTGTTTGCATTGCATAACTATCCTGATATCATTCTTACACCTTGTGCTTGACAACCACAGGTGAGATTGAGTACCAAAACATCTAATCTTGTTTTGTAGGTAACCAAAAGAAGGATAAGAAGATAAATCTACCACTTCAGATTCCCCGAGAGTTCGATATTAAACCCTCGAGTCACCCCTCGTGGGGAAAACTGTCTTCCACTTACTATACACTCTGCACTTGGAGTCTCAACCTAATCCCGTTTACTTTTGCAGGTATCAAAGCCTTGCTCTTCGGGACCATCAATGTCATAGAGTATTGCTCTGCCGTCTTGTGGGTCGATGCAGTGCTGCAGGACTCCAGATATGCTGCGCTTGTATAGCTCTCCGTTGATGATCGTGAAGGCTTTCGGGCGTCGAGTGATGCGCCGAGCTTCTGTTGGGTCTTCTGGTAGCTCCTGGTGCAGCATGTATGCGAGGAAAGGGTTCATCCACATTGGTTCGATGAGGAAAACTTCTACGTGTGGTTCTTCCTCGGGTACCGCTGGGTCTTTTACCGGTTGATCCTTGGTTGTCGCTGTTGTAGAGGGTGTGATGGGCTGCTTGAGCTGGATGGACCGCTGTTTGATGTACTCGACGAAGACTCCAGGTGGAACTTTCGCCTTAGTCGAGTCGAGGTTGGCTAGCATGTCTGCTTCTTCATTGCTCTCGCGGCCTATGTGCCGCAACTCGTAGCCGTCGAAGCTGCCCTCCATGATGTTGTAAAGGTCCCGATATGCAATCATGTTCTCTTTCGTAGCATCACACTCCTTCATCGTTTGCTGCACGACGAGGTTCGAGTTCCCGTAGATCATGAGGCGAGTGGCTCCGCAGTTCTTGGCCATCCGCATGCAGTGTAGTAGAGCTTCGTACTCAGCTTCATTGTTGGAGGGCTTGGGGAAGTCCATCTGTAGTACGTAGCGAAGTTTGTCGCCTTTTGGCGATGTCAAGATGATGCCTGCGCCCGCACCGTCGAATTTCTTGGACCCATCGAAGTACATGGTCCAAGCGTTGGACAGGTCGGGTAAGTTGGGCAGCTGGGCTTCGATCCACTCGGTTGTGAAGTCCAGAAGTACTTGAGCCTTGATCGCGTTGGGGTGCGCATACTTTAGGTCCGACGGGCCTAGCTCGATGACCCATTTGGCGACTCGTCCCGTTGCGTCCGGGTTGGTGAGGATGTCAGATAGGCCCGAGGAACTCACCACTGTGATCGGGTGCTCAGCGAAGTAATGGACCACCTTACGCGAACTCATGAAGACGCCGTAGGCTAGCTTCTGATAATGCGGGTACCGCTGCTTTGATATGGATAGCACCTCACTGAGGTAGTATACGGGCCGTTGCACTCGATGGGCATGGCCTTCTTCTTGGTGTTCGACGACGAGGACGGTACTGACCACCCTGTTGGTGGCTGCCACGTAAAGGTATAGGGGCTCCTTCTCATGTGGTGCGACGAGCACTGGTGGAGTCGCCAGGACCCTCTTGAGGTCCGCGAATGCTGCTTGGGCTTCTGGCGTCCACTCGAATTTGTCAGATTTTGTCATCAGTTGGTAGAAAGGGATTGCCTTTTCACCCAACTTACTAATGAACCTGCTGAGTGCTGCGACTCGGCCGGCTAAGCGCTGGACCTCCCGAAGCTTGGTCGGGGCTGGCATTGTGAGGATTGTTGGAGATATGTGATACGTCTCATATGTATCTATAATTTCTGATGTTCCATGTTGATATTATACTTGTTGGAGATTTTTTTTTATCCTTTTACCTACTCGGGGACGAGTAGAACTAAGCTTGGGGATGCTTGATACGTCTCATACGTATCTATAATTTCTGATGTTCCATGTTGATATTATACCAATTGTTACATGTTTTATATACACTTCATAGCATTTTTATGCATTTTCTGGGACTAACCTATTAACAAGATGCCAAAGTGCCAGTTCCTGTTTTCTGCTGTTTTTGTATTCCAGAAAAGCTGTTCTAGAAATATTCTCGGAATTGGACGAAACTTGGATAGAACCTTCTATTTTCTCGACACGTACACGGAGTCCAAAGGAGAGACGGAGGCGACCGAGGAGGCAGCCACGCCAGGGGCCGGCGCGGCCCCACCTCCTGCCGCGCCGGGGGGTGGCGTGACCCCCTCGGGTGCCTCCAGACGCCGCCCTTTCGCCTATATAATGCCTTCGTCCAGAAAACCCTAAATACCCGAGCCTCCATCCACGAAAAGTTCCGTAGCCGCCGTCGTCAACCCTAGTTCGGGAGGGTTCTGAAGCTCTTCCCGGCACCCTGCCGGAGAGGGGAATCATCACCGGAGGGCTCTACATCACCATGCCTGCCTCCGGAGTGATGCGTGAGTAGTTCATCCTTGGACTACGGGTCCATAGCAGTAGCTAGATGGTTGTCTCTCCTCCTTGTGCTATCATGTTTAGATCTTGTGAGCTGCCTATCATGATCAAGATCATCTTATTGTAATGCTACATGTTGTGTTTGCTGGGATCCGATGAATATTGATACTATGATCAAGTTGATTATCAATCTATCTTATATGTTATTTATGATCTTGCATGCTTTCCGTTACTAGTAGATGCTTTGGCCAAGTAGATGCTTGTAACTCCAAGAGGGAGTATTTATGCTAGATAGTGGGTTCATGCCTCCGGTAATCTGGGCGAGTGACAGCAACGTCTAAGGTTGTGGATGTGCTGTTGCCACTAGGGGTAAAACAGCAATGCTTTGTCTAAGGATAATGTATTGTTTACATTATGCACTTTACTTAATGCAATAATCTGTTGCTTGCAACTTAATACCAACGGGGAACACGGATGTCAACCTGAAGGTGGATTATTAGTCATAGATGCTGTTGGATAACGGTCTATGTATCTTGTTGTAATGCCCAATTGAATATCATAGTAGTCATCTTGTCATATATATGCATTGTCATGCGCTCTCTATTCATCAATTGCCCAGCTGTAATTTGTTTACCCAGCATGTTAGTTATCTTTTATGGAGAGACACCACTAGTGAACTGTGGACCCCGGTCCATTCCTTTACACTGATAATACAACCAACTGCAATCATTGTTCCTTTTCATTCTCTGCAATTAAACACTATTTTCCACACCATACGTTTAATCCTTTGTTTACAGCAAGCCGGTGAGATTGACAACCTCACTGTTTCGTTGGGGCAAAGTAGTTTGATTGTGTTGTGTGCAGGTTCCACGTTGGTGATCGAGTAAATGGCGCCACCAACAACCTTCAGAGGTGCCTTTTACTCCTACTGGATCTGACAACCTTGGTATCTTACTGAGGGAAAACTTGCTGCTGCACTGCTTCATACCTTCCTCTTGGGGTCTCCCAACGAACGTGTGCTTTCACGTCATCAAGCAACTTTTTCTGGCGCCGTTGCCGGGGAGTAAGAGGATTTCTGCAAGGGGAGTCTCACGCTTCCAATCTCTTTACTTTGTTATTGTCTTGCTTAGTTTATTTTTATTTGTCTTGTTTGCTTTATTATCAAAAACACAAAAAAATTAGTTTCTTGCATCTAGTTTATTTCGGTTTGTTATTATGTCTAGTTGTTTACTTGCTATCAATGGTTCTCTCTTTGAAACAAATATTATTGGCTAAGTGGGTTCACGGAGGAACACAAAATTATTATAAGGAATACCGCTTGTCTCAAAAAGGGAAACATTTATGGGAACAAATAAGTAGATTGAATTATTTTGCTAAGAACTTGTGCTCTACTTATGATGAATCCTACTGCTTTAATGAATCTTTTTGTTGTAGAAGGCATAAACACCTCCCTTTCCAATGTGATTATAATGATAATGAAACCTTGGCTGCTTATGCTAAAGGAAACTATGACTTTGGTAATCTTGAACAAACTGAAGAATTTGTTGTTTTTAAGGTGCCTATGAAATTGCTGGTTATATTCAAGATGATGATTCTCCTTATAAATCTGAGAATTTTGCTATACTTGGTTATTGCCTTGAATATTACAATGATAATCCTTATATCACTGAATTTCTTGAGAAAACTTATTCTCCAGAACAACTTGCTACCTTTCAGGAACCTGTGGGAGAAGAAATTGCTGAAACTGTGAGCTCATTGGATGAAAAAGAGGAGAGAGTGATGAACAAAAGGAGGATCTACCTTCTAATGATAGTAACTCTTTAACTCTTACATTATATGATTACCCTCCATGCCTACCTAAGGAGGAAAATGCTATATTGTTGAATGTCATGATTCTATTGAAATATCTCCTTTTGATAAATTTGAAGTAACAAGCTCCTTGACTCAAGAAAAGGAAATTGCAGAAAGTAAAAATGTGCTCCCTAATGTTATATATGATAATGCTCTTGATGATGGTCCTATATTGCCTAATGATATTTATTATACTATTATTGTCAAAAGTGGGTTTAATGACCCCACTGTTTTTTAGCTTAATAAAAATTATGTGTTTGTAGATCATGAAAAGCATGCTTTATGTGATAGTTATATTGTTGAGTTTGTTCATGATGCTACTGAAAGTTATTATGAGAGAGGAAAATATGGTTGTAAAAGTTTTCAAGTCACTAAAACAATCTCTTTATGTTGAAAGTTTTGAAGTTGTATTTGTTTCATCTTTCTATGCTAGTTGCTTTATGCTTCAATAATTTATTTTGTTACAAGATTCCTTTGCATAGGAAGTGGGTTAGACTTAAATGTGTTTGATATTTGCCTCTTGATGCTCTCTTTGTTTTTCAACTCTTATTCTTATGAGAGCATCATTAAAATCTTATAGCCTAGCTAAAAGGCATTAAAGAAAGCGCTTTTGGGAGGCAACCCATTATCTTTTGTTTTCAGTTTTGAGTCAAGGAGCTGTTTACTTCTGTAACAACCCTTTGTATCTTTACTTTTTCGAATTGTTGTGCCAAGTAGAGCCTCTAATAGAAAGATGATGCTAGATTTGGATTTCTGCGCAGGAACAGATTTTTGCTGTTCACCGTTTCGTTCTTATAAAATTGCCAGAAAATTGAAAAAATCTGCAAATTTTTGTGCGTGATCCTCAGATATGTACGCATCTTTCGTTAGTTTTGAGTTTTTCGATCTGAGCAACGTAAGTGCCTCGAAAAAATTCGTCTTTACGGACTGTTCTGTTTTAGACAGATTCTGTCTTTTATTTTGCATTCTCTCTTTTACTAGTGTTGAGTGGAATTCTTTTTTGGGTGGAAGAGCTTCACATAACATCAGTGGCAGTAGCTAATGTTTAAAAAGTAATGGTCATGTTTGTGTCCTTATAGAACATGTGAGTTTTTGATTGTGCACTAACCCTCTAATGAGAATTACTCTGAGTTTGGTGTGGCGGAAGTTTTCAAGGGTCAAGAGAGGAGGATGATATAATGTGATCAAGAAGAGTGAAGAGCTTAAGCTTGGGGATGCTCCCATGGATCACCCCAGCATATTTCAAGAAGACTCAAGCGTCTAAGCTTGGGGATGCCCAAGGCATCCCCTTCTTCATCAACAACTTATCAGGTCATCTCTAGTGAAACTATATTTTAATTCTTTCACATCATATGTGCTTTACTTGGAGCGTCTGTGTGCTTTTATTTTCGCATTGTTATTTTATTTTCTGAGATCAACTTGTTGGATCCTAGCAATCTTGTTTGGGAGAGAGACACGCTCCGCTTTTTCATTTGAATACTCCTATTCTTCACTTATACTTGTTGAGTATTCTTGTCTAGCTACTGCTATGCTTTTAGCTCCTGTTTTTCATGCATCTCTTGTTCAGAGCTGTTAGTTCTTTTAGAGAAAGTACTCTCTTGCTTCACTTATAATTGTTTGGAGAGTTTGTGTTGAAATAAATTGATTGGTGTTTGGTTGGAACAGAAAATGCTGCATGTGGTAGATGGTATAATGGAAAAGACTTACATATTCTTGTAGATCACTGTCTTGGATAATTTGATACTTGTCAATTGTTTTGAGTTATCAAGTAGTTCATGTTTAAGCTTTTGTATCATGTGGTTAAAACCTATTAGTGAAGAACTACCGTAAAGCTTGTTGAAATTTGGTTTGTATAATTGGTATCTCTAAGGTCTAGATATTTTCTAGTAAAAGGGTTTGGTTAACAAGGAAGACAGTGTAGAGTCTTATAATGCTTGCAATATGTTTTCATATGAGTCTTGTTGTACCGGTTGATATCCTGTGTTTGCTTCAAATAACCTTGCTAGCCTAAACTCTGTACTGAGAGGGAATGCTTCTCGTGCATCCAAAACCTTGAGCCAAAATCCATGCCATTTGTGTCCACCATAACTACCTATATGTGGTATTTCCTTGCCACTCCAAGTAAATTTTTCATGTGCTACCTTTAAACTATTCAAAACTTTTATTACTCCTTTTTGTGTCAATGTTTACCAAGCTCATGAGGACGGGGTGGATGTCTTTATGTCACCTGTCAAACAGACTTTACCACCGGACTAGTGGCATATACATCCGCTTATCCATTAATTTTGCAAAAAGAGCTGGCAAATGGGGTGCCCAGTCCCAATTAATTACAACTTTAACCGCTTAATTCTCTTCACATTTTTGCCCTGATTTATCAGACAAGCAATGATACAGTGAAATATCTGCATGTGTAAACAAAAGAGAAAAGAGGGATGATCTGCCTTGCTGGTAGAAATAACGTCCTTCATGGGAGCCGCTCTTAAAAGTCTGGTTGGCAGGGGTCATATTGTACTTTTCCATTTTCTGATTCGTTGACAATTAACAAACACCACTCAAAACTTATATTTTTACTCTCTATATGATTTCAAAAACTTAAAAAGCTCTAGCACATGATTTAATCCCTGCTTCCCTCTGCGAAGGGCCTTTCTTTTACTTTTATGTTGAGTCAGTTTTCCTACTTCTTTCTATCTCAGAAGCAAACACTAGTGTCAACTTTGGTGCAACAATTTTTATATGCTAGTATATTGTACTTATTATATTGCTTTGTGTTGACAAATATCCATGAGATATACATGTTGAAAGTTGAAAGCAATTGCTGAAACTTAAATCTTCCTTTGTGTTGGTTAAATACCTTTTACTTAGAATCTATTGCTTTATGAGTTAACTCTTATGCAAAACTTTTTGATGCTTGTCTCGAAAGTACTATTCATGAAAAGTTTTTGCTTATATGATTCAGTTGTTTGCTCATTATCTATTTGTTAGCAAACTATAGACCATTGACCTGGATCACTTCATTCATAACATGTGCTTTACAATACTATTTGATCAAGATTATGATGGTAGCATGTCACCTCAGAAAATTTTTTTATCGTTTTACCTACTCGAGGACGAGTAGAACTAAGCTTGGGGATGCTTGATACGTCTCAAACGTATCTATAATTTCTGATGTTCCATGTTGATATTATACCAATTGTTACATGTTTTATATACACTTCATAGCATTTTTATGCATTTTCTGGGACTAACCTATTAACAAGATGCCACAGTGCCAGTTCCTGTTTTCTGCTGTTTTTGTATTCCAGAAAAGCTGTTCTGGAAATATTCTCGGAATTGGACGAAACTTGGACATAACCTTCTATTTTCCCGACACGTACACGGAGTCCAAAGGAGAGACGGAGGCGACCGAGGAGGCAGCCACGCCAGGGGCCGGCGCGCCCCACCTCCTGCGCCGGGGGGTGGCGTGACCCCCTCGGGTGCCTCCAGACGCCGCCCTTTCGCCTATATAATGCCTTCGTCCAGAAAACCCTAAATACCCGAGCCTCCATCCACGAAAAGTTCCGTAGCCACCGCCGTCGTCAACCCTAGTTCGGGAGGGTTCTGAAGCTCTTCCCGGCACCCTGCCGGAGAGGGGAATCATCACCGGAGGGCTCTACATCACCATGCCTGCCTCCGAGTGATGCGTGAGTAGTTCATCCTTGGACTACGGGTCCATAGCAGTAGCTAGATGGTTGTCTCTCCTCCTTGTGCTATCATGTTTAGATCTTGTGAGCTGCCTATCATGATCAAGATCATCTTATTGTAATGCTACATGTTGTGTTTGCTGGGATCCGATGAATATTGATACTATGATCAAGTTGATTATCAATCTATCTTATATGTTATTTATGATCTTGCATGCTTTCCGTTACTAGTAGATGCTTTGGCCAAGTAGATGCTTGTAACTCCAAGAGGGAGTATTTATGCTAGATAGTGGGTTCATGCCTCCGGTAATCTGGCGAGTGACAGCAACGTCTAAGGTTGTGGATGTGCTGTTGCCACTAGGGGTAAAACAGCAATGCTTTGTCTAAGGATAAATGTATTGTTTACATTATGCACTTTACTTAATGCAATAATCTGTTGCTTGCAACTTAATACCAACGGGGAACACGGATGTCAACCTGAAGGTGGATTATTAGTCATAGATGCTGTTGGATAACGGTCTATGTATCTTGTTGTAATGCCCAATTGAATATCATAGTAGTCATCTTGTCATATATATGCATTGTCATGCGCTCTCTATTCATCAATTGCCCAGCTGTAATTTGTTTACCCAGCATGTTAGTTATCTTTTATGGAGAGACACCACTAGTGAACTGTGGACCCCGAACCATTCCTTTACACTGATAATACAACCAACTGCAATCATTGTTCCTTTCATTCTCTGCAATTAAACACTATTTTCCACACCATACGTTTAATCCTTTGTTTACAGCAAGCCGGTGAGATTGACTGATTGTGTTGTGTGCAGGTTCCATGTTGGTGATCGAGTAAACGGCGCCATCAACAACCTTCAGAGGTGCCTTTTACTCCTACTGGATCTGACAATCTTGGTATCTTACTGAGGGAAAACTTGCTGCTGCACTGCTTCATACCTTCCTCTTGGGGTCTCCCAACGAACGTGCGCTTTCACGTCATCAATATGCCCTAGAGGCAATTAATAAAGTGATTTTATTTTTCATATCTAAATTATTCATATTATGTTTTAATACCATGCTATAACTGTATTACGCGGAAACATTAATACACGTGTGGTATGAAAACAACCAGGTCCCTAGTAGTCTCTGTTTAACTAGTCCGTTGGGTAACAGATGATCAAGGTTTCCTGATCATGGACAATGGCGTCGGTTAACAACGGAGTCATGTCATTAGGTGAATGATTTGATGGACATACCCAAAATATAGAAACATAGTGGTCATACCTTCGACTGTGAGATCATATCAAATCTCTGTTTCTGGAAGATGCGGCTGATCACATCAAACGACATGTCTTATATAGCGTGACAATAAAGGTGACACTTTCGGGTATCGGAAGGAAGCAGTAGAAGCGAGTGATCAAGAGCGGGAATTGCCAATCCAAATAGCAGGATAGATACTCTGGGCCCACTCAGTGAGATTACATCAATGAGCTTGCAAGCATGTGACTAGGTCACGGGGATGTAATATCACAGACGAGTAAAGATAGATTTGTCGATGGCGAGGTCATGCTCGGTAATCGTGATACCGGAGAACGACGCTCGGACAATCTAAGTATCGATAGGCAAGAGGATGAAACTGGACGTCTAAAGGTTCAAACGATAAACAGTCTTTCGTGGACATACAAGGACTACCATGGGAATCAAGACCCCGCTGCTAGTCATTGATCGGAGAACGTGTCTCGTTCATGTCTGTGTGATCCCGAACCGTAGGGTAACACACTTAAGGATAGGTGACGATTTGATTGGATATAAGAGAGAAAGAAACCAGGAACTCCAGAAGTGATTCAGAACTTGTCCGATGTTGATCGGAGGCAACGGAATATGTTTCGGAGTCCGAATGAATTAAATAATATGTATTTAATATTAATAAAGGCATTAAACCTAAATGGGCCTTAGAGGCCAATTAGGGAAATTCCCAAAAGGAAAAGAGAAAAAGGGGGGGGGGGAGGGCCAGCCGGCCTGGATGGGCCGAATGGGGCCCACCAGGGCCGGCGCACCCCCATGTGGGGTTTAGTCCCACATGGGGGAGCCAAGGAGGTTGGCCTCCCTCCCTCTCCTTTATATAGGAGTGCCCCCATGCCTTGAAAATTACCCATCTCCTTTCTTCTTCTCTCCTACCTTGAGTGTGGTTCCACTTCTGGAGCTGCGTACGAGGAGGGAAGTCTCTCCACCTTACGCACACCGCCGTGCTTCGAGATCCAATCTTCTACTTCCGCTGCTCTGTGGATCTGGAGCTCGGAGGTCGTCATCTACTCCGCACGTGTGTGGAACTAGGAGGCGCTACACGGGTGGCGCTGGGAGTACGACTACTTCCTCTACACGACCTTGAGGTCGGCTTCGTCGGCTTCATCGACAACGTTTGTGCGGGAACATAATCCCGCTTTCGGTCTACAAGGGTATGTACTCCGTCCTCCTTCGTATAGTATATCTGCATAGTTAGATCTTGGCTAGTTTTTGGTTATCGTCGGTAGGAAATTTTTTGTTTTCTATCCTCGATTCCCAACAGTGGTATCAGAGCCGATCTATGCGTAGATATATCTGTACGGTTAGAACACATGTTGAATGTGGGAATCGATTCTACATTTGTTACCCTCTCGCGTGTACTTTTTATATCGCGGCATTGTGGGATGAAGCGGCCGGACCGACTTTACGCGTACTCTTACGCGAGACTGGTTCCACACTTGACATACGGCTTGTACCGTATATGTGGCTGACGGGTGTCTGTATCTCCTACAATAGTTGATATTGCACTTACAATGGAGGGCCCCGAAAGGGGTGTAATAGAGACAATTGTCTTATCGCTGTTGTGGTTGTTTCGTAGGTAAGAAACGGTTCTTGTGCGGAAGCCCTAGCAGCCACGTAAAATATGCAAAAGATAAAGTAGAAAGCGTCTAACTTTATTTTGCAGGGGCAATGTGATATGGTCAAGGTAGGTTTATTAAATTGTTTATAAAACTGTTGGCGCGAAGGAGACCATCGGCGCGGAGAGACCATATCATGTCGCATTACATTTCATTTAGATGTTATGTAGATTGTGTGCATCTTATATTGTGTATATATATGTTTATATATTAGTTACACGGCGGTAGTAATATAAGATGATCCCTCCTTAAATTCCAAATAGTGTTCTCCCTTTAGCGTGCACCACCGAAAGTTCTCCGATACGAGGCAGGCCGTGACGATCGGGTGTCAGACGTATCTGCGTTCGCATAATGTGGGTGTAAGCCACGTTGCACAAGCAATACGCTATAGGTTTATTTGGCGAGCCTAGCATGTACAGACATGGCCTCGGAACACAGACCGAAAGGTTAAGCACGAGTCACAAAGTAGTTGTGATCGACATAGCGATGTCCACTTTTGAAGTTATGCTATCGGCCGTGACGATCGGGGGTAGTATAATGGTTTGGGTCGTGCAATCTAAAACGATGCGAGGGATGTTCGTTTTGAGTGGGAGTTTTGTAGTTTTATTTTACTAAAACTTGAACCCATATTTTATTATGAACAAACGTCTTATGTTTTGCAAATTCCATTGTAGATGTCTCGCCCCACCTTTAACCTAGGCCTGTTCCTTGAGAAAGAAAAGCTTAAGACCAATGGGTCGAACTTCATGTCCTGGTTCCGCAACCTGAGGATCCTCCTCACTCCCCACAAGGTGGCCTACGTCATTGAAGCCGCCATAGGTGACCTCCTGCAGACAACGCCTCCGATGACGAGAAGAAGGTCTATCAGACCAAGTCGGAGGATTCCTCCTTCGTCCAAGTGGCATGCTCTACGCCATGGAAGCCGACCTGCAAAAGCGCTTTGAGAAGATGAGTGCTTTTGAGATAATTTCTGATCTCAAAGCTGTCTTTGCGCCGCAGGCTAAGGCTGAGAGGTATGAAGCTTCTGAGCTCTTCTTCTCAGCCAAGATGGAAGAGCATAGCAGTGTGAGCGAGCACGTGGTCAAAATGTCTGGCTACGTTCAACGCCTGAACGCTCTGGAATGCAAGATTCCTGATGAGCTGCGATTGATAGGGTGCTGCAATCGTTGCCTCCTAGCTACAAAGGCTTCGTCATGAACTACAACATGCAGGGCATGGCTAAGTCCCTGTCTGAGGTGTTCGTGATGCTCAAGACTGCTGAGGTGGAAATCAAGAAGGAGCACACGCTGTTGATGGTCAACAAGACCGTCGATTTTAAGAAATCTGGCGGCAAGGGAAGGAAGAACTGGAAGCCCAAGAAGGATGGCAAACACGTTGCCAAGTCAAGGCTAACAAACCTGGTCCCAAACCTGGCGTGGAATGCTTCTACTGCAAGGAGATGGTCACTGGAAGCGCAACTGCCCCAAGTACCTGAAGACAAGAAGGCCGGCAAGATTGTCGGAAGAGAGAAAGGTATATTTGATATACATGTTATAGATGTTTACCTTACTAGCGCTCGGAGTAATGCATGGGTATTTGATACCGGTTCTGTTGCTCATATTTGTAACTCTCAGGTGGAGTTGCGGAATAAACGGCGCCTGGCAAGGACGAGGTGACGATGCGCGTCGGCAATGGATCAAAAGTTGACGTGGTGGCCGTCGGCACGCTCCCTCTACATCTACCATCGGGATTAGTTTTGGTTTTAAATAAATGTTATTTTGTACCGGCTTTGAGTGTAAACATTATCAGTGGATCTTGCTTGTTGCAAGATGGATATTCGTTCAATTCAGTATCAAATGGTTGTGCTATTTCGATGAATGATATCTTTTATGTTAATGCTCGTGAGAGTAATGGTTTATTCTTGTTGAATCTCGATAGTAGTACTCACATCCATAACGTAGATGCCAAAAGGATTAAACTTAGTGATGATACCGCCATGTATATGTGGCATTGCCGTCTCGGTCATATTGGTATAAAGCGCATGAAGAAACTCCATTCTGATGGACTTTTGGAGTCACTAGATTTTGGATCTCTTGACACTTGCGAACCATGCCTTATGGGCAAGATGACCAAGACACCGTTCAACGGATTTGTGGAACGGCGTCGGACTTATTGGGAGTAATACATACAGATGTGTGTGGTCCAATGAGCGTGTCGACACGCAATGGTTATCGTTATTTTGTAACCTTCACTGATGACTTGAGTAGATACGGGTATATCTACTTGATGAAACACAAGTCAGAAACTTTGAAAAGTTCAAAGAATTTCAAGTGAGGTTGAAAATCAACTTAACAAGAAAATAAAGCACCTTCGATCCGATCGTGGTGGCGAATATTTGAGTTTTGAGTTTGGCACACATCTGAAGGCCTGTGGAATTGTGCCACAGCTTACGCCTGCCGGAACACCGCAACGCAACGGTGTGTCCGAGCGACGTAATCGTACTTTATTAGATAGCGTGCGGTCTATGATGTCTCACGACTTGCCCGTATCGTTTTGGGGATATGCGTTAGAAACAGCCGCATTCATTTTAAATAGGGCTCCATCCAAATCCGTAGCAACGACACCGTATGAGATATGGCATGGCAAGAAACCGAAGTTGTCGTTCCTGAAGGTTTGGGGTTGTGAGGCGTACGTTAAGAAACTACAGCCCGACAACTCGAATCGAAATCGAGAAGGTCGTCTTTGTAGGATATCCGCGGGAAACCATAGGATATACCTTCTACCACCAAGCCGAGGGCAAAACGTTTGTCGCAAAGAGCGGCACCTTTCTCGAGAAAGAGTTTCTCGCTAAAGGAGTAAGTGGGAGGAAAATAGACCTCGACGAGATAGTTGATCCTGAACTCGAAATTCCGAGTGGCGCAACGGAAACTGTTCCTGAACCGTCCTCCATAACAGATGGAGTGGAAGAAAATGTCGAGGAGGCTATTATACCTCGTAGGTCTGGAAGAACCCGTACATCTCCTGAGTGGTACGGTAATCTTGTTTGCACCGTCATGTTAATTGAACAAGACGAACCTACGAACTACAAAGAGGCAATGGAAGGACCCGAGTCCGAGAAATGGCTTGAAGCCATGAAATCCGAAATTGGATCCATGTATGACAACAAAGTATGGACTTTGGTGGAGATTCCCGAAGGGCGCAAGGCCGTCGAGAATAAATGGATCTTTAAGAAGAAGACTGATGCTGACGGTAATGTAACCGTCTATAAGGCTCGGCTTGTCGCAAAAGGTTTCCGACAAGTTCATGGAATTGACTACGATGAAACGTTTTCACCGGTAGCGATGCTAAAGTCTATTCGGGTTTTGCTAGCAACAGCTGCATATCATGATTATGAGATATGGCAGATGGATGTCAAAACAGCGTTCCTAAATGGCAACATTGAGGAAGAGTTGTATATGGTACAACCTGAAGGTTTTGTCAGTCCAGAAATGTTGGCAAGTATGCAAACTTCAGCGTTCCATTTATGGACTGAAGCAAGCATCTCGGAGCTGGAATCTTCGCTTTGATGAGGTGATCAAAGGTTTTGGATTTGTCCAAAATGCGGAAGAGACCTGCATTTATAAGAAAATGAGTGGGAGCTCAGTTGCATTCCTAGTTCTATATGTGGATGATATATTACTAATTGGGAATGATGTGGAACTTCTGAAAAGCGTGAAGGAATATTTAAACAGTAAATTTTCGATGAAGGACTTAGGAGAAGCTGCATACGTATTAGGCATTAAGATCTATCGTGATAGACCCAGCGCCTACTAGCGTTATGTCAAAGTACTTACCTTGACAAGATATTGAAGAAGTTCAATATGCATTTGGCAAAGAAAGGTCTTGTGCCAGTTGTCAAGGGAAAAACATTGAGCATGGCTCAGTGTCCACAGACGGCTCTTGAAAAAGCCGAGGTGGATGGCACTCGATATGCTTCGGCTATAGGATCGATCATGTATGCCATGTTAAGTACTCGACCCGATGTGGCATTGGCTCTCAGTCTGACGAGTCGATTCCAGAGTAATCCTGGCAAGGATCATTGGACAGCTGTTAAGAACATACTGAAGTATCTTAAGTATACCAAGGACATGTTTCTTGTTTATGGAGACTGTGAAGAGGAACTTGGCGTAACAGGTTACGTTGATGCAAGTTTCTGCACAGATCCAGATGACTCGAAATCGCAAACAGGTTATGTGTTTAAGGTGAACGGAGGCGCTGTGAGCTGGAGAAGTGGGAAGCAACCCATAGTAGCCCAATCTACAATGGAATCGGAGTATATTGCTGCTGCGGATGCTGCAAATGAAGCTGTTTGGCTGAGGAAGTTCGTCATCGAGCTTGGAGTGTTCCCGAGTGCGCAAGACCCTGTGAACATCTACTGCGACAACACAGTGTCATTGCCAACGTGAAGGAACCAAGGTCTCACTCCACCGCCAAACATATTCTCCGACGCTTCCATGTCATATGGCAGTACGTCAAGGAAGGCGATGTAAAGATTTGCAAAATACACACGGACTGAATGTTGCAGATCCGCTGACGAAACCTCTTCCACGAGACAAGCATGAAAAACACCGAGATGCTATAGGTGTTAGGCTTTTACCAAGTTGTAAACTAGATTAAATTGTACTCTAGTGCAAGTGGGAGACTGTTGGAGATATGCCCTAGAGGCAATTAATAAAGTGATTTTATTTGTCATATCTCAATTGTTCATAATACGTTTTAATACCATGCTATAACTGTATTACGCGGAAACATTAATACACGTGTGGTATGAAAACAACCAGGTCCCTAGTAGCCTCTATTTAACTAGTCGTTGGGTAACAGATGATCAAGGTTTCCTGATCATGGACAATGGCGTCGGTTAACAACGGAGTCATGTCATTAGGTGAATGATTTGATGGACATACCCAAAATTAGAAACGTAGTGTTCATACCTTCGACTGTGAGATCATATCAAATCTCTGCTGGAAGATGCGGCTGATCGCATCAAACGGCATGTCTTATATAGCGTGACAATAAAGGTGACACTTTCGGGTATCGGAAGGAAGCAGTAGAAGCGAGTGATCAAGAGTGGGAATTGCCAATCCAAATAGCAGGATAGATACTCTGGGCCCACTCGGTGAGATTACATCAATGAGCTTGCAAGCATGTGACTAGGTCACGGGGATGTAATATCACAGACGAGTAAAGATAGATTTGTCGATGACGAGGTCATGCTCGGTAATCGTGATACCGGAGAACGACGCTCGGACAATCTAAGTATCGATAGGCAAGAGGATGAAACTGGACGTCTCAAGGTTCAAACGATAAAAGTCTTTCGTGGAATACAGGGACTACCATGGGTATCCAGACCCCGCTGCTAGTCATTGATCGGAGAACGTGTCTCGTTCATGTTTGTGTGATCCCGAACCGTAGGGTAACACACTTAAGATAGGTGACGATTAGATTGGATATAAGAGAGAAAGAAACCAGGAACTCCGGAAGTGTTCCGGAACTTGTCCGATGTTGATCGGAGGCAACGGAATATGTTTCGGAGTCCGAATGAATTAAATAATATGTATTTAATATTAATAAATGTTATTAATGATTAAATATTTTTTATTTAATTAAATTCAAATTTTTAAAGGCATTAAAACTAAATGAGCCTTAGAGGCCCATTAGGGAAAATTCCCAAAAGGAAAAGAGAAAAAAAGTGGGGTGGGGCAGCCGGCCTGGATGGGCCGAATGGGGCCCACCAGGGCCGGCAGCCCCTCCATGGCCGGCGCACCCCATGTGGGGTTTAGTCCCACATGGGGGAGCCAAGGAGGTTGGCCTCCCTCCCTCTCCTTTATATAGGAGTGCCCCCATGCCTTGAAAATTACCCATCTCCTTTCTTCTTCTCTCCTACCTTGAGCGTGGTTCCGTTTTTGGAGCTGCGTACGGGGAGGGAAGTCTCTCCACCTTACGCACACCGCCGTGCTTCGAGATCCAATCTTCTACTTCTGCTGCTTTGCTGGATCTGGAGCTCGGAGGTCGTCATCTACTCCGCACGTGTGTGGAACTACGAGGCGCTACACGGGTGGCGCTGGGAGTACGATTACTTCCTCTACACGACCTTGAGGTCGGCTTCGTCGGCTTCATCGACAACGTTTGTGCGGGAACGTAATCCCGCTTTCGGTCTACAAGGGTATGTACTCCGTCCTCCTTCGTATAGTATATCTGCATAGTTAGATATTGGCTAGTTTTTGGTTATCGTCGGTAGGAATTTTTTTGTTTTCTGTCCTCGATTCCCAACAAGGATTGCTTCTACTTTTCGGGGTTTGCCTCGATGCCTCTAGCAGATACGAGGTACCCGAGTAGTTGCCCAGCTGGTACACCGAAGATGCACTTAGTTGGGTTGAGCCTGATCTTGTACTTGTTGAGCGCGGCGAATGTCTCGCGTAGGTCGTCGAGGAGCGTGTCCTCTTGCTTGGTCTTGATGACTATGTTGTCGACATAAACTTGGACGTTACGTCCTATTTGGTCCTTGAGGCAGGACTTCATCATGCGCTGGTAGGTGGCTCCAGCGTTCTTGAGCCGAAGGGCATAGTTTTGTAGCAGTATACACCATGGGGTGTGATGAAGGCTGTCTTCTCTTCATCCTCCTCCCGCATCCGTATCTGGTTGTAGCCTGAGTAGGCATCTAGGAAGGATAGTCGTGCGCAACCAGCCGTGGAGTCGACGATCTGGTCGATTCGTGGCAAGGGGAAGTGATCCTTCGGGCAGCACTTGTTGAGGGGGGTGAAGTCAATGCACATACGTAGAATTTTTCTCTTCTTCTTCTCGACGAGGACTGGGTTGGCGACCCAATCGGACTTCTTGATCTCACGGATGAACTGGGCATGAAGTAATCTGTTGACTTCTTGTCCTATGGCGACGCGCTTCGGCTCGGAGAGGCGGCGCATGGTTTGCTTGACAGGTTTGGCATCTGGATAAATTTGAAGGGCGTGCTCGGCGAATTCCCTGGGTACACCTGGCATGTCGGCTGGACACCTGTGGGGACCCTGGACTAGCTGTCTGAAATACCCGATTATGCTTAACACAACGATCCCGTGATCAGTCTGTCGTTGCACATAATCCGAATTGGATACCAAAGTTTACATCCATTGCAATACCGAATAAAAAGTCTTACATAAATGGTCATTTAGACCAAGTTCTTACATAGGTGCCTTCAAGGGCCAAACCAAAATATCAGCGGAAGCTACGGCGTAGTAGACATCATATTCTAACGATGACGACCCGACAGGCAGCTGACTTGTGGAGATTCCTTAGTTCGCGTAGAAGTCGCCATACTCCTGCTCGGCGTAGTGCTCCTCCTCGCAGTCTGGCTAGGACAATAGCCAGGGACGAAACCAATATGAGTACATTGGAATGTACTCGCAAACTACCCCAACATGAGTATGCACTAGTTTTATTTTAACTTACCACTTTTATTTATTTAAAACATCTCTATATCTTTATTGAAAAATGTAAGAAGAGTTTTATAACTATTTTAAAAGAAATCACCATCTCATTTGTTTCTCCAAACCCTTTCTTTTCCTGACCAAGGCTCACCATGGTCCATTTATTCCAACAACTCATACCACTCCATTTGGTATAGTTGTATCACACCTCTCCAATTCATTTCTTTTAAACTTAAAAGCTTTTCCAAAAACTTGCACATGATCTTAGGACAGCTTCCCAATGTCCATATCCGAGGACTCGGCTATTCGAATAGTTTTGACCCTCTGCAGAGGTAGCACGCTTTTTATCCCACACCCATCCGGTAACTCATCGTGTCAGCCACGTCCCGCCATACAAGGTGTATGCGAAGTTGAGCCACCGACCCTAGCCTCTCCTTTGCTCATGCTAGTATAGGATCCTACCCATATGATAATTCCCACCAACACTCAGTCCGGTCCCCGTCGGCAACCCTAAGTGTGAGGACTCATATGTTTTTCCCGGCGACCACATTTATGAAGTCTTCAATCCTCCTCCTTATCTTTCCATAGAGTTTGAGCGAGGACCCAGGTCAGGGGAGTTCACAAACCATCCCCTCATGCATAACGGAGTCATCTCCGTCGATGAGGTATCCCATACTAATAAGAGCAAATTATATGACTAAGCCCCGTTCCCATATGGGGGTAAATGTGGTCGCACAGATTAAGATTGGTTGTCATAGTACTAGGATACTGTGCATTTTTCATAAACATCACCATTCCATTTCTCCATTCCACACCGACATCTCGGTATTCCATAACCACACAAGTATTTCCAAAGGAGTTTTGAATAACAACATTGTTTTCCATCCTAAAGTTTCATAACTACTACCTAGGGTGGCAAAATAATTTCCATACACTTTTGAAAAGGTTTTGTAAACATTGTTTTAAGAGTAATCATTTGATCAAAGTAGATGCATGTATATTTAGGTGCAAGCTCAGAGAGTAGCTTGCCTTGCTCGGCAAAGGGGACTTGATCTTGATCTTCAGGTTCAACAAACTCCCCCTCCTCGATATATCCAGCAACGTTCTCGTCTAATCGATAAACAAATAAATACAACATCACATCATCACAGTATCACAATCCTAAATGCTCTAAATAGCCACTGGATACATCAAACAATACAATTTAATTTCAAAACAATTGAATTAAACATTAATTGTTTAAGTCCAAATTATGGCAGAAACTTGTTAAACATGTTTAATTGCACAACTTGAGTTCTGTTGGTCACAAAAATACAAACTAAATTTCTACAGAAAGCTACTGATGTGAAGAAGACAACCCAATTTGAATTGGATCATTGGAGTTACCAAACTCCCTACACATTGGTTTGAATCCAGTAGCTTAATAATCAAGTTTTGGTTACCAAATATGTTCTGTTGTTCCAAAAATTAAATCTTTTAGGGGTAAGTAACATGGCTATATGTGAGCTAACAAAATTGGTCCTAACTCATTTGGATCAACCAATAAACATATTTGTTTGTTTTAGTCCAGAAGGGTTTATCTTAAAGTCAACAATTAATATTGCTTAATTAATTCTACCAAAATTAGGGGAGCTAATACAAGGCAGTACTAAGCTAGAAAATTGGTTTGGAATTATTTTGACTAACAGAGTATCAGAAACAAACAAGTTTAGATTTTGAACCTTCTGTGGCATTTTCAATAATGCTTTTTAACTATTTATTTAAATTACATGAGACCAATTGGGTTGGTTAAACAATTTCATAAGCTTTCCAGAACAATTGAGTTTGATTTATTTGGATTCCTAAATCTCAAGTTATTGATTTTACAAATTGGGTCCAGTACTGATATTCTTCTAAAACTAAAAATAGAAAATGTGCTCAGTTTGGATAATGTTGAGAAATCTGACTAGTGGGGCCCTTCTGTCAGTGACTCAGTGAACGGTTGGAAATTATAAAATGCTGACGGGTGGGGCCAGCCCGTCAGCCGCTCATCTAAATGAAGCGTTACGCGGCCGTTGGATCTAGATCCAACGGCGCACGTTCAAAGGCCACGGCGGCGACCATAAAATGGCGGCGCCGCCGCGCCGGCGGCACGGTGGTGGACGGTTCCTCACCTAGAGGGCTCGGGAGGACTCGGTGATGATGAGACGACGGCGGAGGCTCGGGCGAACGTCCTGGCTGAGTCCTACTTGCTGGGACGGGCTGGTTCGTCGACGGCGAGGTGCTCTGCTTCCACGGCAATTTCCCGAACTCCGGCGAGTGTCTGTCGTCGATTCTGTGCACGATCCAGAGGGAAAAAGAGGTGGGTGAGCGCGGTGTCCAAAGGGGAAGAGAGTACGGGCCAGAGAAATGAGAGGGGAGCAGCAGCACGGCACGGCCGTGTCGTCGCCTACCTCGGGCTGTCGAGCACGGGCACGAGCAGCTGCGAGCTCGCAGCAGCGGCTGCCCTCTGGTGGTGCACGGGCGAGTGGAGGTGTGGTGGAGCAAGGGAGAGACAGTGGGGCGTGGGGAAAAGCGAGGTGCGGGCTCGAGTTTAAATAGGCGCGACGGCGGCGCACGGTGGTCGTGGTCCAGCGGCGTCCAGAGGGCGGGAGAGGGTCGCGCGGTGTCTGGGGGGTCCGGGCGTGGGCTAGGGTGCGCGTCGCGGAT
The DNA here is from genome assembly GCA_947311845.1 of Poa pratensis. Lineage (NCBI taxonomy): Eukaryota > Viridiplantae > Streptophyta > Magnoliopsida > Poales > Poaceae > Poa > Poa pratensis. Next base: position 25,949,161 of record CAMZMU010000072.1, on the reverse strand, counting down.
CGCGTGTCGAGGTGCGCGGGCTGGGCCAATTTTGGCCGGCGCCGTCCGTTCATCCACGGCGGAGAAAGGGGACAGCGGCGTTAAGGCGAGGGGAGAGGGTCTCCTCTGCCCGCAGAGGGTGCAGGCACGGGGCGAGGGGAACGCGGGCAAGGGGGCCCTGGGGGCCTGGGAACGGCGACGACGGCATGGCGCCACGGCGACGGCGACAGTGAGCTAGGGGAGGTAGACGATGACGGTTTTGCAAAAACCCCCTGGCTCCTGTGCACTGCTTTTTCCTTCTTCTTTCTCTTATTTACTTTTTAGTCCTTCTGTTTAATTGCAGTAGCATTTCTTGATTTATTTGAGGCACTAAATCAATTTATAAAAATTTGGCAAAATTTGTGGGCCTTCCCATAAGGTGCAGAAGCTCCACAAAAATTGGCATAAAATAAAATGTTTTGAAACATTTTCTTTTATAGTGTTTTAATTATGGCATTTTAATTTATTTTTACTTTGTTTACTTTTGAATTTTTAAAACTAATTTGAAAATACTATTTGAGAGAGATAAGTAGTAAGAATGAAATGGGAGGGTTTGCAATACCACTCCACTAAATTTTGTTGGAAACAAAATGAGATCCTCACTTGGAGAATTTGTGTGGCACTTGCCACATTTATTTTTCTTGTTTTGCTTTTAATTTATTCTCTTCTTTTCTTTATGTTCTCAAATAGAGCAAGCAACACACAACAAGAGGAAATAAGCAACACAAGCAAGAATGAGATCAACACATATAATTTAACAAAAGTTTTTGTTGGCTCCCATTTTTGGAATTAATAATACTTGTTAATAATTTTTGGGATGTTACAATCCTTCCCTCCTTAAAATAAATCTCGTCCCGAGATTTGCTAGGCTTAGGTACTAAAGAGGCCTGGGAATTCGCTCCTAAGATAATCTTCACGTTCCCAAGTTGCTTCTTCTTCAGAGTGGTTAGTCCACTGGACTTTGTAAAACTTGATCGCACGTCTTCGGGTAACACGAACATCTTCTTCGAGAATCTTGAGGGGTCTCTCGCGATAAGTCAAATCTTGGTTCAGGTCGATGGAGAGGTGGTCGATGTTTTTGAAAACATCAGGCTGGTCAGGAACTTCAAGACACTTCCGGAGCAAGGAAATGTGGAAGACATCATGATAATCTCCTAACTCCGGTGGCAATTCCAGCTGATAGGATACTTCTCCTCGACGAGCGATGATCTTGAAGGGTCCAATATACCTTGGCGCTAACTTTCCCTTGACATGGAAACGTTGCATTCCTTTGAGGGGTGTCACTCGGAGATAAACATAATCTCCAATACTGAAAGTGAGGTCACGGCGCTTGGTGTCAGCGTAACTCTTCTGACGGGATTGGGCAGTTTTGAGGCGCTCACGAATAAGCTGAACTTGCTCTTCAGCTTCACGGAGGGTATCTGGACCGAACAATTTGCTTTCTCCGGTATCAGACCAATTCAGGGGTGTACGACACTTCTTGCCGTAAAGGGCTTCAAAAGGGGCCATTTGCAGACTGGACTGATAACTATTGTTGTACGAGAACTCTGCAAACGGAAGACAATCTTCCCACTTGGAACCATAGGATAGAACACATGCGAAGCATGTCCTCCAATATCTGGTTCACTCGCTCAGTTTGGCCATCGGTCTGGGGATGATAAGCTGTGCTAAATGCTAACTTGGTTCCGAGGGCTTCATGAAGGGATTTCCAGAATCTTGAGGTGAATTGCGTACCTCTATCAGATACAATCTTCTTAGGCACACCATGCAGGCTTACTATTCTGGAAATATACAAGTCTGCTAACTGAGCTCCGTATAAGTGGTCTTGACAGGTACAAAATGAGCAACCTTGGTCAATCGATCAACGATGACCCAGATTGAATCATGGCCTCGGTTGGATCTTGGAAGTCCGGTAATAAAATCCATTCCAATCTCATCCCACTTCCACTCGGGAACTTTCAAAGGTTGAAGCAATCCAGCGGGCCGCTGATGTTCAGCCTTGACTCGCTGACAGATGTCACATTTGGCTACAAAAGAACCAATCTCTCGCTTCATTCCATGCCACCAAAATCTTTCTCGAAGGTCTTGGTACATCTTGGTTCCGCCGGGTGGATTGAATAAGGGGTCTCATGGGCTTCCTTCAGGATTAACTCCTTAAGTTCCGTGACATTGGGCACACAGATACGATCATTGAATTTCAGCACTCCTTCAGCATCCTCGGTAAAACCGGGTGCTTTGCTGAGGGAGATCTTCTTCCTAATTCCTTCAATGCTTTCATGACCTTTTTGGGCTTCTTTGATTTGATCCATCAGGGTTGGGGCTAACTCCAAATTGGCGAGATATCCATGGCTAACAAGTTCTAGTCCAAAATTTTCGAACTCTTTGAACAAGGCTGGTTGTTCGGCTTGGATTAAGGCATTCAGGGTACAGGGTTTGCGACTAAGGGCATCGGCAACTACATTAGCCTTCCGGGGTGATAGTGGATTCCAATATCATAATCCTTGATTAATTCCATCCATCTCCTCTGTCGCAGGTTCAACTCCTTCTGGGTGAAAATATACTTCAGGCTCTTATGATCCGTATAGATCTCACAGCGATGTCCCGCAAGGTAGGGACGCCACTTTTTAAGAGCAAGGACCACAGCAGCTAATTCCAGGTCATGGGTTGGGTAATTCTCTTCATGCGGTCGCAACTGCCGGGACAGGTACGACACAACTTTGCCTTCTTGCATCAGAACGCAACCAAGTCCGAGGCGTGATGCATCGCAATACACGTCGAAACTCTGGGTGACGTCTGGCATAACCAGGATTGGGGTGGAGGTTAGTCTCTTCTTCAACTCTTGGAAACTATCTTCGCACTTCTGAGTCCATTCAAATTTCTTGTCCTTCTTCAACAGTTGGGTCAAGGGCTTGGCTATACTGGAAAATCCTCAACGAACTTGCGGTAATAACCGGCGAGTCCGAGAAAGCTTCGGATTTCAGTCACACTGGTCGGGGATAACCAGTCAATAATGGCTTGGATCTTCTCTGGGTCAACAGAAATTCCTCCAGCAGATACTATATGTCCGAGAAACGCCACTTCATTGAGCCAAAACTCACACTTGCTAAGCTTGGCATACAGCTGGTGCTCTCGGAGGGTCTCCAAAACTAGACGCAGGTGTTCAGCATGCTCTTCTTCGGTTTGGAATAAATAAGGATGTCATCAAGGAATACTACCACGAACTTGTCGAGGTACTCCATGAAAATCTTGTTCATGAGATTCATGAAATAGGCTGGGGCATTGGTCAGACCAAAGGACATCACCGTGTATTCAAACAAACCGTAACGGGTGGTGAAGGCGGTCTTGGGAATGTCTGTCTCTCTGATCTTCAACTGATGGTAACCTGTCCGAAGATCGATCTTTGAAAAGACTCGGGCTCCGTTCATCTGATCGAACAGATCCTCGATCTTGGGAAGGGGATACTTGTTTTTAATGGTCACGTCATTTAGCCTGCGATAATCCACACACAGTCGTGTGGTACCGTCTCTCTTGTCCACAAAAATAATAGGTGATCCCCAGGGTGAAGCACTTGGACGAACAAGTCCTTTGCTAAGCATATCTGCCAACTGCTTCTTCAACTCAACCAGTTCTTCCGGATTCATCCGATAAGGCTTTGGGATATTGGGGCTGTTCCTGGGATAAGCTCAATTATGAACTCAATTTCCCGGTCTGGCGGCATACCAGGTAATTCCTCAGGAAAAACATCTCGGAATAGGTGAACAACACGGATCTCATCTAGGGTGGGTCGAGCTATGCCCTCGTGGCAGCCTGGTTGGGGGTGATTGGGTTCAGACACAAACTCCACTTCTACTTCTTTGTCGGTGGTGATGGATACAGCTCTTCTGGCACAGTCTATTCGACCATGGTACTTGGCTAGCCAATTCATACCGAGTATGACATCTATGCCTTGGGTTCCTAAAACAATTAGGTCGGCTGCAAATTTTCGCCTGAAATCTCTATGGCAGTATTTGGACAAAATCTCTTGGTTTCTAGGGTGGAACCAGGGATTTGTATACTCAAGGTTTTAGTTAGGAAGCCTTCTACTAAACCTCCCTTAGCAACAAACTCCTCGGTAACAAACGAATGTGTTGCACCAGAATCAAACAGAACAGTTGCAGGTACTGAGTTGACAAGGAACGTACCCAGCACGACATCCGGCGCATCTTGAGCTTCTTCAGCATTGATGTGGTGCAGACGACCCTTGACAACAGCAGCATTTCCGCGGGGTGCGGCATTCTTGCCATTACCATTTCCATTGCGGCCTTGACCATTGTTCGGTGCATTGGGGCGCTGAACATTCCTCTTGGGATTGGGGCATTCCTTGGAGTAGTGACCTTTGTTGCCACATTCAAAGCAGACAACATTGGCATTGGGGTTGAAGTTGTTGAAGTTTCCTCTGGGACGGTTATTGTCATTGGGGCGGTTGAAGTTGTTTGGGCGGTTAGGGAAATTGGGGCGTGGAGCTTGGGGTGGTCGATAGGCAGGTTTGGGGTTTTGCTGAAAGATACGAGGCTTCTGACTGCTCGAACCTTCCTGAGCATTCATCCTCCTCTTGCGACCTTCATACATAGACTTGCGCTTGGTCTCCAGCTGGATGGCTTTGTCCACAAGTGACTCCAGATCACGGAAGTCATGGACAACCAAAGCACACTGCAGTTCATCATGCAGCCCATTCAGGAAACGTTCCATCTTCTTCTCCTCCTTGTCGGTGTCCTCGGGAGCATACCGAGATAAGTCGGTAAACTCATCAAGATAGCCGACTACATCTCTACTTCCCTGCCTCAGCTTGCGGAATTCATCCCTCTTCCTATCAATGAGTCCACCAGAAATGTGCTTCCTGCGAAACTTCTCCTTGAACTCAGCCCAGTTGATGACGTGGTCAGCCTGCTGGAGAGCTTTGGTAGCTTCCCACCAAGCTCGTGCAGGTCCAGCAAGATAGTGGGTTGCATACAGCACCTTTTCATTGTCTCCTACAGCAGCAACTTGCAGATTGTTCCCAATGGTAAGAAGCCAATCATCGGCTTCCAGTGGGTGAAGTCCCCTGGAGAAGGTAGGCGGGTTGGTTTTCTGGAAATCGCCTAAGGTGGATCGCGGGTTCTCATTGCCATTGCCATTACCACCATTGTTGTTGTTGTTGTTGTTGTTGTTGTAAGCGGCTGCGAGTTGTTGCAGGGCAGTGAGATGAGCCTGGCGCTCCTGCCGGGCATTTTCACGTTCCTCCATGATAAGCGCGAGAAGTTGAGCGGGGGTTGGGTCTGGTGGTGGTGGTGCTGATCCTGATCCTCCCGTATTGTCGCGACGGGGCGGCATCCTGAAGCACACCGGGTATAAGAGGCAAGGCAGAAAAGTTCGACTAAGGGAAAGACGATTTCGCAAGTGGTTGTTTAATTTAAGGATTATATGAAAATATTTCACACAGATTTAAACAAGACAAACATACTTATATTTCACAAACAACACATCAAGGAGTTCACATCAACTCAAGCTTACAACTCAAGCTTACAACATCACCTTACATCTAAGACACATAGCATCTGGTTTCCAAAAGAACCACTACTCCGACTCGACTAGCGATAGGGGTCAACCTAATCCTGCGGTAGTGATCAAGTCACTCGCCTACTGAGGTGGAACCTCCAGCTCTAACACGTCAGCATCTGACTGGTAGGCTGGCTCCTCGGGATCCTCCTCCTCGTCCTCGAGAACAGCCTCGAGTGGCTCCTCCTCCTCGTCAACTAACTCCTCCTCATCATCCTCCTCCTCACAGTCCATCTCCTCCTCAAAGTCACCATCGTCACTGAGGAAAGCGTTGTTCTCCTTGCGGAGATCCTCGCCCTCCTCCTCCATCTCGTCAGTATGGTGCTCTAGATCCTCGATCAGCTGGTCCTGCTCTGCCACCTTCTTGCGGAGCTTCACGATGGTCCTCCTCAGCTGGGCCCTCTTTCCGAGAAGAGCGACCTTATCCTCCAGCAGCTTCTCCTCATTCTCGCGAAGCTCAACGAGCGACTCGCGGTCAAAGCGAAGCTGAATCCTAGTGCGCATCAGATCATCCTGGGTGTGCTGAAGTAAGAGCTCCATGTCCATGATGTAGCTCCCAAACATCGGGTGGCAAGGGGAAGGAGTAGGGTGTCCGTCGCAGTTGCGCCTCCCGTAGAACCGGAAACGGGAGTCTACTAACTCCGCCTTGTGCTCCTCACAAAGTCGGGCTATCATCCTCTGTGTAGCAGTACAGAGACCGTCAACCCAGGTGGCCTCCTTGGTGGTGAAGACGAGCGTCCTGGAACTGGGAGACTTGATGTTCCGGCGAACTGACGACCTGATGAGCCAGCTCAGCCTTCCGACACCGTGAACATCAATCTGGGCTCCCTCAAACTCTGGAGCGGGGCGACCTAGCAGCTTGCTCAACTCGAACAAGTCATTCTCGAACGTCAGCTTGCTATCCTTCTCCAGCTGAACGAACTCGGTCCAGTGGAGTGCCATCTACAAATTTTTAAGCAAAATTTTAAGTTAGTGGGATGATAAGTGCACAAAATTTTAAGGATACTAAGGAAATTGTAATGTTTAATGAGAATAATTTTTGCATAAGTAAGAGGATTGGAGATAAGCGGTTTTCAAAAATACTTCACTCCTTTCTTTTAGAAATTACTCTTTTTGATAACACTTGTTTGACGACCATGCTAACTAAGGTTTCCTAAAGTCAGGATGGCTCTGATACCAAGTCTGTGGGGACCCCGGACTAGCTGTCCGAAATACCCGATTATGCTTAACACAACGATCCCGTGATCAGTCTGTCGTTGCACATAATCCGAATTGGATACCAAAGTTTACATCCATTACAGTACCGAATAAAAAGTCTTACATAAATGGTCATTTAGACCAAGTTCTTACATAGGTGCCTTCAAGGGCCAAACCAAAATATCAGCGGAAGCTACGGCGTAGTAGACATCATATTCTAACGATGACGACCCGACAGGCAGCTGACTTGTGGAGATCCTTAGTTCGCGTAGAAGTCGCCATACTCCTGCTCGGCGTAGTGCTCCTCCTCGTAGTCTGGCTAGGACAATAGCCAGGGACGAAACCAATATGAGTACATTTGAATGTACTCGCAAACTACCCCAACATGAGTATGCACTACTTTATTTTAACTTACCACTTTTAATTGTTTTAAAACATCTCTATATCTTTATTGAAAAAGGTAAGAAGAGTTTTATAACTTTTTAAAAGAAATCACCATCTCATTTGTTTCTCCAAACCCTTTCTTTTCCGGACCAGGCTCACCATGGTCCAATTAGTCCAACAACTCATACCACTCCATTTGGTATAGTTATATCACCATCACCAATTCATTTTTTTTAAACTTAAAAGCTTTTCCAAAAATTTGCACATGATCTTAGGACAGCTCCCAATTGTCCATATCCGGGGACCCGGCTATTCGAATAGTTTTGACCCTCTGCAGAGGTAGCACGCTTTTTATCCCACACCCATCCGGTAACTCATCGTGTCAGCCACGTCCCGCCATACAAGGTGTATGCGAAGTTGAGCCACCGACCCTAGCCTCTCCTTTGCTCATGCTAGTATAGGATCCTACCCATATGATAATTCCCACCAACACTCAGTCCGGTCCCCGTCGGCAACCCTAAGTGTGAGGACTCATATGTTTTTCCCGGCGACCACATTTATGAAGTCTTCAATCCTCCTCCTTATCTTTCCATAGAGTTTGAGCGAGGACCCAGGTCAGGGGAGTTCACAAACCATCCCCTCATGCATAACGGAGTCATCTCCGTCGATGAGGTATCCCATACTAATAAGAGCAAATTATATGACTAAGCCCCGTTCCCATATGGGGGTAAGTGTGGTCGCACAGATTAAGATTGGTTGTCATAGTACTAGGATACTGTGCATTTTTCATAAACATTCCCATTTTTCCATTTCTCCACTTTAACACCGACATCTCGGCATTCCATAACCACACAAGTATTTCCAAAGGAGTTTGAATAAACAACATTGTTTTCCATCCTAAAGTTTCATAACTACTACATAGGGTGGCAAAATAATTTCCATACACTTTTGGAAAAGGTTTTGTAAACCATTGGTTTTAAGAGTAAATCATTTGATCAAAGTAGATGCATATATATTTAGGTGCAAGCTCAGAGAGTAGCTTGCCTTGCTCGGCAAAGGGGACTTGATCTTGATCTTCTGGTTCAACAAATTCCCCCTCCTCGATATCTCCGGCAACGTTCTCGTCTAATCGATAAACAAACAAATACAAGCAATCACTAAAACTACTCAAACAACATCACATCATCACAGTATCACAATCCTAAATGCTCTAAATAGCCACTGGATACAACAAACAATACAATTTAATTTCAAAACAATTGAATTAAACATTAATTGTTTAAGTCCAAATTATGGCAGAAACTTGTTAAACATGTTTAATTCCACAACTTGAGTTCTGTTGGTCACAAAAATACAAACTAAATTTCTATAGAAAGCTACTGATGTGTAGAAGACAACCCAATTTGAATTGGATCATTTGGAGTTACCAAACTCCCTACACATTGGTTTGAATCCAGTACCTTAATAATCAAGTTTTGGTTACCAAATATGTTCTGTTGTTCCAAAAATTAAATCCTTTTAGGGGTAAGTAAACATTGCTATATGTGAGCTAACAAAATTGGTCCTAACTCATTTGGATCAACCAATAAACATATTTGTTTGTTTTTGTCCAGAAGGGTTTATCTTAAAGTCAACAATTAATATTGCTTAAATAATTCTACCAAAATTAGGGGAGCTAATACAAGGCAGTACTAAGCTAGCAAAATTGGTTTGGAATTATTTGGACTAGCAGAGTATCAGAAACAAACAAGTTTAGATTTTGAACCTTCTGTGGCATTTTCAATAATTCTTTTTAACTATTTATTTAAATGACATGAGACCAATTGGGTTGGTTAAACAATTTCATAAGCTTTCCAGAACAATTGAGTTTGATTTATTTGGATTCCTAAATCTCAAGTTATTGATTTTACAAATTGGGTCCAGTACTGAAATTCTTCTGAAATTAAAAATAGAAAAGGTGCTCAGTGTGGATAATGTTGAGAAATCTGACTAGTGGGGCCCTTCTGTCAGTGACTCAGTGAACGGTTGGAAATTAATAAAATGCTGACGGGTGGGGCCAGCCCGTCAGCCGCTCATCTAAATGAAGCGTTACGCGGCCGTTGGATCTAGATCCAACGGCGCACGTTCAAAGGCCACGGCGGCGACCATAAAATGGCGGCGCCGCCGCGCCGGCGGCACGGTGGTGGACGGTTCCTCACCTAGAGGGCTCGGGAGGACTCGGTGATGATGCGAGACGACGGCGGAGGCTCGGGCGAACGTCCTGGCTGAGTCCTACTTGCTGGGACGGGCTGGTTCGTCGACGGCGAGGTGCTCTGCTTCCACGGCAATTTCCCGAACTCCGGCGAGCGTCTGTCGTCGATTCTGTGCACGATCCAGAGGGAAAAAGAGGTGGGTGAGCGCGGTGTCCAAAGGGGAAGAGAGTACGGGCCAGAGAAATGAGAGGGAGCAGCAGCACGGCACGGCCGTGTCGTCGCCTACCTCGGGCTGTGGAGCACGAGCACGAGCAGCTGCGAGCTCGCGGCAACGGCCCTGCCCTCCTGGTGGTGCACGGGCGAGTGGAGGGTGTGGTGGAGCAAGGGAGAGACAGTGGGGCGTGGGGAAAAGCGAGGTGCGGGCTCGAGTTTAAATAGGCGCGACGGCGGTGCACGGTGGTCGTGGTCCAGCGGCGTCCAGAGGGCGGGAGAGGCCGTCGCGCGGTGTCTGGGGGGTCCGGGCGTGGGCTAGGGTTCGCGGCGTCGCGGATCGCGTGTCGAGGTGCCGCGGGCTGGGCCAATTTTGGCCGGCGCCGTCCGTTCATCCACGGTGGAGAAACGGGAGACAGCGGCGTTAAGGCGAGGGGAGAGGGTCTCCTCTGCCCGCAGAGGGTGCAGAGGCACGGGGCGAGGGTGAACGCGGCAAGGGGGGCCCTGGGGGGCCTGGGAGCAGCGACGACGGTCATGGCGCCACGGCGACGGCGACAGTGAGCTAGGGGAGGTAGACGATGACGGTTTTGCAAAAACCCCCTGGCTCCTGTGCACTGCTTGTTTCCCTTCTTCTTTCTCTTATTCACTTTTTAGTCCTTCTGTTTAATTGCAGTAGCACTTCTTGATTTTATTTGAGGCACTAAATCAATTTATAAAAATTTGTCAAAATTTGTGGGGCCTTCCCATAATGTACAGAAGCTCCACAAAAATTGGCTTTGCAAAATAAAATGTTTTGAAACATTTTCTTTTTGAGTGTTTCAATTATGGCATTTTAATTTATTTTTACTTTGTTTACTTTTGAATTTTAAAAACTAGTTTGAAAATATTATTTGAGAGAGATAAGTAGTAAGGATGAAATGGGAGGGTTTGCAATACCACTCCACTAGATTTTGTTGGAAACAAAATGAGATCCTCACTTGGAGAATTTGTGTGGCACTTGCCACATTATTTTTCTTGTTTTGCTTTTATTTTTATTCCTCTTCTTTTCTTTATGTTCTCAAATAGAGCAAGCAACACACAACAAGAGGAAATAAGCAACACAAGCAAGAATGTGAGATCAACACATATAATTTAACAAAAGTTTTTGTTGGCTCCCATTTTTGGAATTAATAATACTTGTTAATAATTTTGGGATGTTACAACACCAGGCGAAGATTTCCCAGTTCTCACGGAGAAACTCAACAAGCGCGCCTTCCTATGCGGGAGACAGGCTCGAAGATACGAGCACTGTCTTGGAAGCGTCAGTCGGATGGACTTGGTGTTCCCTCGTGTCGTCGGTTGTGCTGAACGAGGCGTCGGGTGCCGGTTTCTTGCTTGCAGGGAAGAGGGTCTTATCGTTGCCGAGTGAAAGTTCCTCGAGCTGCTGCTACATGCCAAAGGACTCGGAGATCCTGCTGAATTCGCGGTCACAGTTATCTGAGCGCTGGAAGTCACCCCGCACAGTTATGACTCCCTTCGGTCCTGGCATCTTGAGCATGAGGTAGGTGTAGTGTGGAACTGCCATGAAGCGAGCGAACGTCGGGCGCCAAGTATAGCGTGATACTGCGATTTCTAGTCCACCACTTCGAAGTCGATCATCTCCTTTCGGAAGTGGTCGGGTGTGCCGAAGATTACTCCGAGTGCGATTACGCCTTCAGGGTAGACCGCTTACCCAGGTACGATACCGTGAAAGGTGTTGTCTGATCTTGCTAGGCTTTCCAGAGACCTGCCCATCTTCCGTAGAGTGTCGGCGAAGATGATGTTGATGCCGCTGCCGCCGTCCATGAAGACCTTGGTCATGTGGAATTGCCCAATCGGTGCTTCGAGTACCAGCGCGGCGTGGCCTGGGCGCGGTACATGTGGAGGGTGATCCTCCCGAGAGAAGGTGATGCTGGTTTCTGAGCCCTTGAGGTACTCAGGTACGGCTGGTGGCATTGCCACGGCCTGATAGACTTGGCGGGTGATCAACTTCTGGCATCTGTTTGATGGGCGCCCCTTCTGTATCATGTTCATTTGCCCTCGAGCCTGAGGGTATTGTTCTCCTGACGCAGGAGGTGCTGCCTGGTACTGGATTGCTCCTGCTATGTGCGCAGGGGGAGGTGGTGCTGCAGGTGGTCCTGGGAGGGCCTACTGTGGTGCCAGTTGCAACGCTGGGGCCGTAGTCAAGATTTTGGCGAATGCGCCGTTTATGCGAAGCATCTTCCGACAGTCCTTTAATAGGTGAGTAGAGACTAGCTTGCCGATTTCTTCGCTTCTGAATAGATGGAACTTGCATCGTTCTTCGAGCTCCTGCTCGGGTGTAAGGTCCGGTCGCGAGGTGTCGCGGGGCTTGCGTCTCCACTCGCGTCTCTGGTTCCCATTAGCCCTGTACTCTTCCCGGTTTCGACTGCTCTGATGATTGTTGTCACGGCTTCGGTCCTCTCGGGTGTCTGGGAATCCAGCCGCTACTAACTCGGCTGGCTCGCCTTCGTCGAAGCGGGCCTTGCGCTTGTGGTGGCGATCGTTGCCTCGGTTGTTTCTGCGGTTCTAGCTGCTTGGTTCTCCTTCCTCGTCTGGGAATTTGTTGCGCACAGAGTCCTCGCCATCGGCCCACTCGTTGGCGATCTTCATGAGTTCGACTATGGATTGCGGCCGGAGGCAACCGAAGGCCTCCCGTAGGTCGTGTCGAGTGACTCCACGGATGAATGCGTCGAGTGCTCTGTCCTCAGAGACGGTTCCGACGGAATTGCGCATGAGTGTCCAGCGCTGGATGTATGATCGTAGTGTCTCATCTTTCCGCTGCTTGCAGGCTTGCAGTTCTGCGAATGTCGCGGGCCGTGAGTATGTGCCGAGGAAGTTCTTGACGAAGGCATCTTCAAATTGGTCCCAGGAGCTGAAGGAGTTCCGGGGCAGGTTCTGAAGCCAGGTGCGTGCTGATCCTACGAGCATCAGCTGAACATACTGCATGGCTGTTGTTGTGGTACCTCCTTGACAGTTGACTGTGATGATGTAATCGTCGAGCCAAAGTTTGGGATCCTGCGTGCCATCAAACTTGACTGACTCGGATGTGAGCTTGAAGCCTCGGGGTATTCGTGTGGCGCGGATGCGATAGTTAAAGCAGCTAAGGCCACAAGACTCGTACACACCGTCTGAGTAGATCTCTTCAGCCGGGGCGTTAACGGGCCTCTTGGAGCGGCTGCGGTCGACCTGTCGCTGTGTGATGACGTTGCGGGCGTTCTCGCCCTCCTGTAGTTGTCGGATGGATCGATCTCCGCATGCTGCTCTTTCGCGGTCGCGTCTGTCGCGATCTCCTCGTGATGGAGTTGTTGCTGCGGGTGTGGCTCCTGGGATTAGCGCCTCCTCTGCTAAGCGGAGCGCTTGGATTTGCTGGCGATGTAGGGCTGCGCGAGGGTCGCCCTCTGGAGGTTGAGTTGCCCGCAGGTTCATGGATAATGACATAAGAGCACCCGAAGCTGTTCTGGGGATAGGTATCCCATCTGCGTCTTCTGTCATAAACGATGAGTCAAGGTTGCGAGTGGCTACGGCCCTCTCGGCATCGTCATCAGGTTGATACGCGGTCTGGAGCGACTGTTGTCTTGCGTAATGGTTGGTCCTGAAGAAGAGAAGGAGTAAGCTGCTCGGCGAGCACTCGACGCGTCGGCGAGTTTTTTTCGTCTGGCTAGATCAGCTTTCTCGCGCAACATCTTCTCGTTCTCCTTCCACACGAGGTATTGGTAAGCCATCATCTCTTCTCGGGTTGCCTCCGCTGGGGGGAAGGTGCACTCTTGGACGTGTTTCATTGACTGGACTCCCATCTCTTGAGTGATCGTCAGGGTTGTTACTTTGTCCGGCATGGTGACTTCCATTGGAAACGTGGGTTCCTCGCGGTGGGGACCAGTGCCGGGTGTCCTGTTGTTTGCTGCGTCCACCATGAAGACTTGGACATGATAAGATTGCGCAGTCGAATACGTGTTGCTGCTGCTGCTCTCGCCATCGGAGCTGTTTTCGGAGCCGAAGATAGAGGCGACGTGGAAGATGCCGCAGTCTACGCAGAACTCGTCGGGCGAAGCAACAGTCGGTGGTGTCGCGGGCGTCGGAGTCGAAGAAGGCGCGGGTGTGGTTGAGACAGATGCGATCTCCTCCTTCGATGAAGGCTCGGGGCCCGCGGTCGGAACAGATGCGATTTCAGTAGTTGGCGTAGGGGATGTAGTCGAGGCAGACGCGATCTCCGTAGTCGACGAAGATGCCGGTGATGCAGTCGAAGCGGGCGCGATCTCCGTAGTCGACGAAGATGCCGGTGATGCAGTCGAAGCGGGCGCGATCTCCGTAGTCGACGAAGATGCCGGTGATGCAGTCGAAGCAGGCGCGATCTCCGTAGTCGACGGATATGCTGGTGATGCAGTCAGAGCAGGCGCGATCTCCGTAGTCGACGAAGATGCTGGTGAAGCAGTCGAAGCGGGCGCGATCTCCGTAGTCGACGAAGATGCTGGTGATGCAGTCGGAGCACGAGGTTTTAGTCATTGACAAAACCTTCAACGAGCGCCACATTTGTCCGTGGCACACGACAAACGTCGGAAATCCGGTAGTGTAACAAACTTGTAGTCCCTGAAAGCCTAATTAACCCAATAGAAACTACCAGCCTTGAGCAACCAGGATTTGCTTGTCTGGCTCACCTGCCCATAGTGAGGGTCACCCAAAAAGCAGGGAAGTACTGGGATCACGAATAGTTGCTAATATTTCTGAAATATCTTCCTCGCAACGCCTAACTCTGGACTTACATAAATGATTTCGTATATATAATTGGCCGATTATGTACACACGCACACATGAAGTTCTTGAGACCTTACCTAAAAGGAAAACAAAACTACAGAACATGAGAAATTACCACATCCAACGAATGCGTTTCAGTGTGTAGTTCACATCATTTTGATTCGTACATTTGAAATATCTAAAAAAAAAATGAACGGAAGGACTAAGGCCAACTCCAGCGGCGTATTTTGTTCGCGCTCGAGGAGCAGGACCAGGGGCCAGCCACCCCTCCGCGGGTGGCATACCTCTACCAGCCCCAGACTATGTCATCTTCGATCCGTCTGACAACGAGGAGGAGTGGGCTCCGACCGTGGCTCTAGGTTTAGTTTTTTATATTTTTATTAATGTAAAAAACGGCCGTTTGACCCCTATATCTATAAAAAGAAAAAACGAAAATGCATGGCCGCGTTGGACTCACGTGGATAGGAGCTGTCCGTCTCACGACACAAACGGATAAAATATGGACATATTTCATGTCCGTTTGATCGCCCCCTTCTAGTTGCTCTAAGTAAAAGAGTACAAAGAGTAAAAAAATGTTTTCAAGTAGATACCGGCGGCGGAGTTTTTTTTTGTTAGGAGTATTCGCCCAAAACAGGCCAACGAACCGATCACACAAGGGAAAGGATCGACAAAGCATGCCACTTGGGCAAAGGAGAGAGAGAGAGCGAGGGGCATAAAGACAGCCAGACAGCAGCAGATCGTGGCGTGGTCGCAGCTGGATCCTGAGCTGTCCTGCTGGTGGCGTGAGTTGTTTTCTGTTTTCTGTTTTCCCCCACTACCCAATATGGGCTGCAATTAAACAAGGCCATCCACCCTGTTTTTTGCCACACGCACCAACTCCACCGCTAGCTCATCTATCGTTATTTATTTCTCCATCCATTTCTTTTGTGCAATGTTATTGCTTCTTCACAACAACAAAATACCACTTGAGGATTTTAATCTAACTAGCCAAAACGTTCAAGCTCTTTGTCAAATGTTATTTCTTCTGCACAACAATAAAACAAAAACAAAATACCGCTTGAGGATTTTAAACTAACTAACTGAAACATTCACGCTCTTCCTAGTTACGCGTTTTGCACGAATATAAAGAAATGTGGTTGTTTAAATCTCAGTCAACTGAGATTTTATTAAGTGTGAGTCACCAAGAAAAGTACAACCACAGTTTAAAAGTCTAAAAGAAAAGCGAAACTCGTTCATGTTACACATTGATGACTAGGAAAGTGTAACTAGATGCGAGTTGCACTCTTCTCTTAATTGTGGTTTCACTTTTCTCAGTTGACCGAGATTTAAGAAAATCTCAATCGACCGCAAAACCGTACAGAATTAAGCGGGTTTAATAAATTGTGTTCATGTCTGTTGACATACAAAAATCTATGTAGAGTCGCCACTGGCTTAAACAGTAAACAATTGACATGAATGACTCTTCAGTTATAGATTTTGATTTGTATGTGAAGCTACAATGTTAGTGATTTTTATCAAATGGTCAGGAAATTGATAAAAGCTGGCTCTGATATGTCATGCCATGTCTGGATCATGTGTCCTAGATATTTATTCATTAGTAAATATCCAAATATAATATTTTCTTATAAGCCAATTTCGAATACACATAACTCTCATTGGTAAATAAAATCTAGCAAGTCTAAAACAAACCATGTATACCATCAATTGCTTGCTAAAAGTGCCTTGTGTTATTAGTATATTGTATTAACTGCTCAATTTGACAACAATCAAAAAGTCCTATTTGAAAATAGAACTTATTCTTACGATTTTTGTGTGTGTTTAGGGTTGTGAACTTGAGCCACGTCGGGGTACGCGCAGCGTTAACCTCTCTTCTCCACTAGTATTGGGCACCCCTTCCCCACATGGAAGACAATAATTCTCATCGGAATCTCTCGCCGTCGATCGCTCAATCTGACGGCTGCTTTTTATCCAAAATTTCCTCAAACCCAATTTTGTCGCTGTTGCAGATTAAAAACTCTAACGAGGCACTATTTAATTGATTTGTTCTCCACCCAGTATACAATTTCTCCATTCGTCTCCGCCGCTCTCCTCTCCTCCTCATCTCTCCTCTCCGTAAGCTCTAATCCCCCGAAGATTAGCTCTGATAAATCCGAGCAGCTGAAGGTTAGTACAAGGGTTTGATACACGCAAATCGGGGGTTGGGTGGTTGGAAGAATCGCTGCCGAATTGGTGAGTATTTTTGTGGGTTTTGGTTGTTTCTTTTTACGATTCTTGGTGCGGCCTTGTTCGTTCTTGACCCGCCTCGATTTGTACGCTATTTTTTGTGATTTGATTATTTCTGCTGCGTTTCTTTGGCCAATTTACACCTTCCCGGTCGGTCCTTTACGTGTAGCTCGGATCTTGACCGCTTACAATTAGATGCTTGCGATTGAAAAAAATTCGAATCATTGACGCGAATTCTCCGTAGAGGAACACGAGTCAAATTATTTTGGCATAGTATTTGCTGAGATCTGTGGGTACAGCTGTGAATTGGACTGCCTGGATTCGATGCAAGCTCGTGTTAGTTTAGTGTTAAATTTGCTCAAATCTTGAGTTATCTCACAGATGTGCTGTTTGCTGTGTGCAGTTTGGTCGAGCAAATGATGATGGCGAATGCGAAGCTCCAGAAGCAGGCGCTGCTGCCGCCGCGCAGCCCGTTCCCGACGGCGGCGTCGCCGTACCCAGACCACGGCCCGATCTCCAGGCCACAGGGTGCGACGCACCACCGGTTTGGGCATGGCCACGGCCATGGGCACCACCAGCGCACGTCGTCTGAGAGCATCATTGAGGAGCAGCCGTCGTGGCTCGACGACCTGCTCGACGAGCCCGAGACACCCGTGCGCCGTGCCGGGCACCGCAGGTCGTCGAGTGACTCGTTTGCACTGTTCGACGGAAGTGCTGCCTCTGGCTCATTTGCCAGTGGTTTTGAGGAGATGGGCGGAGGAGGGCAGGCTGCGCCGTGGGGTGGCGTGCAGGAGTACTATGCCAAGCCAAGCTCATACGGGAGGCCCCAGGGCCGGCCATGGGAGCAAGGCATGCCGAATTTGGCAGGTTACAGGCCAGGACCACCAATGCCGGCGAGGGAGAAAGTTGGTGGGCATCACGGGCCACTGGCCGCGTTGAGGGATCATGAGCATGCCATGGACAAAAGAGCTCTTGATGAACTCGGGATAGAGAGGAAGGAGGGCGTGCTGCCAAAGTACGCACAGTCGGAGGCAGACACTAAGCGTGCAAAACAGTGAGTACACTTCTGCTGCATGATTGCATCCATGCTATCACTTCTAAGACTCTGTTCTGAAATTTTACAATCGATAACCATTAACGATGATAGCCCGAGGAGTTCAATCCATTTCCGATAATTTTGACGACATACAACAGGCCCACCCTTTTGCTGTAGGTTAGATTATATTATAGCATCAGAATGCTCTGGTGATTTTGCTATTTTGAAGTCCATCGCTATAAAACAAGTGTGTAGTCATTTAATTATTCTTCTGTATAGTTGCATGCACATTTGATCATGGTCGCCAGTGGTATCTCCAGGAACCCGAGTTAGATGGCTGACAAATAAATCAATACATTGTGACAATATTAATAAGAGGGGCCAAACCAAAGTATGTAATACTAGACAACTCATTGAGATTTTAAGGATAGACAAGATGATAAGCATGCACTTAGGAGAACATGGGAGGAAAAACATGGGGGGAACCCTGACCCCTGCCAGTCCCCCATCCGCAGCTGATGGTCGCACCTGCTAGGCAGGGGCGGAGCTGGAGCTCAAGTCACCCTGATGCACCACTTTACTAAAGCATAAAATTTTCAAGCGAAAAATCTACTTTATAAGATTATGGTTTGTAAATGCTAACGCAGATAATGTCACATAATTAGAGATAACGTATAAATACAAAAGATTATTAATACAAAACAAAATTCTTACCATATTGATGAAACAAATGACAAAAATTACCTGAAAATGATGTCTTGTATTTTAAAATTCCAAAATACATCATCAACACTAGGGCTCAATAACCTACAAGATAAAAAGTAGACTTGATTTTCAACTAGAATATAATAGAATGACGAAAATTATAGTACTCAAGTAGATAAATTTTGCACATTATCTTCTACTATTTTAGTACATCCAATTATCTAAAGCCATAAAATACTTAATCACTTGATCATTGGTGACTTCTTTCAAGATTTTATATTATATTAGTTTCCTCTTGCTTGGATCATACTGAATCTCATTTTTCCAGTTCATATCTTCCAGAAAATCTTCGATGGTGTTTTCTTTTGAGAAGAAACCTTTCCACAATATACATGCTTCTGATGAATAAATGTTTCACTTAGACTACAGAATTCGCCTAAGTAAATGATACATATAGGTACACCCTACTTCCGCAGCTACTACTTGCTTCCTCCATTCAAGTACAATTGGGGGAAATTCCTAGACTTTTCTGACAACCCTATATAATTTATTTTATGATTGGAATGATACAACCCCTAGCCACAATTTTCATATTTCATCTGATAGCTAGCAACAATTTTCGTAACAAAAATGAGGATACTTTAGGATTTACCGACGGGAGAAATTGAATCTGTAGAATTTTGATCGATCGAACAGCCGGACAATTGAAGAGGAGAGGCGAGGCGATAGGCTGGGCAGGCATTGGCCGGGCGATGGCCAGTGATCAGATCGGAGGACCTGCGAGCTGCGTGGCCGCTTGCTTGCTGCCAGCCTTGCGCGGTTGCGCCCTAGGCTG
Source organism: Poa pratensis (assembly GCA_947311845.1). Classification (NCBI taxonomy): domain Eukaryota; kingdom Viridiplantae; phylum Streptophyta; class Magnoliopsida; order Poales; family Poaceae; genus Poa; species Poa pratensis. The sequence continues at coordinate 25,929,999 of CAMZMU010000072.1, read as the reverse complement.
CGTGCGTGCGACGACCGATGCAGAGTTCTCGTTCAGGTTTAGCACTGCGCCCCTAGTGCGATGGCCGATGCCTCTTTTTAGCCTTTGATCGATTCGATCGAGTAAACCATCTGGCGTACCAGGCCACGAGGGCATGCAAGGCTCGGGGTTTGGGACGGCCGACGCTGGCCCAGCGGCCACGTCCAGCTCACCCTGATGCACCACGTCTGAGCTAACCTAATGCACATTCACTTATCGGAAGGTAAGCTTTGGTAAAAAACAATTCCTCCCGTATTCCTGTGCATCAGGGTACGTCCACTGGGCTCCGCCCCTGCTGCTAGGATAGTGCAAATATGTACTTATGTCTTACTACCTCCGTTCCTAAATATAAGCCTCTTTAGGCTTTTCTTGATTCGTACATATGTAGACGTATTTAGACACATTTTACTGTGTAGGTACACTCATTTCACTCCGTATGTAGTCCACCTTGAGATATATGTAAAACATCTTATATTAGTGAACGGATGGAGTATTTCATACATTAGTTGTGGTGCATTTGATCATGGTTGCACAAGAGATAATGGATATAGTGTCCTGTGGCAATATAAATGCAAAGCAACATTTGAATATTTTCCCTGTACTTTTGTTTTGCGGGGAGTCTTAAATCAGACGTGCTCGTCTGTACATTGCACCGCTATATTGATTGGAATTAAGGCATGATGATTGATATTACTTTATTTAATTAGCTTAGAATACATTTCAATATTCCCAATCTGCAAGTTGTAATAGCATGGTTGAACATTTCCATATTTTAATTCACCTTTTTTTATCTTATCGCTTGCAGGCAATATGCTCAGAGGTCTCGTGTTCGGAAGCTCCAGTATATTGCAGAGCTTGAGGGTAAAGTCCAATCATTACAGGTGAGCTCACGGCAACAAATCATTTTGATTTATGTCCCACAATTAAGTGTTGTATTTGACAAATAAAAAATATTCATGTCTGAATAATGCAGTCAGAAGGAATAGAAGTTTCTGCTGAAATGGAGTTTCTTAATCAACAAAATATAATGCTAGACTTGGAAAATAAAGCCTTGAAGCAAAGGCTGGAGAGTATAGCTCAGGAGCAAGTAATTAAACGTGGTAAGTATGCTGAGTTTTATTTTTTTATCTTAATTTATAGGATATTCTATATGATTTCTTCTGGGCAGGAGAGATACGGAAATACTGTTGAAATAGAATGTGTTCAAATTCAGAAGAGATGTCTTTAATTTGTAAACTTTAGGCGAGGTAGCCTTAGAAAAGTTTGATATCAAACGCTAAATGGACTCAAACGATAGCTCTCTTTGTTTATTGTTCAAAGACCTAAGGAACCTTGAATTTTACAAGTTAGAAACAAAATTACTACCACTTTTCTGAGCTAAGGTTGCAGCTTGGTCTTAGTAGGCCGGTATGTGGACCTTGGCTAAGCTTTGGAGAGGATACAAATAGTCCATCTTTCTTTGATAATTTCTCGAACATATTAGCGTCATGGATAACACCGATGGAACCAATGATTGCTGAAATTCTAATTAGTCAAATATAGTTTTATGAGATTTGGGTTGAACCTCTGTATATTCATGTATATGATTCGTATAGCCCTATGGGCCCATTCAAATTTCAAGTACATGGTCAACATGCCACTGATTGTATTTCATGTTATGTTATTAACTTGTCCAACGTCTTTATTTCAAATAGTGAATTGCTAGCAAAACGACTCATTGGTAATCTAAGGAGCTTGCATTTCCTAAAATAAGTTGAGAGATTGATGCCTTAGTGAGAAATTGATGTGTACGAACATCTCTTCTGTGGAAGATTCAATTAAATGGGACTAATAGAGTTCTTTACTGAAAGCTGAATACGGCTGACCATTTTGCCTTAAACATTGCAGTTCAGCAGGAGATGTTTGAGCGGGAAATTGGTCGTCTCAGGTCGTTGTATCAGCAGCAGCAACAGCCACCTCAACCTCCTACTCTTGGTCGTAGTAACAGTAGAGACCTTGACTGCAGTTTGCAAACATGTCTTTGAAACACAAAGACACCAACTCTGGACGCGACTCCATCTCTGGCCCTCTTCGTACTTAGTTCTTCAGCCTTTTGTTCTTGTGTGTTCCACACCAGTTGCCACCACTCCTAGAGCACCTGTCTTGTGGCTGTGAATCTGCACCAAGATTCCTTGAAGAAAAAAGCATCAGTAAAGGAGGAGAACACTTGGAATTGTGTCCCCATCACTTGGTGAATGACTCTGGAAAGGCTAATAACTGTGGATCTGATCTTCATTCTTTCTATCGGAATATGCACCTGGCTGTCATCCTCAGCTAACTGCCATTGTTGATGCTAGACCAGTCGGAGGTGTTTAGGGTTTTCTTTGTAGCCGGATGCGTTTTGTGCATCATTGTACCATTTCGTATCCTTGGGTTCTCATTTGTTCCCGTGTTTCTTGTTTTCCCTATGCCGTCTTCTTCGTGCATCTTAGCTGTATTTGCATTTAGTCTGTTTAATTTGTCAATGGAATGTGGAGCACTAGTCTGTATCTCATACAGATGCTTTTATAAGTGCCACATCCTTGAGAACTGTATTTTGTGTCGTTGGTAATTCAATAAGCTAGTGCAGATGAAGTATTAGCATTCTACAGATTTGAGTCTGATGTTGACATGCCGCAATTTCACTTTTAAAATCAGTTGATTGTGCCGTCCCGTTGCAGAACGTATCTCATTTCAGAACGAATTCACTGTGAGTTGGAAGAAACAAAAGGGACAAGTTTCATCTATAGATAACTTCTCTTTGCGTTTGATTTATCAATCCTCTGGATAAAATGAATTTTGTCTTGAATTTTTGTAAACAACTAGAACTTATATTCGTTACTGTCACAAAAAAGAATCAATAATACCATACTAATAATCAGAAACACAAAAAAATAATATAAATTTGATACTGACGCAAGGTAAAACTGCAAATACAAACCAGCTTGCCGACAGGAAATATTCGCTGGTCCTATGCAAATTAGTGGAATACAATATATTAATTTCTATGGATTTTAGGCATCTTTTTTTTTTTAAAACTCTGAATTGCAACCCTATAAGAACTGTATGGAATTCATGCAGTTGAACAGAGATCCTCAACCGCTTTTCAAGTTGATTGGGTGCTGTCTTACTATCTGTGGTTCTGGAATCCAACGACACAACATTTCAGCGAGACTATTCTTCCAATCCCATCCAGGAAATCCAGCTCATTATCAATTCATAGCAAGCTGTAATATCTCAATGTTCTACTAACGAACTCAGTAACAGTACATGGACAGATTACAGCTCTAATAACCAATGTCCAGACATCCACGTAGATAGACACCTCAAATGACAAAATCACCACTAATCCGCCATGCTGATCCCGATAAACAGGGGTGCCGCTAATCTTCATTGCTGGTTCGAATCAACATCCATCTGTTCTGCAGGTATGTTTGATTTAAAATCCGCCACTGCTTTGTCAAAAGTTCCCCTGACATGCTGGCCCATCACCATCAAGTCCTGTAAAGCATCTTTCATTACATCCTTTGCTGGATCTCCTGAAAAAATAACGAGGACACGCCAGGAGAGAGTCAGAAGAGAGCGTGAGCACTTTCTTCTGGGGATTAGAAGAATAATCAAACTGGGAAGTTGTTAGTGGGCAATGAGTTAATATCAATAGTTTTGGTACTCAGGTTAAATTTACTCAAAAAAGAAACATCAATTTAACTGTACGGTTTGTAGATAAAGACGAAGACCAACAAACTATCCCAAACGCATTGTAACATCCTGTATGACGATAAATTTATTCAATACTAGCTACCAGGGGCCTTCCGGTTCAGCTCCCAATCCAGGATCCTCGGCCAGAGCCAAGCCGAACGCTCTTGGCTCCATGTTTTCGTGAATCCGGACAACACGAGGAGCGGAGCAGCCTGCACTTTATTTTTATGGAGCTGAAAGAATCAGGGCATCCGTGTATGTCCATGAAATCCATGTGTTTATGTGTAGTGTCGATTCATAAGCTCTGTGTGTATCTGCATCTGCAGTCACATATTCCTCAGACCCAGGTTGTTTATGTGCTGAACTGCTGAATTCTTGTCGATTCATCATTCATGAGGTCCATGCATACTTATGTATTGGTGAGATTTATGTATGTTGCTTGGATCAGTTAAAGTGCAATCTCTGTTTTTTCAATTACAGAGTTTTGTTCAACCGAATCACACTTGTTCATTTCTAGTCGCTTGGCTTCATGTCAAGTCTCTCCTGTTCATGTGTTCTCTTTCACAAAAAAAGCACACACAAAAGAAATGACCATATCATCTAGTTAAAAACTTAAAATTAGTTAATTGTTAAAGAAATGACCATATCTCCTGTTCATGTCAAGTCTCTCATGTTCATGTTTCGTTGTTGCCATTTATTTGTGAAGACAGAACAAAAGGTAGCATGGTCCACGTGACCACAAAGTTATTTTCTTGCATTTATGGAGCCAATGTATAGCCAAACATTTTTTTGAGCTGGATCTAGATCCTGGAAGAAATGGATCTTCAGAGAATCCGGATCAGGGAGCTGGAAAATAAGGATCCAGAGCTCTATCAAACAGAGCCAAGGTATTAGAAACCAACTACCTACTCAAGATACAACTGAGGAAGTAGCACAGAGAATGTGATTCTTGCAATTTCATTCAACAATTATTCAATGTAAAGCACGTCTAAAAGCAATGGTTAAGTCCACATGATTTTCAAATGAAATATCAGGATAATATGACACAATACAGTACCTGTAGTCTGAACTCTTATGTTGACCTTCTTGTCAGCAGGATGAGGGATGCTATATCCACAAAAAGCTACCCTTGGGCTGTGAGTACAAAATGGAATCAGAAAGAGAGAATTGAGAATACTGAATTAACATATTCAAACTTATTTCTAGTTTCTAGACACTAAATGGTATTTGTAAGGGTTTTAGCTTCTGGTAGAAGTATAACTGAAGACCTTTGACGCTTTTGCAAACTATAATGCTACCAAACAGTTAAGCAAAGCAATATGACTTCTGATTACACATATTAAGAGTTCCACTTGGAAGGCATAGATGTTTTCTATTTATTTAGAATTGAACTAGACCTAGGGGTCCCCTTAACACATTCAATTGGAAGAAGTATTATCTGCTGAGGTAAACTTCATGCACATACCAAACCCATCTATTAATGTCAGGCTAGTTACATGAGGGAAAAATAAAATGCTAAGCTGACCATGTAGCTGAGTTTATCAACACATGCCAAGATGTTTGGTACTCTAATCTTAGGCCGTGTAACTTGAGTACTAGATATACTATGTTGATTAAACTAAGTTAATACTCCAAGTATATGACCATAAATCGACACCATGTTGACAATTATATCAACATATCAAAATAGTTTTTCTATCATATGGCCTAATTATATAAAGCTTTTTCCTCTCCTTAGTTTCTGGAGATGAAAACACGAAGTGGGTGAAACTAGAGTACATATCACCCTGCATAGGATAATTAAATAAAACAATTATAATCATCAATAGGTACTCGGCAAGGAAAAGCTAGTATGACGAGTTATTTCTGTTGAAGGCTCATTACAGTAGGATTGACATAGCTGCACATTGGTCAAGATCAGAATCGGCTGACAAATACAGTTCCTGGAACCCTTGTGCTAGGATTTACAATGGTAAATAATCATTGGGGGACAGTGCCATAATCATATCAAGATGCATACTTGGCCATCTTGCCCCTTGCTCACCAAATATCAAAACCTTGGTGAACAGATGGCATATTATTCGGAGTGTACTGAACCGGATGTCCAGTTGATCCATCCAAGCAAGTTTGTTTCTCACTAAAATCGATATTACCCATCACAAGTCCATGCTAATCTCTGTCTTCACTATATCCCAACATTGCAAGAAGCTAGAAAAACAGCTAGTAGTAGTCTAGTACTGATACAAGAACACAGTTTATTTTCCCTAATCACGCTTCCGAGGTAGGATTCGCAACACCTCACAAGTAGGGTTCGATTCTTTTAGAACACGGGAGCGGAAAAGGATGAAGAAACATCACTCACTCCTGGTTGAGGACAAATCTGACGGAGTTGGCGAGGGTGTGATCCTCCTCCATGATGGAGAAGGTCGACGCGGTCGAATCAGTCACCGAACCGTGCTCCATCACCGCTTCCCGGGGGTTGAGGCGGACGTAGAAGGGATTTCTCACACGGGGTGTGCAGGAGGCGAAGGACGGGGGTTACTGATGGCGGCGGCGGCCGGGCTGTGGTAGGGAAGCAATTTTAACGTGGTAGCAGTGGCAGGGACGTGGGGATTCTCTATTTTGCGGAAAATCAGAAATATGGGCCTCTATGCGGGAAATGGCCGAGTTCGGCCGTAAACCCCTTCGTGGGCCTCCCGTACCTCTCGTCTCCGGCAAAGAGAAGTTTGCAACGCCCTCCTAGCAGCGACCTCCGGAGATGGCGGCGGCGGCCGACGAGGCGTGGTGCCGGGAGACTGTTCCTCGGGTGATGGAGCTGGTGAGCCCACGTCTTCCTCAGCGTGACGCCTGCGCCCTGCTCTCCGTCAGCCCCTGGTGCCACCGCGCTCTCACATCCAACCCCAAGCTCTGGGAGGTGTGTATCACGGTCCCCTCCTCGTCTACCTCCCGCCGCGCTTTCTCCTAGAAGGCTATTATAGCTAGCTAGATATCACCCCTCCCGTTGCACAATCCCCTATAGGAGGAAAATAGAGCTCGCATGAGCTTATTTGATGCGTGATTTCTTGATTCAGTTTTAGCGCAGTGAAAATGTGACAGAGCACCTGTTCTTGCCAAGTTCACGAGAATCAATTGCTACGGTCATACGAAATTGATGTGAGCACCAGCCTCGGGCGGGCAGTATACCCTAACTGAACAGTGAGGACAACAGGCGGAGTGGACTATAGATGGCGCGTTGAGTGAATGATGTAGTGTTTTCACCCAATCAGGTGTCATAGTAGGTCAATAGGTCTAATATGACGTTCCCTTGCGAAATTTGGTGCTGGCTTTGATATGGACGCAAAAAAACAGCTAGTTTGTGGCTCTATGCAGTGATGTCATGAAACTAATAGTGTGTCAACACATTGAACTGTTTGACCTTTTGAGTCTACTATGTACGAGCAAATTGCAAATAACAACAATATTTGGTGACAAAGTTGCACAAAACACAAAATCAAAACAACTTTTGCGGCTGATCCCAACTTTTGGGCTCATAGGTTGCAGCGCATAAAAAGATGATTAAGGGCCCTTAACAATGTATCCGACATGTAGGTCCAGATTTCTGGAGCGTATACCACAATTATATGTCAATTTTGAAAAAAAAGGCAGCATAACGGTAGAAACCATAGAGATTATGCGCATACAAAATATTTGAGCATCAACATAGAACATATATGTATCACAAGTTAAATGACTCATGGCGCTTTACAAGCTCCATTTTTTAATTTTTTTGTGGTATACGCCACATAAATCTGGACCCGCATGTCGGATACGCTGTTAAGGGTCCTAAATAATCTATTTGTGTTAGTTGCAACTTATTAACCCAAAAGATGGGGTTAGCTGCGAAAGTTGTTTTGATTCTGTGTTTTGTGCAACTTTTTCACCAAACATTGGTGTTATGTGCAATTTGCTTACTATGTACGAATGTGTCTTTACCAAATTAATTATTATAGGTACTTGACCTGCATGAGATGAAGAAAGCCGGTGAGCGACTTATTTCAGCACTTTCACTGGTAATCATCGTCCTAATTTCTAAGTCTTCTTGATAATATTTTGTTCAGTTTTTATGATCATTTCTTGTATCTTCAGTGGGAATAATGTTAACTAACCCTTGTTTCTACATACTGTAGTGTACTCCCTCCGTCCCAAAATAACTGTCTTAGATTTGTCAAAAATTGGATGTATCTAGACATGAAACAAGTATACATACATTCACTTTTGTACAACTTTGAGACACTTATTTTGGGACGGAGGGAGTATTACAACTTCAAATTTAGATCCTATCTGACTAGCTCTTTTGTGACACGCGCTGTTCCATTCTTATTTAGGCAAGGTATCGTCATTTGAAAGTAGTTAACCTTGAATTTGCTCAAGATGTTGACGACCGGCATTTTCTTCATCTAAAAGAAATGGTGAGATTTCCGCTGCCTTTTTACTTCTTAGATATTTTTTTTTAGCTATGACATGAAGCTGCAACTGGTTTAACACGCGATGATCTACAGGGTGCTATCTTACTAGAAGAGTTGGAATTCCTAAACCTAAATGCATGTCAGAGGATCTCTGATAAAGGAATTGAAGCTGTTACCAGTCTTTGCCCTAATCTTCGGGCCCTCTCTATCTATTGGATTGTTGGGTACATAGCTTGCTGTATGTTTCCCTTACTTTACACAAGTAGCACGTCTAATCATTGGACTTTTTTGGTGGGTCAGATTAACAGACGCAAGCATTGAACACATTGTGAAGAACTGCAAGAAGATAATGGACCTGAATCTGAGTGGCTGTAAGGTAGTGTTACTATACAAAGTGTTTTTCAATTTACAGTGTTTCCAACAATGCGGCTGTCTATGGTTACACCAAGCTAAGCGGTTGATTCTACATTTAAGCAGTTATATATTTTAATACATCAGTCTCCAAAAACTTATGCATAATCAGTACTCAGTATTATGGATATGTAGTTTTTTCTAATTATTTTATTTCGGAACCTGCAACATTAACTTGAATCAGGAGCTCATACATTATTGCATGCTTACCTTTTGTTTGTAACTATAGAATCTAACTTGACCCAAATTATATGTGCATATTATGCTAAAAGTATCAAAAGAACAATGTCACTCATCAAATACAGAACAAGGTTGCTCTGCATACCCCTTTGTAGTCTCACTCCTACGTTGCATATTTGACACGTTTCTGAAAAAATAACAGGCCCAGATCAATTTTTCCATGCCTCTTTACCCCACTGATTGGATACATAGATTACGTCAGAAACGACATGAGCTAATGGAAGCTTTATATTTGTGTTTGCAGAATATATCAGATAGAGGCATACAGTTAGTTGCTGATAATTATCAAGGACTACATAAGTTGGACATAACCAGGTACAGTTAGATGCTGGGACTGTTTCATTCTTAAAATTCATCAGATGTTAATTGGGATCTTTAAGTTTGCACAATTATGGTGGGGTTGGGCAGGAACATAATTTGAACACCTGAATATCCTTGATATATTTATAGGTGCATTAAGTTGACAGATGATGCATTGCAAGTTCTTCAGAAATGTTCTGCTCTTGAAAGCTTGAACCTGTATGCCCTTTCAAGGTAAGAGTACTGTCAAGATAATATCGAAAAATATCTAAGAAGATAATTCTCTCTAGCAGCAATTTTAGCTTCTAACAACCTACTTTACATCATTCAGTTTTACCGACAAGGCTTATACAAAGATAGGATATTTAACCAGCCTTACATTTCTAGACTTATGTGGGGCCCAGGTAACTGTTTATTCATCTACTTGAAATTGAACTATCAAAGCATTTTCTTACTAACTCAGGGTTCCCAGAATCTAACTGACGACGGTCTTACCTGTATATCAAGATGTGGAAGTTTGAAATATCTCAACTTGAGTTGGTAAAGCAAGAGCAAACTTTAGTTTTCTCTCTGTAATTTAATGAAGCGAACTTGTGTTAATTGATCTCTGTAATCACTATCTCGCAGGTGTGTACGTGTTACTGATGTTGGGGTGGTAGCTATCGCACAAGGTTGTCGGTCCCTTGAACTACTAAGGTGAGGTGGCAATTTTTGTTTTAAATATAGTGCATTTGTCGTGGCTTATGCACATTCTGTTCTGTTTATGCAGTTTATTTGGAATACTAGGGGTAACTGATACCTGTCTGGAGGCTTTATCAAAGTCTTGCTCAAATAGTCTCACAACTCTAGATGTAAATGGCTGTACTGGTATTAAGGTGAGTTGTTAAAATTATACTTTTTAAGTTTAGTAATTTTCCACATTCAATCAGTCCTCTCATTTTATAAGTTTGTTTCCATCAACTGCCTGCCGTAATGCCATTAAATTCAAAATAAAATGTTAATATCTCCAAGTGGCCTGTGACACAAACCATGAAAAATACAAATAAGAGCAAACTAGTTTAGGTCTATCCAATCCTGCTGCGCAACCCAATATTTAGCCACAAAAATAAACTAGAAACTTAATTTCTTCAAGATATTTTTCTGCATTTCGGATCAAATTAGCAGTAGCTCACATGCCTTATGCTGTCTGAATGATACTAGGCCATAGACTTCGATTTGACAGTTAATCTTAGTCTACACATGGAAGCCCTTGTAGAGGATGAGGCAGCTAGTTGGGTGAAATAGAAATTGATGTGTGAGTGGCGGAACCACAATTTCACTGCGCCCTGGGCCACTTTCCTTAACTGTAGCTACATTGAGAGCAGTGTCTGCTACAGTTCATCATCAAGCTTCAGCATTGCCGCCATGCCCCGGGCTGTGGCCCTGGTTGCCCAGGGCGTGGATCCGCTCCTGGATGTGTCATATATTTGAGAAAATAAGGGATAGTTTCTAGGTTTCCTTGTCTGGATTTTCTCCGTATATTTATCATTTCTGCATTTTAATTGATTGGCAGAGGAGGAGCTTGAATGACTTGATTCAGATGTTCCCGTTCTTGAGTTGCTTCAAGGTGCACAGCTAGCAACAGCCTGGATATTTCTACAATTACCACCATGGAAATGTCTCGGTTTGGAAAAACCGAGCAAGACAGTTTTCGCCGCCTTCTGCTTGTTTGTATGTTTATCTGAGAGAGATCGAGTAACTTTTATAATCGCCTTTTGTAAGATGTGTTACATGTCTAATTGCATTGTTACCAAATTTAAAAGCTGTGAACTTGATGTTCTTGTTATTTCAATGCTGCATTATGTAGTAAGTGTATCGCATAGTTCTGTCCATTTCAATACAGTTTTAATCAGAGAGCATATAGCAATGTATAACGAGTTTCGGAGTCTGACCAAGAAATCTAAAAGCCGAGGTTATGTTTGTCTAGCAAAGAAACCATGACATGTTTACAGGGACTCAAAATCTGCTTGTACATACCCAGACGGGATCATGTTGAAACTGATGCTATGTAACATGATGAGAGTAAGTTCAGAGCCTTATCTTCAAATATTAGGTTCTTTGTGAGTGTTGTAAAAGGCCTATGTGCAAAATTGTACCCGTGTTCCAATATAATGCAGCTCCGGGGTCCTCTAGACCCCACCTCTTGTACAAAAAAAAAAACTCTCGCAGTCGACTGGAGATGATGAGCAGTGAACTCCGCCACAAGATTACAGAGCAAGCTTATTATTTCTTAATGAACTGGTTCAAAGATAATGGTACTCCCTCCGTTTCACAATATAATATGTTTTAGTCTTTTTCTACATGTACATGCACATGCACACATGTATCTAGACATGTTTAAGTGCATGTGTCCATTCTTTTTTAGTATGACTTAAAACATCTTACATTGTGGAACGGAAGGAGTACATAAAGTGTTAGAATGGTACTCCGTATATCATTTTAAATCACCAATCCAAACCGAGCTATCACTATCCCCTGTCAATATAGCATGTTCCGAAAAATGGACATCCCCTGAACCTGAATTAGCTAATGAATACCTGAAGACAAGCTTGGGAGTTCTCTTCTGTGATACGATGGTAGGGGGAGTATGATGTTTGCTAGACGAACCTGTTGAACTTGGCCACGCTGCTCCAGCTGCCAGGGCCGGTGATGCCCAGGTCGGGCAGGGACTTGCAGAGAACGCACCAGCGGCGGGAGAGCAGTGACGAATGCACGGCCTCGTGGTCGTGAGCGGGAGGGATCGACAGCACCTGCTCGAGTATCGCCTCCGGGAGGGCGCTGATGCTGTCATCCCCGTCCTCCGAGGCGCTCCGCGCTCCCTTTTGCTTCCTGTCAGTGCCAGTGGTGGACATTCCGTCAAACAGGCAGTGGGAACTGGAGCGGAGGAGATGAAAACGAATCGGGGAAGCGACAACGAACGCCGAGGAGGCATGGAGAGACGACAAGCTGTCCAAGCTAGGCCTCACCTCGCTCGCTGGGATTTCTGCTCTCCGGCCACGCCGACGGGTCGCCGCCGCACGGTCGTTCGCACCGACCAAGTTGTCGCGTTCCGACTCGAGTCGGACTTGGAGAGCCTCCATCCGAGAACGAGACCGGAAGTCCCTTCACCGTTCGAATCCGAAGTTCTTCTCAGCAGCGTCACTTGAACGCGGCATCTCTTTGGCGGTCATGCCATCTCTGAGGAGCACTCTCCGAGTCCGAGACGACCCCGGCAATCTCTGAGGAGTGGCAATCAATAAATATGCACCGGAATTCAACCCCACAACCCGTCAGATCACCCATCAGTCTGTTCACCAGCAAAGCGCATCTCTTTCTTCCCAGCGCGCTTGTGTTTCCTGGACGAAGAAGAGCCTCGATGGCGTCCGTCGAGCGAGCAATGGCCAAGGCTGCCGCGGCGCTTCTCCCGGGTCTGCTCCCGACGCCGCCGAGGAGCACGGTCGCCCCGTGTATCATCATCCTGCCGTCTTCCTTCGTCTCCAAGCCCAAGCCAGGCCGCGCTGACTCTGTCGAAAGGTGGGACGCGCACAAGAAACCAAGAAGCCCGGCATCGTCGTGCGGCAGCTCAAGTCCAGGGCGCGCATCCTCCTGCGAGCGCTGGGCCATAAACAAGAAGATCGCCGGCAGCAGCAGCACGTCGTCGTTATCGTCGTCGAGCCAGGGAAGCAGCCGCACGTCGTCGTCATCGTCGTCGAGCCGGGGGTGCAACGACAAGTGGGACACCAGCAAGCGGCCGCCCAGCCGCGCATCCTCTACCGATCGCTGGGACACGCAGAAGAAGGCTCGCTCGGCACTGGCCGATGCCCAGAGCCGGACGGGCGAGCAGGAGGACAAGATAAAGAGGATTGTTCCGACGGTACCGCGCATAGATCCCGTGTTCTCTGGATCGAGCTTCTTCGCCTCGCCGGAGCCGAGCATGCTTCCCATGCCAACCTTCTTCCTCTCGCGGGTCCCTGGCATGATGCATGTGCCCGCACACTAGGTGCTCGTGTCGTGCGCATCCAACCTAGTTTGCAGCTAGCGTTTACTACTGTGTGATGATAATATGGCAATGTTTGATTCATCCATAGTAGAATTCATCGATCGAGTTGTACCTGGCTGTCAAGATTCAGAGTTTGTTGTTTCTCTTCTGAATTTTTATGACGGGATCGAAGTTGTAAATTCCATATTTGGCTTTTGAGTTTGTAATCTAAATTAGTTTTGATTATTGTCATTTTTGGCGATCGAGTTGTATTGTACGTGGCTGTCAAGCTTCAGAATTTCTGTTGTTTGTCTTTCTGAATTCTGATCAGGGCATCAAAGTTGTATCTTCCATTTTTTTTTGTTGAGTTTGTAATCTCAGTTAGTTCTCAAACCTGGAATTGGCGTATCTTTACCTTGCAGAATGCTCAGTTGAGGAGCATGGTTGCGGTCAAGCAGGAGCACATTGCGCAGCATTAGCAGATCCTAGTGTAGCAGCAGCAAATCCAAGTTCATCATCATCAGCAGCAAAACCTGTCGACTCATATAGAATTGCTGTACTAACCATTTAGACCAAAAGTTCGAACTGATGGAAAGCGGATAGGCAATATATTTATATTCAACACTCCCCCTCACGTCTAGGCTATTTAGTCCTTAGCGTGGGATAGGAGCGGGCCGCAGGATCTTTTGTCCTTTTCTTTTTTAATCCGCGTGAGCGGGGTCTCGAACTCGAGACCTCTTAGCTCTGATACCATATAGAATTGCTGTACTAACAATTTAGACCAAAAGTTCGAACTGATGGAAAGCGGATAGGCAATATATTTATATTCAACAAAATCTTCGTCCCGTTTCCGGAACATTCAGCTTCCAGTCCTCAGAAGACTCCACCAGCTGCTCCTTGTGCTGCAGGCTCAATTTTTTTTTATGGTAATATGTGTCTCATTATAAAATAAAGATCAAGTTACAAGACATGTACACACCGATTTTACAGAACTGGAAAGATATGATAAATCTATAAATAAAAAACTAACGTCTATCCTCCTGCTTCGACACCAGCGAAGCGACCACCAAAGGATGGAAGACAGATCACCTCACCTCTTTACCCGAGCTCGACGCGGTTCCATCGCTGATCTGCAACTTTACGGAACTCCATAATAGTTTACAATAAGCAAAACCATAAAACCATTACCGTTGAAAGAACCAGACCGGGGCAACAAGTCCCCGGACACGTCATCGATCTTCAGAACTGACACCCCCGCACGACTACGACGGTCGAAGGAGGAAACCAGAATTGTCAGCCTCCAACCACAAACCCAGCATAAGATCCATCATCTTCTAGTTGTCACCTGCGCAGACAACCGTCTGTGTGTACTTCTGGACGATAAATCCTCCCTGCTCCACAATGACGTCGGAGACAACGCCGCAATAACGAGGACATAACAGAAAGAGAGACACACCTGACGGGGTCACCGCCGCCGCCTCGCCGACACCACCCATGAACCCTAAAGCCGCCAATCTGAGGGATCGGCAAACACACGATGCCATCAACTCCGAGACGCCGCCATGAAGAACACAACCGGTGTGGGAGTGGAGCTGAGGTAGATTTATTCGTCGGGCGCCGCTCCCACCACCCTAATGGCGCACCACGACCTGCAAAACCAAAACCCAAACTACAGAGCGGAGGAACCGGATCCCCCTCCCTTCCGCCACCGGAGCAGCAGGTGGAGGGAGAGGGGACCAGCAGGAACTCCGGGACCTGACGTTATATATTTTTCTGCAGGCTCAGCTCACATTGAGCATCTTGAGTGACGCCGCGCATTACTAGAACTTTTGATCTTGCATTATCACTATAAAAAGTGTTTTCTAACGGAGCCGCGCGCCCGCGCCCTACAGGATGTGCATGCGGCCAATAAACAGCTGCCACCTATGGTCATATTTAAATACGTAGATATGTATTTCACTCGTATTCTAATTATAAGTAATATATTATATCAAGAAAAATCTTTTTATTAATAAATCTCAAAATATTTTTTCAATGGATTTCCACGATTTTTTTAAATAAATATTTCAAAAGTTCACTTTTCTAGTTATTTTTCTTATTATTTTCAGCGATATGTTATTTTTATGAAAAAGTTCAGAAATTTCAAAATTTGTCATTGAAATTTCAGTTATTTCAGAAACATTCCATACAGATTGCACTGTCTGCTGATTCGGAATTCAGAATTCAGATGAGCGGGAGCGGGAGCGGAAGCGGAGGAGGAGATGAAAACGAATCGGGCAAGCGACAAGGAACGCTGTCCAAGCTAGGCCTCACCTCGCTTGGGATTTCCGCTCTCCGGCCACGACACCGCCGATGGGTCGCCGCCAACCAAGTTGTTGCATTCCTATTCGAGTCGGACTTGACTTGGAGAGGCTCCATCCGAGAACTTGTACCGGCAGGCCCTTCGCCGTTCGAATCCGAGACTCTTCTCAGCAGCGTCAGTTGCACGCGGCATTAATTTGCTAATTGGTGGCTTGGCGCTTTGCTTGCATGGCCGGTCTCCGAGTTCGAGACAACGTCCGACCCCAACTCTGAGGAGTGGCAATCAATATATACGCACCCAATTCATCCTCACAGCCCATCAGATCATCCATCACTTTGCTCCGAGCCAAAGCGCGCATCTCTCTCTTCCCAGCGCGCTTGTGAACCAAGAAGATCCTCGATGGCGTCCGTCGAGCGAGCAATGGCCAAGGCTGCCGCGGCGCTTCTCCGGGTCTGCTCCCGACGCCGCCGAGGAGCACGGTCGCCCCGTGCCTCATCAACCTGCCATCTTCGTTCGCCTCCAAGCCCAAGCAAGGTCGCGCTGACTCTGTCGAGAGGTGGGACGCGCACAAGAAACCAAGAAGCCCGGCGTCGTCGTGCGGCAGCTCGAGTCCTGGGCGTGCATCATCCTGCGAGCGCTGGGACATAAACAAGAAGATCGCCGGCAGCAGAAGCAGCACGTCGTCGTCATCTTCGTCGAGCCAGGGAAGCAGCCGCACGTCGTCGTCATCGTCGTCGAGCCGGGGAAGCAGCAGCAAGTTGTGCGACAAGTGGGACAGCAGCAAGCGGCCGCCCAGCCGCGCATCCTCCACCGATCTCTGGGACACGCAGAAGGCTCGCTCGGCACTGGCTGACGCCCGGAGCCGGACGGACGAGCAGGAGGACAAGATAACGAGGATTGTTCCGACGGTGCCGCGCATGGATTCCGTGTTCTCTGGATCGAGCTTCTTCGCCTCGCCAGAGCCGAGCATGCTTCCCATGCCAACCTTCTTACTCTCGCGGGGCTCTGGCATGATGTCTGTGCCCGCACACTAGGTGCTACTAGTTTGCAGCTAGTAGATTGTATAATATGACAATGTTTGATTCATCGAGTTGTACGTGGCTGTCAAAGCTTCAGAGTTCTTTTGTCTGAATTCTGATCACGGGATTGAAGTTGTAAATTCCGTATGTACTTGTTGAGTTTGTAACCTCAGTTAGTTTTGATTATTGTGATTGTTGGCGTTGCTGAGTTAACACCATGTCATCATTCAAACCTGTAAACGTTGCTTAGTTTTTTCAGTTTGATTTGGGGCTGAGGTCAATTGCATAGGCCATGCCTCTGAACTGTACTGCATCTTGGTGTAGCAGGCAAGTAGAGGGATGGGTGCTTCGTGTAAACAAGGGGAGCTGATGAAGAGATGAGAAGCTCACTCTAAGGAGTGCCGATTGTGGTGGTCTCCATGTAAACCTCCCCAGCTTCGACTGGATGAGTAGCTACTCAGTGCATAGATAACAAGGCAACCCCATTGCGTAGGGGGTCTGGAACCCATCTGTGCGTCTCCTCTGTTCTATTTCTCTGTTCATGTTCTTTGTGCACATCCAGTGTTCGACGAATTTCTGATCCTTCCTGTGTGTGTATTTGAGTTCCAGAGTGTCCACCGTGATAACAAGGAACTTGGTGTTCTTACAAACGTTTGTGATGTTGGTACTTAAGAGAAGTTTGACACCCATGTACATAGTAGTATTGTTTTTTGTTTGTGGCATTTTTTTATTTCCCTATGTATTTTGAACTTGACTTCAAAACCTCCAGGCTCGGCTAACTAAGCACTTAGTGATGTGGGGTGATGGCCACCTAGCTCAAGCAGGCAGTGCAGTTTTCATTAAAGCAGTGGCACAAGCATTACCGACATATATCATGACGGAACAAGGTTTACAATGGTATATCATTGTAAATCACCAATCCAAACCGAGTTATCACTGTCCCCTGTCAACATACCATGTTCCGAGAATGAGAGGGAGAAAAAGGGACATCCCCTGAGTCTGCATTATTCGATGAACACCTGTAAGACAAGTTTCCAAATGTAGGGAGTTCTCTTCTGTGATACGATGGTACATTTAGGGGAGTACGATGTTCTGCTAGCTAACCACACCTACGACTGGATCACGAAGCCTGGGGCTTCTCCTCGGCTTTCTTTGGCTGCAAAGGAAAACAGGTTCTCGTTAAGAATTCACAAAAGGAACACAAACTAGTACTACTGGCAGGCCTGGTCCATTGAATTGAAAATTCAAGCATGCAATCCAAATTACCCACAACAAGGATATAACGAATAGAGAACATCACTCCTATAAAGAAACCAGTTGGTTGTGATGGCCCGTCCATCTGGAGGTCGTACCAATTTGCTAATTTCCGGTAAAGATGGGATTGCTCACCACCTGCTTAAATCTGTTTACCAAAAGCAATCCGATGTACCATGAATGATGCGGATACGAAAACAAACACCCCAATTCAATAAAGTAATTAGTCTTATAAATATGTAGTAGTATGATTTTTTCTTAATCCATTGCAACACACGGCTTTTTGATGGTAGCATACAGAAAATAGTTTTGACAATAATTGGGAACACATGATTATAAAGAAAATAAATCTACCATGCATGTCCAGGGTATCATTGAGACTGCAAAATAAAACTAGAAATAACACCTGCACTTTGAAACCCATAACCTCTAGGAATAATGTAACTACATGTGACTTGGCTATTTTACTTCTGAATGAATCTCCAGGCCTACTATGCATCAAGAGAAACAAATATGCTCATCCAAACAAGAAAATGGGCATGAAAATAACCAAAGATAAATATGTATAGTAAATTTTACCCAATTATACGAAAAAAGGATACTGAAAATATTAAAGACAATAATATAATTTCTTTTACACAGAATACGAATGATATCAGCAGAAAAATCAAATCTCGTGCCACTGGGACGTATCAAGCTCTCACGAGCAGAAGGAAATATAGGGTTATACACAACATATAGAAGTATGTATGTACGTATACAGGTAGGTAACAGTACAAACGTGCAGTTAGAAAATAAATGACGCGACGAACTATTGGGGAGTGCAGTGTGCAAGTGATTATTTGAGCACCACAGTGACAATTGTGTGCCCAAGAGAAACATATGGATGTGTATGGTTTGGTTTTATATGTCAGGTAATAGTACAAGCAAGCAATTAGAAAAATATGTATCATCCAGGTGTCTTGAAACTACTGGAGTGTACAACGCACAGCTGATTATTTTAGTATTTTAGTGGAAAACCAAGACAACCATATGGAAGTTTGATTTGATTATTAGTAAAAAAAATCTCTAAAGATAAGTATAACAACACAAGTACAAGTTATATATCACACTGTTTTCTTTTACTAATTTCAGTTTTTCAAGTAATTTAAAAAAACTTCTTCAGTAAAAATGTTATTAAGTTATGACATATGATACCATGCATCAATGAAGCAAATTTAAAATTCAAAACGTGTTCAGACATTGGCTCTACTTCTGCAGATTAAAATTCTGCAGAAACTAGATTTTATCTGCAGGAAGGTACACAAAGTACTCTTTGTTATCTAAATTAAATAAAATTGTTCATAAAAAGGTACAAAGCATGGTCAAAAGGTTGGTTCAGGAGACCTAGCCACTCAATATGCTTTTTCATTTTATTTTTTGACACAATTGGCAGCATGAGCCAATGCAGTCTGCTCGAACCAAACTAGTTAGGATCTAGGGATAATACGCTAGGCATTTATATCCTACAAGGACCCAGACACACATTTCTGTTAGAGTGAAACAAAAGTGAGTCTAGAAAAGTCATGGATGGATGAACAATGGACTAGAAATTAAACCGACTATTGCTCTTCCAGTTTAATGAATTGTGTACAAGAGTGGATGTTCCATGAACCAAGTGCGATAAATGCATAGTAGCGTTTTATAGGCTTGCAGTAGTGATCTTAGTTCTCGGTTATACAACTGGACTATAAAAGCCAAAAGCACTAGTGATCCTAATCCCTTTTATAGAACTGAATTCAATGCCAAACGATAATGTATCAAGTTGCGCCTTGACAGCAGCATACAAACATGGAATAAAATAAGGTAAGGTAATTCATGACCACAAACAAATACGTATGCAAGGCATAGATGGTATTGGTGAAATGAACAGTAATCACAGGCAGACTATATAATTACCCAACATAAACGACATTAGCAATGTTTGACGAATGCCCTCAGGGAAGAAAGAGGAAAGTATCATAGCAGAGAAAAGAATCTCTGTTCCCAGTCTAAGTAATACCGTCCAAAGGAAGGTAAAAGAGGTTAGATCAAACCGACGGTAGCAATACAATCGATGTAAGCATCAAGCAAAAAATAGACAAATCTCCATCAGGTGATATATGTGAAACATGGTAGACATGGACAGGCATATTTATTACAGGAAAAGCACAACATAGAGAATGTTATATCGTTATAAACTACAAATATTGCAAATCATGCTTATTGCAACCTACATGTGGATATAGCATGACACGCAAGTGTGCATAATGTGTTTGATGAAGCGAGGAATTGTCAAAAGGTTCCATAACCAGCCAAGACACATATATATAATCATGATTGAGCGGTAATGTAGATACATATCTGCAAACTCCAATGCATGGACGAGAGATTTCAGCGCAATGTAGTAAGATACACCCACGCACACAAGGTGTTCGACAGAAAGTGAAGTGGACCGAACCAGTCAGATGACGAACCTTGATCCCGGGGAACGACATGCCGAGCTCCTCCTCGGGGATGACGACGGGCCACTTCTCCCCGGCCTCACGGAAGAGCTGCTCTGTCTCGAGGTGGCGGCCGCGGGAGAGGATCTGGTCGCGCATGCCCTGCGCGGTGGCGCCGTCGGCGGCGACGAAGGCCTCCACGGAGCCGTTAACGTAGGTGAAGAGGACGCGCGGGGGCGGATGATCCCTGGGGTCCTCGCCTGCTGGCGGAGCGGGCAGGCGCCGCAGCTCCACGGAGCAGGCGGGGTTGGAGTCCTTGGCCTTGCGGCCGTTGCACTGCGCGAGTAGCTCCACCGCCGCCGCCTTGCGCGGGTCCAGAGGGTTGTACTCCACCACCACCTTGGACAGGAACTTGAGCATCTCCTTCTACCGGCCGATTTCCACACTCGGCGGTGGCGCGCGACGGCGAGTGAGCCGGTGCGGTGCCGCGCGACGGGTTGAAGAGGAGGCTCCTGTTGCGAAGTGGGCTTTGCGGGTACACTTCGCATAGCCTGCAAGGCCCGCATAACCCGATGACAAAAAGATAAAAGTGCACACCCTAGGCCATGAGAGATGGCAATGGAGCCCATACCAGACAAACTCACGAGGACTTAAAAAAAATCCTACGAAGTGGGTACCAACGAAAACCTTCAACATGGTCCTTTCAATTGGTATCAAAACAAAGTTATGCGGAAAACACTTCTCGCTCTCGAGCTCCCTCAGGTAAAAACAATTCAAAAATCATATTTTAAGTTTAAAAAAAACTGAAGAAATTCATGCATATTGCTAATGATGTATCCTACAAATGTGCAAAGTTTCGATTTGAAATACTTTATATTCTTTGCTACATTAAAATAACAAATCTTGTATATTTTGGAGATTTGAAAGTATGAACATTTGGATCCACCATTTTTCATTTTTGTGTAGGACAAAATATAAATATTTCGAACCGAGATTTTGCACGTTTGTGAGATATAACATTGCCAACATACATGATTTTTTCAGATTTTTTTGAAATTTCTAAATATGTTTTTTAATATATTTTAACTAGAGGGGTCACTGGAGCCGGGAGCGAGAAATCTCCACTCAAAGTTATCTCCTTACTGAGCTCTTTTGTGGTGATTGGCACGGAACTCGTGGTTCCGTCGGTACCATGGGCTATGATTTTTGTTAGCCATTGATTAAGACATGATTTATAATAACCGTTGATTAAAATTGATGTAGTTCCTTAGAAAAAAATCTTGTAATTACAGCCCGTAATGCTAACCCATCGTCACAACTAAAAAAAAAAGTGGTGAATTTGTGAGCAGCCGCGACCAGGCGACTAGGGCTGCAGTCGCCGCCGGCTCCCTTCTAGGGTCACGGCGAGGACGATCTCGGCGAGGAGGTCAGCGACGACAGCGCCGCGGACGGAGCGGGGACAGGCCACAGATTGTGGCACGCCGATCCCCCATTCCCTACTGCTGGAGGCAAGGTGGCGGCGCGCGGTGACGAGGTCGGCAACGACGGTGGCGTGGAGGGAGCAGGGTCAGGCCACCGGACTGCAGCACACCGATCTCCCCCACTCCCCAGGCCTGCGGGAGGTGGCGGAGCGCGGCGAGAAGGTCGGCGACGACGGCGGCATGGAGGGAGCGGGGCAGGCCACAGGACGAAAGCTAGGTGAGCTGTTGTTGTTCTGTAATCGTGTCCTCATATATTCAGTTCAACAAATACATTTTGGCCACCGACTGAACCATCCATCCTTCTTTGGCAGTGTCATGGTTTTCCAGTTCAACCAATACATTTTGTTCTCTTTTTGCACGCACCCACAAGCTGACACACACTAAGTAACAATTGTCTCCATTGCAGTACACACGCAGGTATCGGAAACCTTTCAGAACTAGTGCACATAAATTTCCGAGAGGAACACACGGTCAATTTCTATTTTGACATTAGTACAATTTTCTGATTAAATGCAGATCAAGAACATTGAGTAGTGAGCCTCTTGGTAATTATCCTTCGGCTACTTGCCATCCTCAACTAGCAAGATCTGTAGGCAGCGGGAAGACCTTCTGGACAACAGGTGATACCTCTTGTTCTCTTGACCTTCTCGCATTATCATTGCTCATCTTTTGTGTAGACTATTTCTCACCGCATTAGTTTTTGTGAACTATGCTTAATCAATGAGATCATCTTGCATAAGTGATTGTGTTTGTAGAGTAGAAAATCATAATCCTAGTTCTTATGATTGCTGTTATGTAATCGTGTCCTCATATATTCAGTGGTTGATGAAGAAAACTACTAGTAATTGTGCTTGTCACCATGTTGCACATAGGACAGTGGTGATATGCATGAAAGCTCGTTAGTTTCGATCAAAGAATCATGTCACACGCTGTGTTTGTATGTCTGAAACATTTCATTTGGATGCCATGTCATTGATAATTCGGTGAAAGTCGATCCAGGCAGACATAAGAAATGAAGAAAAAGTGATCCTTTTCTGAAATAAAATGCTTTGTGCAACTAATGGAAGATGAAGAACAGCCAATTTAATCATGGCACATCGGCTGGTGGTTACCTGAAGTTTGAATTAATTCATATATACTCGTGTAGTTATTAGTAGCTGCTCTAATCTCATCTCCTGTAGTTAGTATAGTATATACTGTTTTCTGTCTTAGTTTTATTTTCTAGCTGGTTGTGGAGTTTTTTGTTCTCGCCATTAGTTTTTTCGAGGATATTTGAATCTGTGGCAGTGACCCATGTTGATAAAACATTTAAATCTGGATTTGTATGTGATATGCAGGAAGCCATGGCCGATGATGGAGGTGATTGTTGCTGACTTGTATTTATTTCTCATGCTGCTTGTAGATTCTGATCGTGAAGCGCATCAAGGAAGTGTTAGGCCATGCTTTTGAGAATGGATTCCCCTTAAAACTACATGTACGAGTGTGCAGTTGTGATGAAACTCTTAATGTTCAACTGATTTTCACGCGGTTCTTTCTGCTATTGGCATGTAAAATGATGAGCTTTTGCTCCTATAGATATGATATGTGGTTTTTGGTTGCGATTATACATGTCAGTTACCTAATTTGTACAGCGTTGCTGGAGCTTCCTTTGTATGCTTATTGGATAGTTGCATCGTCCAAATATCAAAGTTATTGGTGGAGCTCGACATAGTTTTGTTCAGTTTGGGTTCAGTGGTCGTCCAAATATCCAAGTTATTGGTGGAGCTCGACATAGTTTTGTTCAGTTTGGGTTCAGTGGTAGTTAAAATCATGAATCCTGCTTGATACTCTGCCACTAAAAATGCACAGAACATTACTTGGAAATCAGAGGTCGAATAATATACCAATAGCAGCTTCTTCCAAAACCTGCATGTCACCTTATACATGCTATTTATACAGGTACTCCATTCAACAAACATCAAGTCACTGAAAATGAATAGAGAGCGTACTCCATTGCTATATTTGAAATAATTTTTGTTCATCAAACACTGAAGAACCATTCAAATAGTATCTCTTATCAAAACAAAGAGCAAATAATGATCACAGATAATTTCTGTTCATCGAACACTACAAATCCTTTTTCGTTAGGAGTGATTATGCGCTCATGTTCCCGTCGTCGCTGCCAAAAGTCAATGTCTTCTTGGGATTGTTAAGTGTAGGTTGCTTCGTGCTTGGCGATGACCCATATTGATCCAAGTGCCGGTCGTCATCCGAGTCCGTGTCACGCGGCCTATATTCACACTCCAATGACACTGGCTTATATCGATCCTGTCGAAAATCATAGAAATGTATTAATATCAACGTATACATATGATCGCTATACAAGTTACAAAGACAACCCTCAGTTGGTACATGAGAACTGAATTATCAAACACTTGTCTTGCAACGTAATTGTTCGAAAGGAATCAGATTGAGATACTAATACCTGATTAAAATCCAGTGAAGAAATATCCATATGGAGAATTCATTGTTCGACTCGCTGCAACCATCCTTTGCCACTATAATGCTCTACCAGAGCTTGCATGATCTACAAATCAGATGGGCATAAATGTATAATCATTTGCAAATTTATGAGCTAACACTAGAAAATCCTCGATATTACTCACCTCAGGGGGCAAAGAACCAAGCATATCTTTCAATATATATGGCTCCAGTACGTCCAGAAACATCCTGTTATTCATGTCATGTCAGCCATTTGAAAATATAGCTACAATTTAATAACAGAAACATGTAGGTGCATAACATTATAGGAAAAAAGATAACTTGGCATATGCATATGTTCTCTATATTGCTCCACATGCAAATTAATATAATAATCCTCTGGCATCTTACTTAAAAGGGCTGTGAAATCTTAAAGAGTACTAATAAAATGGAGTCAAAGCAGCAGAAGAAAGGGATAATGCTTGGCTATGCAAACGCTAGAGCTCACTAAAGAATCCACCAAAAGAGATCACAGGATGTATCAAAGACTGATCCAAAGAGAGTTGTATTAAACACATAATGGAGGATTGCAGCAACTTAATGCATCAACAAAACAAAAATCAGAGTTAAGCAAGATAGAAAGGTTGCTAGTCCTTATGAGTTAATTAGAGCAAGCCTACCTCCACTTTG
Source organism: Poa pratensis (assembly GCA_947311845.1). Taxonomy (NCBI): domain Eukaryota; kingdom Viridiplantae; phylum Streptophyta; class Magnoliopsida; order Poales; family Poaceae; genus Poa; species Poa pratensis. The sequence continues at coordinate 25,905,203 of CAMZMU010000072.1, read as the reverse complement.
TGCAGCAACAAATTTAGAAAATACTGTATCCAACAGGATGTCATTCCTTCCAAAGTGAACACAATACTCGACTGCAACCCTTCCTACACGAGCATATTGTTCCTCTCTCTGTATCAGCAGGGATTTGTCGGCATCTATCAGGCAATCTGCTTCGCCCCATTTTCCAGTATGGTTTGACAATGCAATTGAAATATACTCAAAGACATAACCTATATATGACAGCATCAACTCTACCAAATACGGCATTATGGCTTCCCTTACAGAATCAACTGGTCTGGGGAGATCAACAACACCCTGTGTATGATAGTCATAAAGCTTCATTGCCATGTCCAGTGCACCCATCCAATCCCCGGCCCTCTTTAGTGCTTCAATCTGCTCTTTATACTAATACCTGATTAACCTGGCGTCGGGGATGGCGGCTTGGTCAAGAAGCCGGAGGATGGCGAGCTTGGCCTTGCCGGCGGCCGGATGCTGCTGCTGCTCCTGAGGTGGTGGAGGGAAAGGTCGGCGACGGCGCCCGTTGCCGGATCCTGCTGATGGAGGGGAGGTGGAGGAGGCCGGCGACGGCGCCCGCGCCCGACGACTTCTGCTGGAGGGGATTTGGAGGAGGCCGGCGTCGATGCCCGAGCCCGCAACCTCCTACTGCTCCTGGAGGAGGCCGAGCGCCGACGGCGCCCCTGCCCGCGCCCGCAACCTCCTACTGGTCCTAGAAGAGGCCGAGCGGCGACGGCGTCCCTGCCCGCGCCCGGCGACTTCTGCTGGAGGGGATTTGGAGGTGCCCGGAGACGGCGCCCGCGCCCGGCTCCCGCTGAGGAGGCCGGCGTCGATGCCCGCGCCCGCAACCGCCTCCTGCTCCTGGAGGAGATCGGCGACGGCGCCCGCGCCGGTGGTGGAGAGAGTAGGAAAAATATTAGGGTGAGAGAAGAGAGTGAAAATAGCATTTAATAATTAAAATAAAATTATGGTCGCATAGTTTTGGTACTAGGTCCTACAAAATTTTGGTACCAGTCCCACACAATTTTCGGTTCCGCGGAACCGTTCGGTTCCGTCAGTCAGGTTCCGACTATTTTAACACCGTCAGATCGTGGTGGATGTACGGTTACTAAAAATGCCAATCACTGTAAAACTTGTACTCCTTATTAGGCTTCACCGTCTCTAAAGTAAAGATATTGACTAGGGGTTTAGTGCACAATGGCACTTTTATATTTGATGTCACAATTTTCATGTTTAGGGAATTCACATACTTCACCATTTCCGGAATATGGGTCCAAATATAGAGAGAATTATAGATATGCCTTTTTGTCCTCGAAAGGATTCCGAAAGGCTATCTTTAGAGGATGAGAAGAAAAATCATATCTCAATGCTCAAACTTCTAATGGGATTATCAATGTAAATGTAGTTATTGTACCGATCTTTCCTCTTCGGAATGCTCATGTGATGTGGATAAAGATTTAAGATATGTGTCCAAGATTTTTTAGGATGATTGTACTCCTTCCTCCTCCGACCATAAGGAGCTCCCAAGTTCATCTATTTCACCAACATGTGGCAAGTCCCAAGGTAATGAAATGGTGAGTAGTGATAGGTAGATACTGATCTTATTGTTGATGATCATTCATCTCTTTCTTATTTCAGTGATCTATCTATGGTCATAAACACATATAGCATCCGAATGTTTCACATGTTTGTGTTGATAGTCCATGAATATCATATAGAAGTTTCTTCACTAAATCTCATGATGATATACTTTGTATGTCTTGTATCCACAATCAGAATGATTCAATTTGCTCTATTTGTTGTGCTAATAATGTGGAAAAACCAACAATCTATGGAACACAAAATGGGTTTGAATGTAGTTTCAAGGAAACGCCACAAATTTGGCTGATATTGTTGTTGCTGCAACGAAGGCCGACCACCATTGCTTCATACATGGACGGCGTTTTGATGAAAGGGTGTCACCATTACAAAACTCAGTGTTGCAATGTGCTTCTTCTTCAGCAGCAGTGATGCCAACTCATAGATTATTGCCAAACCATGGAGAAGGTGAGCGCGGAAGGGGCGAAGATTGTGATGTGTGGAGGACGGCTCATGAGGGTTGGTTCTATTTATAGGCGTATTTCATCAGCAAGAAAGAGTTCCAGACTCTCAACTAAGAGGCTCCCTACCGCGGGTTCCCCATCTTTCGATTGGTAATATGAATTGGCTGTCGAGAGGAAAGGTTCAAAGAAATGAGTCAAAAAAAGGTAGAGTAAGTGATCAATCAAGATCTCCTCAAAACCTACTCTGGCGAAGGCTCATTTCTGCTGCCTTCGCACAAGCAAGCAGACATACCAAAGTTCTTTCTGCGCCAGGAAGTGGAACAAAACTTGCCTTCCTCGGGTCTATCTATCGTGCGTGTTTTCATACAGCTGTAGTGCGCCTACGGGCCCATGGTAGTAAGTATTTTCTTAAAAAGGCCAATGTGCAAATAAGGTAGCTAGCCACCCTTCCCCATTCCCGACCCGCTCCCCTATTTAACACCACCCACAAAACCACAGGGCTCCTCACACAACAACCACACCGCTAAACCCCTCAAACACAAGACCCTAGATCTCTCCCGGTTGCACATCCTCCCCCTCACATCCCATGGCCGCCGAAAAGTTTCCCTCCCCAACCCATGCCCAGTTTGATACCCGCAGCTTCGGGAGACTCCCTTTATCCTTCAGCCACGGAAGCTCTTCGTTCCTGCACGGTCACGCTGATCAAGGAGGAAGACCGTTGGCAGGATCTGTAGCTTCCCTGCCACGCTGTGTTTCGCCGCGTCTGGGCGGAGGAGACGGTGGTTAGTCTTTCCTGCTTGTGCCTTAGTTCTAGCTGGTTGTTGCATGTTTTTTTGTTTTATCAATACATCAACTAGTAAGAATCATATCGTCCGTTGGATGCAAATTCGACGGTCATGATAGTTGGTGGATATCCAACTAGATGTGGTATCGCCTTATTGTGGTTATTATCAGTGGCGGAGCCACACTTGATCTGTGTAGTCAAGTGACTACACAGTTTTTTTCGAAATACAAGCAGATTTCATGTAAAAAATAATACAAATACATGTATATTGACTACACAGTTTTGCACTGACTACACAGTGTTGAAGTTCTGGCTCCGCCACTGGTTATTATCTCTCTTTTTGGGGGCCTTAGACCTTGTTCTGTAGACTTGCCATTCTGTGGCGTTCTTCCTTCTAATAGTATATCACATGCAGGTCTTTTGCATGGTTCCAAAAAAGGAGAAGACGGTGGTAGTCATGGTGGCACCGGCTGGTCGATCCTGGAGTCATTGCGTCCAGGCGTGAACGGTGGAGGGTCTGCTCGAGGTGCCGTCGACAGAACTCTGTGTACGTGCTGCGTGTGCTCCAGGAGCTTCCATGGGCTTGAGGCTCTACAACTGCACATGAAGATCTGCCCAGCTGCTCCAGCCGCCGCCGCCGCCGAACCGCCGGCGCTTCTTCCGCAGCAGGAGAGGGAGAAGAGGCCGAACGAACCAGTGCCGACGGTGCTGGAGGTGATGCGCTCGGTGTTCGGGCAGTGGGTGCGGGAATTGCAGGCCATGCCGGGCTTCGCCGAGATATTGCGTGCCGCCCGAGAAACCGTGTCCTTTGCAGCAAATCTGGCTAGCCCTGCTGCTTTTGGTCGTGGCAGTGCTAGCGCCGGCGCCGGCGCCGCCGCAGGTGTGGTCAAAAGGGGGTACGCGTGTAAGGTGTGCGGCAAGACGTTCAAGAGCGGACAGGTGCTCGGCGGGCACATGACTGTTCACCGCGGGGATAGGGCCCCGCTGGCCAGTGTCCCTGATGCCAACAGCAGCAGCTCCCCTCCCGGCTTCGCTATGGGGAAGCGGCCAGCGATGGAGGAGGCGGCGGCGCATGGCAATGGAAAACGTCGCTGCATCCGCCTCTTCGGCGTGGACATCATCGTGGAAGCCCCGAAGGAATAGGCGATACTTCTGCCAGCGCTCACCGCCGCTCCGTTCGCTCATGATTTCCTGCTGCTGATTCCCAATCAGCGCAGCGGAATAGTGTATCTTTGCTTAGATTATTTCCCTTTCAATATTTACTTCGCTTTAGATTTTACATAGTTCATCCATTCCGGAGCTTGTAGCCTTTAGGCTTTCCAGATCATGAATCAGTTGTATGAGTTGCTTCGATTTAGATTTCAAGGTTCATACCAGAACTTGTAGCCTTATAGGTTTTCCAGATGAATCGGTTGTATGAATCACTTCGGTTTAGACTCTGCAGAGTTCGTACCAGAGCTGTAGCCTTATGGCTTTCCATACGAATCAGTTGTATGAATTATCTCATGGAATGAAGTTATAAGAATTGTTTGAACAACGCGTGAGATCTGAATGATGTATGAGTATGACTTATCAGACAAAGCATATGTGAAACAAAATTGCAAGAGTTATTTCAATTGCACTCTCGCGTATTAGTCTCTGCATGTACATCAACTGTGTTAAGAATAATCAAGCGCGGTGTTAGTCCTCTCCTTGTATACAGTGCAGATGCAAAGTGGAGAGTTCTGATGTCAGAGCATGTAACTGGACTTCTTTATAGGTCATGAGCATCAGTTAGAACTTAGAAATATCAGGTACGCACTTCCCTGGTGATGATGATGATGATCATATTATGATGATGCTGATGCTATACTAGTGTTGAGTAAGCTGTGCAGCGAGGATCATATATTCTGAATTGCCAGTCTCGCAGCAATCATACCGATATTATGTTCTACGTACTCGATTCCGCTGTTTAGTCTTTCCAGAGTGTCTGTTGAATCCATTGCTTTAATCTTGTACTCTTGGAGGGTAAGAAGTTCTGCATCTGACATACCTGTAGTGTATGACTTTGATATTAGATTACACTATATGAAACTGATGTACATCGTTTCTGCAGCATCACTTTAGTCGGTCGTTCCAGGTAGTATAGATTTAGAACAGAAGCTATGGTCAAGAAGTGATCAGAGATGAAAATGGGATGTTATATTATCACCTGAAACTGATTGGTACGCGGCAAAGGAGATACGCTCCGGTAGCCCAGGGATAAAACTTTCATCGTACCCTTCGAAAGTTTCTTTCTCAGACCACAGTAGAGAGCTTTTGATGTTGGTTTGCAGAGGTTCATCCTCAGGCACCTGAATGGAGAAGTTGTGATGTCAGAAACCAGGATAAAACTACTATTCAGGATATACAAATCATCCAAGGGAACAAAATTAGTGACTAAACCCTCAGTTTCATTTGTAGGCTGTGCAAATTGCACATGGACTCTCTTAGTTTGGAAATTCTCAGGCCCAATTCGACATCATCGCAAGACTTGTCCATCATGGGAGAAACATCACCGCGCAAGTAGGGCTCCATCTGGATCAAGGAACAATGTGACCATCTAAAATAGAGAAAAATACAACAGATATTGTGAACTGTGGCTACATAAAAGAGCAAAGCAAATTCAGAATTGAATAGAGCATATGCGTGGCCATTATTTACTTCTGTAATTTCTTTCTAGCTGTGCCAAAAATAATTCAGAACTAACACAGCATTTGAAACGTGTATAAACTCCATAGGTGAACTTATAGAATCTGCAGATGTAAGTAATACAGTGAACATGAAACACACAATTCTGGTACAAAAGGGAACAAGATCTCTGAAGAGATTATAGATAGAAGTCCTCAAGTATTCGAACAATGATATGTGCATCAACATCAAAAGAACAATTCAAACTCAAGAACCCGAATGTGCTTACCTGAAGAAGGTTCTTGATGTTCACACGACATACACCTCTAATTGACACTAATGCTCCATAATCCATCTTTTGAACCTACACTAGAGATAAATCATTGAGTAGAAATGGTAAATGACCCTAACAAGAACCCTGCCATCGAATATCAAAGTGAAGGACAAGAACTTACACTTTCTATCTGCACCAAACAACCATATCTTACAGCAAACGAATCCTTGGAAGAGCTTGATAAAACTGGATCAAGGACAAAGTGAACAAGAGAATTTTGCCTCCTATACAACGCCTGTTGAGTGAGGATTGACAGAAAGATAAGAAGGCTTGTTGACTGATTTACAAGTTTTCCGATATCACTTTTGAATGGCAGAAATATGCGGTTCTTGTGTTTCATGAACAATGTGCCACAATCCCTTTTGTACTGTTCCAACTTCCAAGCACTCTTTTACTAAATTATAATGAAGGGTATGAAGCTAGGAGTCATTAAATCTCACGATACACCTGCTTTGTTGTGATGCATTCAGTGTATGATCCACGGTTGGAGAGTAGATATAGCGGGTAATAGGCCATACACCACATAAGGGTGCTATAGACTTTTTACTTCACAGTAAATAAGAAAATATATATTGTTGAGGCTCTCGTTAAGCGTCATCGTTGACAAGATAAGCTAATTAAAAAATAAGTAACTTACGAAATCGAAGCTGGACCTCGGAACGAATATAATATACGCGTAATTATATGTCACCTAAAATATAAAAAACAAGGCCGCTTAAATGCATGCCTCTCGTTAAACGCATTATCGTCCATAAGGAAACTTGTTATTACAATAAATAACTTGCGAAATCACCTGTCATCCTTGTATTTTGATTAGCTGGACCTCCGAACGAATACAACGCACGAAATTATATGTCACCTAAAAATGTAAAAACAAATTCCTAAATGATTCAGCGATCTCGCTAACGCGTCATCTTCCATATTAATTAAAATAAATAACTTACATAATCGTCTTTTCTCTTTTTATTTTGATTAGCTGGACCCTGGAACTACTATAATGTATGCCTAATTATATGTCATCTAAAACTTAAAATGATGCCACCAAGTAATAGGATATATGACAGCTTGTATGTATTACTACTATACATATTGGAGGTGGTGGCAGTGGTGGCCCTAGTAGCATCCACCCCCGACAAATCAAAGGAACCAATTCAAAACCATCTCCAAAAAATAAGCTAGTTGGGCCGATGCTTGGCTCAATAAGGTGGAGCCGAGGACTTGGGCCTAATTGAGCATGGTGACTTGGCCTACTTGGGCCTTGTTAGGAAATATGCAACTTGTATTTTCATGAGTCTAAGGATTGGTATATATACTATGTGATACTCTACTATGAGAAATCGTAAAGAAATTCGCTAACTATAACATCAAAGGCACATTATGTAGAGCAACCGCTTGATCGTACACACGGAAGACCATGAAGGAAGCATCGACACAAATATGCTTGGTGAGCTCATGCTTCACACGGTCACGCGTAATATTGATAGCACGGGTAGCCAAAAAGGAGTTTATGTCACCATAGCCAAGTCAGCTATGTTGTCAAAAGAGTCATAGCTCGCAACTCAGCCTTTGAACTTGAACGAGAAACGTAGTATGCTTCTTCCTCTTCCACGGTAATGAGATAGCCACCAAGAAAAACACAGAAAGGAGAAAGCGACGGACGATCCGAAGGATCACTAGCCCATGTAGCATGTGAATAAGCCCGAAACCGTAAGAATTAGGGCATGAAAAGAAAAGACGACGAGAGATAGTTCTATCGTATAGCTGTAAGGAATAAAATGGCACAAAATGCAAACTGGTTAAGAAATAGCCTGACAAGTAACAACTACTCCCTCTGTTTCTAAATATAAGATGTTTTAACTATTTCAAATATGGTCTAGATACGGATTAAAATGAGTGAAGGTACACACTAAAACGTGTCTAGATACATGTGAATCTGGAAAAGGCTAAAATAACTAAATCATCTTATATTTAAGAACAAAGGAAGTAGATAGACTAGACTCCCAACAAGATAACAATAGCGAGTAGGATTAAAAAGAGGCTCGTCACCAGAAGGCAAGAGCAAGAAGACTCCCAACAAGATAACAATAACTCATAAGTAAGAGAAGCAAGAGCAAGAAGATCCTAGATAGTTTTTCATCGGGAATTTTATGTGTTCTTTCATTTTTACAAAAATTACGTGTCATCATTTGTCATGGCATACACATGGATAAGCCAAAATATACACTTCACAAATGGAAGGTCATGGTTAAAAATCTCTTTTGCCTTTAGGAAGGTGGGAGGTTCGCCGAAAGAGAGGTCTTAGATGATAAAACTACAGATGTATGATGGAAAATATTTTTTATGCTGTAAAATACGATTGCATTAGGTACGAAAATATATATCGAGATTGCAGAAGTAGCATGAAGCAATGGATTGAGCCGGTGGTAATTACCTCTTCTAGCAATGCTAGATACCTTGCTTCATACAAGTGCAGAGTCTTGCATTCAGACGGAATCAACACCTATAATAATTTCATTATCTTAGTACAATCCCATTACTATGTTTTCGTTTCGTAAGGAAATGTACAAGCCTCACGCCAAGCAACTGTCCAAGTAATAATTTTATAACTTTGCAGAACATAAATACTGCGGCAAACATGTTGATTAGAAATGGTGCACTTCATGTATGTGATTCCAAATTAAATCCATAAGTTGGCTACAAGGAAAATGAGAACTCTTTATTTGGTTAATGCAGAGGCAGCATGCAACTAGAGGAGAATCAAACCATGGCGATGTGATAACCTCAGCAACAACGTCCTGATGCCAAAATTATGACTCATGCGTTGTTGCAACATCGAAATGACTAGCTAACAGTAGCCCAGATAATAGGCTCTTGTAAGAAAACAATTCTCGCTTTTAAAAGCACATCTAGCAACTGCAATCACTCTACAAACCTGACGGTGATGACATGCATTAGCAGAAACAAAGAAAAGTTATTTCTACCATGTTTCATGAAGAAAGGTTACCAAACAGCCCCTGCCCGTACCAACTCCAGCCAGGATTTCCACTTTGGCTGATTCAGCTAATTTGTTCTGTTCATTTCAACCCAATAACAGACTGTTGAACCCCTCATCCCAACCGTCCTTGTCTAATGGGAATAAGTCTCGCAGTTCTGAATTTTTCTTCATCCAGTCCACCCTAGTCACCAATGATAACAAAAAAAACTGCCAAGAACCCAACCAGTTCGACATGTACCTTCCGCTTCCAGTCGACCATTGGGTCGATTGTGAATTATTCGTAATGAACTCTGTTCTAGCTAAGCTAAATAATTAACACCAGATTTTGTCTAACGCTATCCGACACAAAACAGAAGAAAGGGTCTTAGATTTTTGTGGAGGTTCAGAAGCCTTACCTCCGCAGGCTGGAATGGGAGGAGGGGGAACTCGAGCGGCGGCGATGGTGGCGGCAGTAGCGGCGAGGACGAGCAGCGGGCGGCCGGGAGCCGACGCCGGCGCGTCGGGCGCGCGAGGAGGGAAGCGTGGATCCTAGGGCTTAGATCATGCAGGTTCGGCGCTGACGGGGAGAGGAGGCGGAGGAGAGTGAAGGCGGCCATGGATGGCCGCGGCGGCAGAGATGAAGTGTGGTAGGGGTGGCCGGGTGTTTTAGCGGTTGCCAATGGCGGGAGCAGAGAGATAATGCTGCTCGGGCATTTACCATACAGTATATATTTTCTTTAGGCGTTTTTTTCGGATTATAAATATTTTAGAAAATGTTTTTTGGATTGTCTATTCATGATAGTCCTTATGCAAATTTCAGTTATTTTTCGTGGAAATCTCAATTATCGCGTCACTCCATAAGTGCATCCTACTGGCTAAACATTCTTTGCTAAAATTACAATTTTTGAATAATATATAAATACTGAGTTGTGTGTAATTTAAATTGCTAAGTTTATAAAAAATTAAGTTAAAGTATCTGCCGTATGTTTTTCCAAACCAAAGTCCCATTTGGACACTTTTCTTTTTGAGGGACCCATTTGGACTCTTTTTGCTGAGTGTCTTTCGATCTCTTTACCGAGCTTATTTTGTTTTGTTTGCCGAGGCCATTTTTTTGCCGAGCCTTTTTTTTAATCCACGCTTGAGCCGAGTGGCCAAGGAAATACACTCGGCACAGATAGCGACACTTGGCAAATTCTTTTCTCCATAGTGTCTAGTCTCTTCGTTCTCGAAAACACAACAATAACGTGAATGCACATAATCATACCCTCTCTTACTAGTTAGTTTTCATCTCTTTTTTCTCAACTCCGGCGAGCTCCTCCGCAGCCATCATCGACAGAACCGCCGTCCACCCCGCCCGTGGCCGGCGCGTTGCCGCGACCTCACCGCTCCGCCCTGCCCTGAGCTTCTCCTTCACCGGTCTGCGGCTGCCCCGGCCATCCCTATAAGCCCTCCTCCGACTCCAGTGACCCCACACCCCTGCACTCCGCCGTGGCCAGCCGCGACTGTGGCGGCTCTGGCTCAGCTTGTCGCCGTCGCCGTCGCGAGGAAGAAGATGACCTAGCAGTTGCACGAATCCCGACACGTTTTTTGACGGTGGTTAAATCGATTGAGCCCTAAACTAATTCTCATTCGATTTGAGAATGCAAAACCATTAATTATCCCTCCATATCTAAATCTTAAGATCTTAAAGAAAGATCTTAAGCTAATTTCGCTTCTTTTTCTTGTTGAGGATTTTAAGCTAATTTAGCTAGTACATGCTCGCTATCTGCGGGCTACAGAAGACGAGCACCTCGTCGAGGTCGGCCTTGGAGTCGTCGCCGAACAGGCTCTCCTTGCCGTCCTTCCTCCTGGCGTACGACAGCCCGAGCCGCGACCGCGCGCGCCGGAGGTCGCCGAGGCCCACGCTGGCGTCGGGCCCGTGAACACCCCCATCACCGCTGTGAGCGGCGGGCCGATGAGCAGCCCGTCGGCGCCGAACTGGGGCCCGCCCCGCGCGTAGTCGAACAGCGCCGCGCCGCTCCCGCCCACCTTCGGCAGCACCACGGGCCCGGCCCCGGCGGCCTCGTCGTCGGCGGGCCAGTAGAAGAGGAAGGCGTCGAGCGTGTCGTAGTAGTCGTCGGTGCTGCGATACCCCTCCGGGCTGAACCCGCCGAACCTGAAGGAGCCTCCCGCAGTGTAGCCGACGACGACGCATGGGCCCTTGAAGTCGCACCGCCGGTGGAAGTCCGTCGCGCCGAAGCCGTCCACGGTGGCCTTGTAGCAGCAGCTGAGCTCGCGGCCTTTGAGGTGCGTGTTGTCCACGAGCGACGTGGGGAACGGCGGCTCCACGTCGTGGTACTGGAACTGCGGCGGCGGCCGCGTATCGGCTTCTTTCGCGCCTCTGCCCCAGTTGAAGAAGCTGCGGGGAGTTACGAAGCTTGCTCTGGTCGGAGCCATCATCATCCTGCCGCTCGCCATGAACGCCATGCTACAGCGCCGATCACTTGCTCGACCGATCGTGGAGGAAGAGGAGGAGGGAGATCAGCAACTCGATCTCAAACAAACGAGTTTTCGTGGGCACGGACGCTCCTTATCTGTTGCCAAGTAGCGGTGACGTGTAACGAGCCTATTGGTTGTGGCAATCTCCGCTAATAACGTATTCAATTCACGGGGGAAATAAATTGAAGCGCAAAAAATAAAGCCTAGAGAACCCTGGGGAAATAAATTAAAGCACAAAAAGATGTCTAGAGATAGAAAATCAGACAATGTGTTGCTGTTGAAATTGTGTAGACAGCTCCAAAAATAATGAGAAAATTCCTTATATGACACTCCCTTAAAATCATGTTCCTTATTTGACACTGATAATTTTTTCTTCCTACGTGACCTCTTCTTAAAATTTCTTTCCTTTTGTGACACCGCCGATACTCTGTTATGTTGTTCCGTTAAAGAAAAATCGGGCGTACAAAAATGCCCTCGTCTCCATCCTAGCGCGGCGCCGCCCTCCTCGCGGAATCCCTCGACTCCGCGGCCGCCGTATACGACGAATCGCCGCAAGCGCCCGGCGTCAGCTGGCCTTCTCCGTGGCATGGGCGTCCTCGAGCCCACCGGCGACGCCGGGCATGGCGTTCGGGGCAGAGGACCTGGGTGGGGAGGGTCGTCGGGGTCCGAATGCACGGTCGGCCTGGGTGGCGGCGCGTGGATGGGGAGCTGGTTGGGGCGGGGCGGGTGCACGTGCGCCGCACATCCGTGCTCGCGCAGGTCCGTGGGGACGAGGAGGACGCACAGGAGGTCGGTCACCGGCGTGGACCACGGGTCCAGGCGGAGGAGGAGCAGAGCAACGCCATAGCCAGGAAGCTCGCACGCAAATCCTCTGTGCAGCTCCCCGGTGTGTGCACCTCCCCGACAGAAAACTGCAGGAACCACAAAACGGCGCTCACGCGCACGACGCGAGCACGGGGAACAGCACCGGCGCGGCGATGCGCACGCGCACGACGTGATACGGACGCTGCGCACATCGCGCGTCCACAGACGCAGCGCGCGCGGCCGACCCGGCCGGAGATTTCACCATCGTACGACGACGGGCTCCCTTTGGCCGTACATACGCGATGCATGCATTGCTGCTAGTGCTCCTACAGCCGGGAAATACAATTCCTCATGTAAGTTGGGCCCAAGGCACTATCTCTACCGTTCATTGATGTGAGATCAAACGGTAGTTCTTTGGTCAAAGTTTTCACCCCGCATTTGCACAACAGCCCTCACCTTTACAGCATTTTATAAGTTCTGATTTTTCTCTCCCCTCCTAGTTCCCAGCTTTTTGATAGACTGTACAGTTTTCAAAAATATTCTACCATTTTCTTTTCTCAAGAAATTAAATGTTTTCACATTGATTGTTTCATAGAAATTTCAATTCATATAAAATTAAACACAATTTTCACAGAATTTTTAAAACCATTATAGATTTAACAAAGTTTCACCAATTTTTATCACACTTTCACATAAGATATTTTGAGAGAATATTCAGCAATTCGTTTTATGAAACAATGTCACAAAATTTCTTTTCATGACATTTTTTCACACAAATATTTCTTATAGATCTTTTCTCAAGATTTCATTTCACAAAATGTTCGTACAAGTTTCAGAAGAACGGTTTTTTCATATATTTCGTTCATGTTTCATCCAGATTCAAAACTTATGCTAATTTCATCTCAAGACTAGTTGATTATTAATTTAATGAAATGATTGTTGAATATTTTTGTAGGAGATTAAATCGATGAACAAAATCGTAAAGAATTTCTAGAAGATTAATTCGATGGAACAAAATTCTCATGATTTCTTAGGAGATTTTTGTAGGAATGTTCAAAAGAGTTTCATTTCTATTTCGCGTCCATTTCAAATCTATTAAATATTTTTTTCCACCAAGAGATTAAGAAATTAAGATACTAAGAAAATAATATAACTGTCACACACATATTTATAGTTATTGAATATTCATGTTCATCAAGATAGTAATAAGTTTCATTTTTAGTTAATAGAAGATATAGTGTTGAAAAATATTCAGCTTCCACACATATTTCTTATAATTTTCAAACTCGAAAATACATATAGATAACAAAAGATCCGAATATTCAATAAACAGAACTCGAAGAATAATGCATACAATACCCACACAAAATTCATATACATTTCAGAGTCATACTACTGGATCTTCACTGGAATATTCACGCACTATTCATATACAATGCATATATTCATACGAAAACCACGCTGGAACTACTAATGGATCTTCACTGAACCTTGAATACCCTTCAACTACAATACCCACATTTCCAAAGAAAGGGAGATTTACAAAGGTACACCAGCAAATATATAAGAAACAGAAATGAATCTTCACTGCAACAAAAAAAATTGAACAAGCTCCAATGATACATAAAAGATCCGTTCTGAAAAAGAAATAAACATACAAGTTAAAATATGAATTCATTTACAATCTACAGTTTCATTAGAGATTCATCATGATTAATACAAACCTGATCTTGGAAAATAAAATATGCACAATTTTTTAAAGAAGATTTTCCTCCTGCTAGATACCCTCAAGTCCTAATTCCTCATACTATATTCATAGAATACTTTCTTAATGTGATTAAGAAAACTGAAACTTAACTAGAAATCTAAGAAAGATCTACTCGAGATGAGAAATTCCTCAAGCAACAAGACAGTTCCAGATAGATATATTAGTACGGTGAAGCTTTCATACTGGAAATGCAAGAAACGAGATCAAAATATTTACAGAAAACAAGATCGAATGGTTAAAGAGATTAAATCCACACAAATCTGTACCGAGAAGATGCACACAAGATTCAAAAACGCTGCCATGATGCAGGATAAACGTAAGATCTAATGGAACTTTGAATGGCCCAGATCTAAAAAATCAATAAAATTAAAAACTTCGAATTCTGCTAGTCAAGGGAAGAGGGGGAGGGAGCACGAACATCACCACGGCTTCTCCATGATCGAATCTAAAACCAAATAAAAAGGAAGGAGGGATCCGGATCCACATCCTTCTGGCCCAGATCCGGGCCCTCGTAGGCCAGATCCGAGCCTTGGCGGCCAAGATCCAAGCCCTTGCGGCCAAGATCTGACCCGAGCGTGTGCATCGGTCGCCAGCGGGCCGGGTCGCCGGACTCGATGGCGATGAAGGGGAGGCGCCGCTCAGGCGATGAGACTCTCCAAAGCCTTCACTGGACGCCACAGACAGGCCGGAGATGCTCGACGCGGGCGGGCTGCTCCTGCTGACGGAAGAACTCGTGCCGGTGCCACCGTCGGGAAGAACTTGAGCTCGCGACTCCGGCCATGGCTTGGGCACGCTCGACGCGGGAGGGTTGCTCCTGCTGACGGAAGAACTCGAGCCGGTGTCACCGTCGGGAAGAACTCAAGCTCGCGACTCCGGCCATGGCGGGCGGCGGCGGGTGGTGGGGTGGAGAGGGAGGAGAGGCAGGCGGCGGCTCGGGCAGTAGGGTGGAGAGGGAGGGGAGGCAGGCGGATAAGGTTAGGGTTTGGTGGGTGGTTTTTATACTCTCTTCAGGACCGCAGGTTAATTTATCTGTTTTATAGGTACCTAAATGTAAAAATGATCCGATCTTGACTTTCCACGAAACCGACGGCTATGATAGTGCCAGGGGCCCAAACTACATGTGGAATATCCCTATTGCCTACAGCCTCCACACACAACCAATCCTTTCCAATCGCTCGAGCTAGCTGGATTGATTCGTGGGATTTGGAGCAGCAGAGCAGGGGTAAAAAGGTCTTTCATGCCTCTGTTTAACACGTTCACAAAATGCACTAGAGTGTCATATAGGGAAAGGAATTTTGGAGAGAGGTCATATAGGGAACAAAAAAATTACCGGTGTCAAATGAGGAACAAAATTTTAAGAGAGTGTCATATAAGTAATTTTCTCAAATATAATTTTCATGCATGAGAAATGTTAATGTTGTAGGGATGTAGAGGAATACGATCATGCAATTTGATAGAACTAACTTGTATTTGGATGGTGGATGGTTAGTATGATGGTTGTACGCACAGCTTATCAGAATTCAAATTTCACTTTTCGCATTGATTTTCTCATTAAAGATGAAATATATTCTTCTCGTCTATAGCGAGTTGCCTACGGTGACTTATACAGTTGGAAAAATCTTTAAAAAAACACCGGAAAAAATAAACTGAAACCGTTAATTTTTTTCACGCCAAATGGCCACTGCCGTGAGATATCAAAAGGGCTATCAAAACCTTACTAGAGGTTTCATCTTTCATGGCAGATTTTAGAATGGCTAGGTATAGACGAAAGCATCTTTTTGCCATTCTTTTATTTTTGGGAAAAAAGAATGGTAAAAAATGCCCTCGTCTAAAAATGGCCAAGGACATTATTTCTTGAACGGGCAAAGGACAGCTGAAAAAAAGGGGGGAAACTAGCCAAAGAGGAGGCCAGCGGCCCGGTCACCCGTCCGATATCATCCCGACAAAAAGAGTAAAATCCGGTCAGTGTATTTGATCTCGTTACTCACCATCATCACCGTACACAACTATACGCGAATTACGATCACTAAATACGCGGGCTTGTGTCATCAGAAGTCATCGGAGCCTGTATAACGATGTATTTGCTGACATGGCTTGATGACGTGAAACACACGTTCGTTGGGAGACCCCAAGAGGAAGGTATGATGTAGTCAGCAGCAAGTTTTCCCTCAGAAAGAAACCAAGGTTATCGAACCAGTAGGAGCAGCAACTCTTCAGAAGGTTGTCAACGGCGCCAGAAAAATAGTGTTGTTGAGGGAGTCTGGACTGTTGACGTGGAATCTGCACACAACACAATCAAACTACTTTGCCCCAACGAAACAGTGAGGTTGTCAATCTCACTGGCTTGCTGAAAACAAAGGATTAAACGTATGGTGTGGAAAATGAGTATTAAATTGCAGAGAATGAAAAAGGAACAGTTTGTGGTTGTTTAATCAGTGTAAAAGAATGGACCGGGGTCCACAGTTCACTAGTGGTGTCTCTCCATAAAAGATAACTAACATGTTGGGTGAACAAATTACAGCTGGGCAATTGACGAATAGTGAGCGCATGACAATGCATATACATGACATGTTGACTACTATGATATTTAATTGGGCATTACGACATAATACATAGATCGTTATCCAACAGCATCTATGACTAATAATCCACCGCCGGGTTGTCATCCGAGTCCCCATTGGTATTAAGTTGCAAGCAACGGATAATTGCATTAAGTAAAGTGCGTAATGTAAACAAACACATATGTCCGTGGACATAGCATCGTTAGGTTATCCCTAGTGGCAACAGCACATCCACAACCTTAGAACTTTCTGTCACTGTCCCAGGTTAAACGGAGACATGAACCCACTATCTAGCATAAATACTCTCTCTTGGAGTTACAAGCATCTACTTGGCCAAAGCATCTACGAGTAACGGAAAGCATGCAAGATCTTAAATAACATATAAGATAGATTGATAATCAACTTGACATAATATTCAATATTCATCGGATCCCAGCAAACACAACATGTAGCATTACAATAATATGATCTTGATCATGTAGGGCAGCTCACAAGATCTAAACATGATGGCACAAAGTGGAGAGACAACCATCTAGCTACTGCTATGGACCCGTAGTCCAAGGATGAACTACTCACGCATCACTCCGGAGGCAGGCATGGCGATGTAGAAGCCTCCGGTGACGATTCCCCTCTCCGGCAGGGTGCCGGGAAGAGGTTCTGAACCCTCCCGAGCTAGGGTTGACGACGGCGGCGTCTCTGGAACTTTTCGTGGATATTTGCTCAGGTACTTAGGGTTTTCGCGTCGGGGGGAATAAGTAGGCGAAAGGGCGGCGGCTGGAGACCCGTGGGGCCCACACCACCCAGGGCGCGGCAGAGGGGGGCCCGCGCCCTGGCGTGTGGGGCCCCGTGGCTCCTCCCGTGCTCTTGGTCCGTCAGTGAGTTCTGGAAAATAGGGACCCCGTGTAGTTTCGTCCAATTCCGAGAATATTTCCAGACTAGCTTTTCTGGAATACAAAAACAGCAGAAAACAGGAACTGGCACTTCGGCATCTTGTTAATAGGTTAGTCCCAAAAAATGTATAAAAGTGATATAAAGTAGATGCAAAACATGTAGCAATTGGTATAAAACAAGCATGGAACATCAAAAATTATAGATACGTTTGAGACGTATCAGCATCCCCAAGCTTAGTTCCTACTCGTCCTCGAGTAGGTAAACGATAAAAACAAATAATTTTTGAGGTGACATGCTACTATCATAATCTTGATCATATAATATTGCAAGGCACATGTAAATGAATGAAGTGATCCAAGTCAATGGTCTATAATTTGCTATCAAATAGATAATGAGTAAACAATGAATCACACAAGCTAAACGTTTTCATGAATAGTACTTTCGAGACAAGCATCAAACAGTTTTGCATAAGTGTTAACTCATAAAGCAATAGTTTCTAATAAAAGGTATTTAATCAACACAAAGGAAGAATTTAGTTTCAGCATTTGCTTCAACTTTCAACATATTTATCTCATGGATATTGTCAACACAAAGTAGTATAACAAGTCCAATACATTGCATATAACGCATGTTGTAACAAAGTTGACACTAGTGTTTGCTTGTGGAAGACAGAAAGAATAGGAAAACTGACTCAACATAAAAGTAAAAGAAAGGCCCTTCGCAGAGGGAAGCAGGGATTAAATCATGTGCTAGAGCTTTTAGGTTTTTGAAAGCATATAGAGATTGCATAAAATATTTGATACTCCTCCCAACCTTGCTAACACAAGCCATGGCTAACCGAATCCTCGGGTGCCTTCCATCAATCACATACCATGGAGGAGTATCTATTTTTGAGAGGTGTTTGTTAATTGTCAACGAATGGTAGCGGGTGAGAACAGTATTCTACCTGTCGAACGGACTTTTAAGAGCGGCTCCCATGAAGGACGTTATTTCTACCAGCAAGGCAGATCATCCCTCTTTCTCTTTGGTTTACACACATTCAGGTATTTCACTGTTTGTCATTGCTTACTGATGAATCAGGGCAAAAGTGTGAAGAGAATTAATTGGTTAAAGTTGTAATTAATTGGGACTGGGCACCCCGTTGCCAGCTCTTTTTGCAAGTTATTGGATAAGCGGATGTATATGCCACTAGTCCAGGTGTAAAAGTCCACTCGACAAATAGAATAAAGAATAACCACACTAATTCCTCATGAGCTAGTAAACATTGACACAAAAAGGGAATAATAACATTTTGAATAATTTAAAGGTAGCACATGAAAAATTTACTTGGAGTGGCAAGGAAATACCACATATAGGTAGTTATGGTGGACACAAATGGCATGGATTTTGGCTCAAGGATTTGGATGCACGAGAAGCATTCCCTCTCAGTACAGAGTTTAGGCTAGCAAGGTTATGTAAGCAAACAAGAATATCAACCCGTACACCAAGTTTTATATGACAAACATATTGCAAACGTTATAAGACTTCATACCGTCTTCCTTGTTAACCAAACCCTGTTATTAGAAAATATCTAGACCTTAGAGTACCACCGATGCAAACCAAATTTTCAACAAGCTTTACGGTAGTTCTTCACTAATAGGCTTAACTCATGTGATGCACAATTTAATCATGATCTACTTGTTAACTCAAAACAATTGACAAGCATCAAGTTATCCATTTTAGTGATCTACAAGATTAAGCAAGTTTTTCCTTATACCAATTACCACATGCAACATTTTCTGAACCAACCAAACACCAATCAATTTATTTCATCAACTCTCCAAACAAATATAAGTGAAGCAAGAGAGTACTTTCTACAAAAGAAAGCTAATAGCTCTGACAAGAGATACATGAAAACAAGAGCTAAAAGCTGAACAGCGCTAGATATGAATACTCAACAAATATAAGTGAAGAATAGGAGTATTCTCATGAAAAAGCGGAGCGTGTCTCTCTCCCAATCAAGAATGCTAGGGTCCAGTCAAGCTTTATTGAAAATAAAAATGCAATACTGAAAATAAAAAGCACACAGACGCTCCAAGAAAAGCACATATGATGTGAAAGAATTAAAATATAGTTTCACTAGAGATGACCTGATAATTTTGACGATGAAGAAGGGGATGCCTTGGGCATCCCCAAGCTTAGACGCTTGAGTCTTCTTGAAATATGCTGGGGAGATCCATGGGAGCCTCCCCAAGCTTAAGCTCTTCACTCTTCTTGATCCTATTATATCATCCTTCTCTCTTGACCCTTGAAAACTTCCGTCACACCAAACTCAAAGTAGATCTCATTAGAGGGTTAGTGCATAATCAAAAATTCACATGTTCTGTAAAGACGCAATATGATTTGTTACTTTAAACATTAGCTACAGCCACTGATGTTATGTGAAGCTCTTCCACCCAAAAAAGAATTTCACTCAACACTAGTAAAAGAGAGAATGCGAAAAATAAAAAGGCATAATCTGTCTAAAACAGAACAGTCCGCAAAGACGAATTTTTTCGAGGCACTTACGACGCTCAGATCGAGAAACTCTGAACTAATGAAAGTTTCAGACATTCATAAAGATTACGCACAAAAATTTCAGATTTTTTAACAATCTGGTGATTTTAGGAATTTCGTACAGTGAACAGCAAAAATCTGTTTCTGCGCAGCAATCAAAATTAAGCATCATCTTATCATTAGAGGCTACTCTTGGCACAACAATGCGAGAAAATAAAGATACAAAGGAGTTGCTACAGAAGTAAACAAACTCCTTGACTAATACTGAAAATAAAAGATAATGGGTTGCCTCCCAAAAGCGCTTTCTTTAATGCCTTTTAGCTAGGCATAGTGATTTTTATGATGCTCACATAAAGATGAGAGTTGAAACATAAAAGAGAGCATCAAGAGCATATATAAAACATGTTTAAATCTAACACTCTTCCTATGCATAGGAGCCTTGTAAGAAAACAAGTAAATGAAGCACAAAGTGACTAGCATAGGAAGACAAAACAAGTGCAACTTTAAAATTTTCAACATAAAGAGAGGAGACTTAATATTATTGTGATATATGAAACCGTGTCTCCCTCTCACATAATAACCAGTAGGTTTTAAAGAAACCATCATATAAAAGCAACACAAGAGAAAGCTCAAAACTTTCATGACAAAGAGAGGAAATTTAATAACATGAAGATTTCTATAACCATATTTTCCTCTCTCAAAATAATTTTCAGTAGCATCATGAATAGACTCAACAATATAGATATCACATAAAACATTCTTATCATGATCTATAAACGCATAATTTTTATTAAGCTCAGAAATAGTGGGGTTATCAAACCCACTTTTGACAATAATAGTATAATTAATATCATTAGGCAATATAGGACCATCATCAAGAGCATTATCATATATAATATTAGGGAGCACATTTTTCCTTTCTGCAATTTCCTCTTTTACTGAGTCAAGGAGGTTGTTTACTTCAAATTTATCAAAAGGAGATATTTCAATAGAATCATGACATTCAAAAGTATAGCATTCTTCCTCCTCCAAGCTTGGGGAACTAAAAATATCATTTTTATCAAAACCAACTTCCCCAAGCTTAGAGCTTTCCATGGCATTAGCAATAATGGTGTTCAAAGAATGTATGCTAATAACATTGCTACTATCATGATTGTTATGCAAATAAAGTTCCATAGGCTTTTTAATCTTCTCTTCGAACACTTCATGTCCCAACTCAAGATAAATTTCATAAAGCTCTCTCATGTTGTTTTCAGCCATAGGACTAGTTTCAAGGAAAGTAACCATTGATATCAAGTAAAGAGCTAGACATAATAACTAACAGAAAACAAAACTGAAAATAAACTAAATGCAAGTAACTAATTTTTTTGTGTTTTTGATAATTGAAAGCAAACAAGATAAAATAAAATAAACTAAGCAAGACAAAAACAAAGTAAAGAGATTGGAAGCGTGAAACTCCCCTTGCAGAAGACTGCTGTCTCCCCGGCAACGGCGCCAGAAAAATAGCTGTTGACGGGAGACAGGAGTCTGCTGAAGCTTCTACTCCCCGGCAACGGCGCCAGAAAAATAGCTTGATGACGTGAAACACACGTTCGTTGGGAGACCCCAAGAGGAAGGTATGATGTAGTCAGCAGCAAGTTTTCCCTCAGAAAGAAACCAAGGTTATCGAACCAGTAGGAGCAGCAACTCTTCAGAAGGTTGTCAACGGCGCCAGAAAAATAGTGTTGTTGAGGGAGTCTGGACTGTTGACGTGGAATCTGCACACAACACAATCAAACTACTTTGCCCCAACGAAACAGTGAGGTTGTCAATCTCACTGGCTTGCTGAAAACAAAGGATTAAACGTATGGTGTGGAAAATGAGTATTAAATTGCAGAGAATGAAAAAGGAACAGTTTGCAGTTTGTGGTTGTTTAATCAGTGTAAAAGAATGGACCGGGGTCCACAGTTCACTAGTGGTGTCTCTCCATAAAAGATAACTAACATGTTGGGTGAACAAATTACAGCTGGGCAATTGACGAATAGTGAGCGCATGACAATGCATATACATGACATGTTGACTACTATGATATTTAATTGGGCATTACGACATAATACATAGATCGTTATCCAACAGCATCTATGACTAATAATCCACCGCCGGGTTGTCATCCGAGTCCCCATTGGTATTAAGTTGCAAGCAACGGATAATTGCATTAAGTAAAGTGCGTAATGTAAACAAACACATATGTCCGTGGACATAGCATCGTTAGGTTATCCCTAGTGGCAACAGCACATCCACAACCTTAGAACTTTCTGTCACTGTCCCAGGTTAAACGGAGACATGAACCCACTATCTAGCATAAATACTCTCTCTTGGAGTTACAAGCATCTACTTGGCCAAAGCATCTACGAGTAACGGAAAGCATGCAAGATCTTAAATAACATATAAGATAGATTGATAATCAACTTGACATAATATTCAATATTCATCGGATCCCAGCAAACACAACATGTAGCATTACAATAATATGATCTTGATCATGTAGGGCAGCTCACAAGATCTAAACATGATGGCACAAAGTGGAGAGACAACCATCTAGCTACTGCTATGGACCCGTAGTCCAAGGATGAACTACTCACGCATCACTCCGGAGGCAGGCATGGCGATGTAGAAGCCTCCGGTGACGATTCCCCTCTCCGGCAGGGTGCCGGGAAGAGGTTCTGAACCCTCCCGAGCTAGGGTTGACGACGGCGGCGTCTCTGGAACTTTTCGTGGATATTTGCTCAGGTACTTAGGGTTTTCGCGTCGGGGGGAATAAGTAGGCGAAAGGGCGGCGGCTGGAGAGGCCCGTGGGGCCCACACCACCCCAGGGCGCGGCAGAGGGGGGCCCGCGCCCTGGCCACGTGTGGGGCCCACGTGGCTCCTCTCCGTCGCCTCTTTGGTCCGTCAGATGAGTTCTGGTAAAATAGGGACTCCCGTGTAGTTTCGTCCAATTCCGAGAATATTTCCAGACTAGCTTTTCTGGAATACAAAAACAGCAGAAAACAGGAACTGGCACTTCGGCATCTTGTTAATAGGTTAGTCCCAAAAATGTATAAAAGTGATATAAAGTAGATGCAAAACATGTAGCAATTGGTATAAAACAAGTATGGAACATCAAAAATTATGGATACGTTTGAGACGTATCAGGGCTTAGGAGCTCGACTCGGCCGAAACGCTGGGCGAGGTGGTCGGGGCAATGAAGATCGTGCTTGCCTGTAGGTCGAGCTCGCCAGCACGGTCTCGGACCGAACGGTGCCAAGCACGGGACGGGAACACGCAGCCATCCAGGCCAGAGCTCGACAATGGGTATGTCGCCGTCCCCAGTTGTGCTCGGGGTGGGCTTCCTCTCCGACTGCAAAGGGGACATCTCCGGCACCACCTCACCCTCGGCTTCAAGCACTGCCGAGCTGGTGCATGAGATGTTGTTCGGGAGATGAAGGGGACGCGGCGACGACCTCCAAGCGCTCGTTCGGGAGTTTTTTTCTTTACTGTGTGAAACTGAGTAGGGGCCTTTCTTTTGAAAGGAAAAATATTTTTAGGGGGTTTAAAAAAATGAAACACAACTAGGCCTGACATGTGGGGTTGAGGTAGTGCCACGTCAACAAATACGTCACTGTACACAGTGGCGGACCTTGCAGAAAATCGTTGGGGGGGGGGGGCGAAGCTAAAAATAATATGCGCAAAAAAATTGGAACACCAAATTATACCACAGAAACGAGCTAGAATTTGTAGTATTTCCATATATATATAATTAGATTAATCAATTCTGCTCTCCTTAACCATCCCCTCCTCACTACAGATTTAGGAAACAATCAATAATTTTCATGACCTATTTTGAGCATTCCCCAACTTAGATGTAAAATTCAGAACCAAAAGAGGAAAAATTGGACACAAAATTACCTCAGAAAGGAGAAGACAGTGGAGGATCTCGAAGATTGAAGATCGACGCAGGCTCCGGCCGGCCGGCTCGAGGCTGCTGCAGCTCACCTGCCTGCCGCCACCCACCGCCCACCCCGCCGAGTGGACGAGAAACTGGGAGACGATCCCCACCTGCCACCGGCCTGTCCGGCCACCTCCCGCCGGACGCCGGCCACCCCGCCGGCGCCGTACTGCAGTTCCACCGGCGGAGGGCAGACAGAGAGGAGGAGAGGAGATCGAGATTCGAGACTCGAGAGGATGGCGCTGACTTCCGCGAGACGAGAACTAGTTCTATTTCCTGTTGGGTCTTTGTTTTTTCAGTCGATGCTTAGGGGGTAGTAGTAATATTGTAATTTTGTTGGGGGGGGGGCACGGCCCTTTTGGCCTCCATGAAGGTCCGCCAGTGGCTGTACACGCGCTGGTGACCTTTGATGACACACTCGCACGTATTCCGTGGCCGTAACTCGCGTATAGCTGTGTACGGTGATGACGGAAGTCACGGGCTCAATTACAGTGACTATTTTACTCCGACAAAAATGGCGGCATGCCCGCCCGTCACATCGCTGCGCCGGCGGTTCCTCGTCCCAGATTGCTCTCTCCCCTAATCCCTCGCTCCGCCGCCGCGATTCACTCCTGCCACTGGCCCGACGCGGGGCGCCCTAACTGTGAGCCTCTCCTGTCTCCTAGGGTGTGTTTGGTTTTTTGCCCAAGAATGCCCTACCAAAAGTTTGGCAGACAAAATTTTGGTTGAGCCTTTTCTTGCCCACAAGTTGGCCAACATTGGCCAAAAAGGTGAACTAGAGTTGTTTTTATCACAAAAGAATATCGGTCAGAAGCAACGGGATGCATCAAGTCGAACCTACTATTTCTCCCTACTCCCGACAAGATATTGGTTAGCTGACCTCTACCCTCTGTGATCACAAAAATATTCCTCATCAGGAGCCAACACGAAATGGCACCCAGCTGTGCTCGTCCGCAACAATATGAATTACAACCACTAACAAGTCTGAACAGAATGGAATACATCATCTTCACAGTAGAATACAATGGTTGTGTAGCAGCTAGGGGCAAAGCATCTGATGGCGGTATTTGCAGTTGTTCGATCAAAAAGGCGGCTGGGTGCGAAGACATGGGACTCCTTGGCTTGGCGACAACACCCATGAGTTGTTAAGCTAGTAAAAAATCTCCTTTATGCCTGCATGAAGGCATCCAGCTTTGATCTCTTGAGATGCTGTGGTCTGAAATCCTCCAACTTGAGATTGGAGCCGGTCTTGGCCTCGTTCAAGAACGAATCCCCCTTTTCTCTCTTGATGAACTCAAGAACTGCCCCAAGGACATCAGCTGCGATGCCTTCCCGTACAAGGTGTCCAGGTTCCTCTCCGCCTTCTTCGATCAATCTATCTACGTCTTGCAAAAGCAATATGTTTTCCAGGACAAACCTGGCAAAGAGTCGCCCAAGATACTCCGAGGCCTTTGGAGAATCACTTAGGGCGTCTTCCAATGAAGAAAGAACAGACGAGAGGCTGAACATTTTCTTGTAGTCAGCACACACACTTGTGAATAGGAATGGACAATGAGAGGAGAAAGAAGCAAATCACTTACCCCTCAATGAGTTGATCCTTGAGAATAAATTATATCCACCATTAAAAAGGCCAACAAAGAGCTTTGCCAACAACTCTCTCTCCCGTCTTTTCTCTCAAAGGAGTCATTTACCCAAAGTGATACCACAGAAGGATAGAAGCTCGGAGCATTCAATTCTTCAATACACAATGCAACCTCCTTTTCATCTTTTGCACTGCAAAAACAAGTCACACGTCAGCACACGACATAACAGAAACTCGTGGAGCGTTCATACGTTTTATGATAACAGAGAGAGAGAGAGAACCTGAAAATTAAGCAATTAAGAATGAAATAATCAACAAAACAAAGAGTGCACAAACAAGATCCTAACCATTACATGGGATTCATAGAAAAGAGGTACTTACAAATATCAGAGAAATATTAATAGGAGTTGGTAATATACCATTTTGTGGTCACCTGGTAGGATATGTATATTTAATCTTTTATGTTTCTAAGGTGTTTGAATTTGGACACTTGACAATGGATTGCCACCACAACCGCATTGATGGACACTTTGAGTCAAATAAACTTCAAAATTTGCAGAACTGTCACATACTAGTCTCACAATAGCAGTAATCCAAATATTAGCAGTTACTGATAGTAGCACATTACTATCATGTACTCACTCTGTTCCAAAATGTAAGCATATCGCTATGTGACTGAATCCGTTCGATGGGTTATGGAGACAACCCTAGACCTTGCTCAGTTAGGGCTTGATAAACCTACCAAGGTTCTCAGGAAGAAATATAGCTAGAAGCCACCTGACGTGGGAGTGCTAAAAATTAACACGGACGCGAGTTTCAATGCCCAATTGTTATCAGGCGGCACTGGGTTGATTGTCTGGGATCATCATGGTAGTATGATCAGAGCCCAAGCTCTATGGTTTGATCATGCCGGTAACGTGTTGTGCATGGAGGCATGAGCTATTTGTGAAGGTGCAAGAGTTGCGCTTGAGCGGGGGTTCTCACAGGGGATCATAGAGAGCGATTCAAAAATCACCGTAGACTTGTTCAATGATGAGAACAATAATACCTCAGAAATTATGTCTATTTTCCAGGAGATTAGAGAAATTAAAAGAGCTTTGACTAGCTGTAGCATTAGTTTTGTTGGGCGTGATGCTAATTGTGGTGCCCATTTATGTGCTAAGCAAGCTAGTAGTATTAGGAGAAGATGCCTGTGGATCAACTATAACCTAGGTTTTCTTGCTGAAACTCTCCGGAGTGATTGTAACCCTATCATTTGATGAATAAAGCTCACTGAATTCGCAAAAAAAAAAAACTATCATGTACTCCCTTTGTTCCAAAATGTAAGCCTCTTTAACAAGCTAAACTAGTTTGCTAAAAAAGCTTACATTGTGAGACTAGGCCCTTAAAGGCTATCTCTTATTACTATATCATATTTATTATATTTTATTTAAACAAATACATTTTTGGAACTAGAAGGTGAACTAGAGTTGGTAGTGGAGCATTGGCAAGCCAAATATTGATCACTATCCAAACAAGAGCCAACCTTTTGGTCATGACCAAAAAATTGGTATGGCACGCTTTGGTCACAATCCAAACGTACCCCTATTCTGCCCGGTTCAGACTAGAGCAGAGTAACAGAGTTTTCTCAAAACCGAGGACTACCAGGAAAATCCCAAAAACATTAAACCCTAGCTAACCCCACAAGCTCGCCGGAGCCGCCGCCATGTCTTCGAATCGCAAGAAGAAGAAGCCGCCGGTGTCGCCATCCCCGCAGCCGTCCCCTCGCACTCCGTCCTCTCGCGGCCGTGAACCCTTCGGCGGCTGCGCTCTGGACCTGCCGTCCACCGCGGCGGCGGCGGCGGCGCGGTACCCGGCGCTCGTACCCCGAGGAGGCGCCGGCTGTTTCTCAGGCACCGTCGCCCATGTGGTCCCCAGGGGCGGGAGTAGTGGTGCCGAGGGGAGGCTCTGGCTCTCCGAGCCTGCCATGGTCGCCGCCGGGTTGCGGCCCGGGTGCCTCGTCTCCGTATGTTTCTCCTCCTCAAAATTTAGGATTAATCTCTGCGCCTAATTAAGCATTACACTTATCCCCCTGTTGTCCATGCAATTGCAAGCTACCGTGGTCCATCCCTCGGCTCTTTCTGTTTCATTTTCGCTATGTTTGATATACGCTGATTGATCCATACGGTTACAGTATGTTGGTTGCTGAAAATAAGATTCATATTGTGGTTTATATCATGAATTTTGCTTGCCAAAAGGATGAAAGAGTATATATTTTATCATATGGTAGTGAATAAGATGCTTTACTAGAAGCTGCAGCCCACTTTCTGTAGCTTTTAGCCGCGATGTCTATGTGCATGTGCAAAATTAGTGTGATGTTTCTGTATCAAACATGGCATATACACTGGATGACCCCGATTGTAGAACTGACTCCAGCTTCCTCTGGATTCCAATAAAGCTAACATTAGCTTACCAATGTCTATGTAATTGTTTTTGCATAAGTCAGCTGAGCTCTGTTTCCTTCTTAGGTGTCACTCATTGCTTCTAGTAACAGTTTAGATGGCTTTCCACTTGATAGCTTATTTGAGGAGTGCAACAGATTCTTTGATCTTGATGTGAACAATGATCTCATGTCTAATGAAGCTGGGCTGAACTTTGTGACTGCCACAGTTTTTCCTTCACGCGAGGTATGCTCCTTTCTTGTCTTAATTCTTTTGGTGTCTAATGGGCTAATCCCAAACCGTAAAAGTTTCTGATTGGGTTGTCAATCTTATCAGGTTCAAAAGAATGATATCAAGCTCTCCTGGGACCTTGCGTGCATGCTGGGATACAATTTATTAGGCTGTCCTTTGCTTATTAGCCCGCTACATACATCTCAAGCCCCGAAACAAACTGATGATGGTGACATTTTGCGGGTGATAAAATGCAGTGATCTGTACCTTGGTCTAGTTCCACCGAAAGTTGCAACATCTAGACAGAACGAGTCAGAGTATAGCCATCCTGTAAGAAATGCCATGGTTCCTGAGTCACCTAAAAAGATCCCTTCAACTCCTCCACGCAGGAATGAATCCCGTGATGGTGCATCTAACAGTGGCTCCTCATTGTGTTTGGATCCAGTCATTGCAAAATCAGCATTAGCAGATGATAAAATTAACGAGTTGCTGCAGATTTGTGCATCACGGTGGCTCAGTGGTAGGCACTTACTGAAAGGAAACTACATTCCCCTCTCAATGTGTGGGAAATTATCTATGTTCATAGTTCTGCGTGCAGAAATGGATAGTTCTACCCTGGACGTAGTGCATGACAAAAGCAATTTGCTGTCTAATGCGGAGGTCTCTGCTAAATTGGTTGAAGCCCCTGCTTCATTCCTTGTCAACAGAACTACAAAAGTGCACCTTTCTGATTTTTCATCGTCAGAGGAGCTTGGGCCTGATAAGCTAGCGTTCCCATCAGAATATTCCATGCGTGCTGATACAGGAAATGATCGAAGGCTTGGTGGGTTATCTGAAGTGTCAGCAAAACTAAAAGAAATGATTTCATTTTCTCTAGCAGATCGAATTGGTTTACCAAGGCATGGTTTGCATGATTTGCCAAGGTATAGTGCGATTTGTTAACCTCCCTTCTCCACCCTAGATCACATACTACTTCATTTCTATTTGAATTAACAATGTACTGTTGGCTGATTTCAGGTACAAAGGTCTTCTTCTTTATGGTCCACCTGGAACAGGGAAAACCTCTCTTGCTTCTTCATGTGCCTATGATCTGGGAGCCAATCTTTTTACAGTCAATGGACCGGAGATCATTAGTCAGTATCACGGTGAAAGTGAACAGACATTGTATGATATTTTCACCTCAGCTAAGCAAGCTGCACCTGCTGTGGTTAGATTTTCTTCTAATAACCAACTACTTCTTTTGTTATCATGTCAATCACAGTTCAAATCTTTATATTTAATATACATCTTTACTAGGCTAGTATCATAATTTGTCAACTTCTCTCCCTGTATTAGATGAGCCATCTTTTGTCGATGACTTCTTTAACTTTGTTAAAATGATTCGTGTCCTCAGATGTTACCCCTTAGGATGAAAATAAGGTCTGGTAAAAGCATTTAGTGTGCCTACCTTTGCAGGAAAATCATCCTTTACACTGTTTTCCTTTTTTTACATTT
Organism: Poa pratensis; assembly: GCA_947311845.1. Taxonomy (NCBI): domain Eukaryota; kingdom Viridiplantae; phylum Streptophyta; class Magnoliopsida; order Poales; family Poaceae; genus Poa; species Poa pratensis. The sequence continues at coordinate 25,875,698 of CAMZMU010000072.1, read as the reverse complement.
CAAGTGAAGTTATCATTTTAAAGGTTGTTTAACACAGTTGCTGCAGTTGAAGCAGATAACAAAGCAAACACTCTTTTGAAGTGGTTTTGACAGTTTAGGTGTTTTCATTCATTATATTCTATATATAAATGATTGCATCTAACTGAGGGCAGATATAAACTTACCGATCTATTAGAAATATGTACTGACTATCAACGATTCAACGTTTATGTATTCAAGCACTTAATTACCAATGGTTACTTTGTACTATGGTGAGGTAGTATGTAGTAGTGTCTTAATCAGAACATTGTGAATTGATTATATGTATCTTCATTGTTATTAGATATTTATTGATGAACTGGATGCGATTGCTCCAGCCAGGAAGGATGGGGGCGAGGAATTATCTCTTAGAATGGTTGCCACTTTGTTAAAACTGATGGATGAGATAGGCCGTAATGATCGTGTTATCTTGATTGCTGCTACAAATCGTCGTGAAAGTATTGATCGAGCATTACTACGCCCAGGAAGATTCGATCAAGAAATCGAAATAGGTAGAAAGCTCTGATGCTTTTCATGTACCACCGTTTGTAGCTAGGAAAGGGCAGTGTTAGTTTTATCTTTCTTTTCTATTGTGTTTTGTTTGGTTTTGGTTGTCGGCCGCTGGTGGCACACTGGCATGTGCGCTGAGCGTTCTTCAGTGTTTTTTTCTAACACAAAATGACATGAAAATAGATCGTATTCGTGAGAAAAATGCTTTTGTAATATACTCTACACATTCATGTTACTCTTTTAAGCTACTGTATGCAATCATTCCCTGACAGAAATTATTTTGTGCAACTAAAAATGCTAATAGATATGCTGAATATGTGTAGGATCTTTTGGGCGGTAACATCATACATTTAGAATGATCTAAACAAATAATTTCTAGGCAATTCATTATCTTTTTACCCAAATAATAGGTAGTCTGATTTTGCAGTAAGAAGTTTGTTCAAATTGTTCTGTATCAGCAGATCCCTCTGAGTAGAAGAACGTTTCTCCAGCATGTCTTTGATTCTTTTCTTTTTCAATCCAGTTTCTTTATTGATTATCTTGCATTTTACTTTCTGCTACTTAAGAGATACAATGCCCCATAGACTGTTTTTTATATCACCACAGTAGCTGTTTTCATACATTATGCTAAACTGAGGTTGACCGTGCACTTATAGATGGCCCTTGAACTGTTATCTGTATCACCAGTTCACCACAGTAGCTTTTTTCTTAACTTATGCTAAACTGAGGTTGACCGTGTACTAGGCATCAAATGCAACCTGACTATCAATGATGTTCATGTTGAAAATAAGCATAAATCAAAGTTGATCAATTGTTGATTTTGTTGTCTGCAAAATGGCTCACTTGCAGGAGTACCATCTCCAGGACAGAGGCTGGACATACTTCACCATCTTCTAATTGGAGTTCACCACTCTCTCACTAGTGAGGAAGTTGAGTCCCTTGCTTTTGCCACTCATGGATTCGTGGGTGCTGATCTAGCTGCACTCTGCAATGAGGCTGCATTGAGTGCTCTTCGCCATTATATTAGTGTAAAAGAAAGTTCAAGTCAACTACTTGCTGTTCGTGCCACTAATGCAGAAAAGTCTAATATTGGAGATATGGATGGTTCTTTGGGATATGAAATAACCTCATTATCATCATCTCTCTCAAAGTTAACCATGTCAACGGAGGATTATCCCTGGACCGATAGAGGCGATATCACAGAAAGTACCGAGCCTGATGATAAGAAAGATGATTTGCTATTGTTGGTGACTAATGATGACTTTGAAAAGGCTAAAATGAAAATTAGACCAAGTGCAATGCGTGAGGTAGCATTTTATCCATCATATCTGTTCACTTAGTGTTTCTTTCTCAGTTTTCTTCTCCTATAACTTGCTGTGTCCTCTTTCATAGTAGGTCTTATTTTGTTAGCAACACATCTTCTCCCTTTTTTTTTCCTTTCTATATGTTGTTTCAATATTTTCGTTCATAAACTCCAGCTGATGAGCAGTGAAAACTAGAATAAAACTTAAACATATCATGACTATTGGTATGAAGTTCTGGCATCACAATTCAATTAAGTGTAAGGTTCTTTGATTTGATAAAAGCTTCCTGGCGTGTTATTACTGTATGGGAAATATACACCATCATCAGTAAATGTATTTGTGATCTGTAGAAGATTGCATCGATAATGGTTCCAACATTTCGTGTACAGGTAATGCTAGAACTTCCAAAAGTACAATGGGAAGATGTTGGTGGTCAAGCCAGAATTAAGCAGCAGTTGATTGAAGCCATCCAATTGCCACAGAAATGCCCAGAGACATTTGAACGCCTAGGGATCAGACCCCCTAGAGGGTTGCTAATGATTGGACCACCAGGTTGTAGTAAGACATTGATGGCTCGCGCGGTAGCTTCTGAAGCAAAAATGAATTTTCTCGCAGTTAAGGGTCCTGAACTTTTCAGCAAATGGGTTGGTGATTCTGAAAAAGCGGTGAGATCACTATTTGCAAAGGCGAAGGAGAATGCACCTGCAATATTATTCTTTGATGAAATAGATGGGCTTGCAGTAACTCGTGGCCATGGAAATAATGGTATATCTGTTGCTGATAGGGTACTCAGTCAGTTGCTACAGGAAATGGATGGTAAGGTTTAGTACTTTCTTAGGAACTCTGCTTTGGTCCAGGATGTTAGTCCAGCAAGCGGCCACTTTTTACCTCAGGGTTTATTTTATCAGATCATATATTTCTTAATTGTTTAATACTGGAAGGTGGTTTACGCCTGTGATTATACGATGTCGTTGTTTCAATTGATGGCTGCACAAACCAAGGGCACAAATTAGATTGGATATGATAGTCCAATTGTTTCTCTGGGGTCTAATGTTTGATTACATGTATGTGGTTCATTCTTGATACAAGTAGCAGAATAACAATATATAGTAAAAACCTATGGTATGTTCATTGCACCAAAGGCCTTCACATTGAACACTTAATGTTATGGTCCTGATGTTTAATTGCTAGTCAAATAGTCTCTGTGATATCTTATTAGTAGCGGGCTCTCTGCCATTTGCTTGTCTTTTCGTCATATGTTACATTTCGGCTCCCGGTTAGGTTTGATCATGTATACTTTACTATTTTTGCAACAGGTTTGGACCAAAAGATTGGTGTTACTGTTATTGCAGCTACAAATCGTCCTGATAAAATTGATATTGCACTTCTGAGGCCAGGTCATCTATCTCAACTACATGGATTATGCAGTTGAATGTTATGGCCTATGTTCATATCTTGGCCGACACATATAATGCTTTCTATCTTCTGTTGGTTTTAACTTCATGAATGATTTATGCACTAGGTCGTTTTGATAGACTGCTTGATGTGCAACCACCTGATGAAGCTGACCGTGAAGATATTTTCCGGATTCATACACGCAGCATTCCATGCAGCCCTGATGTCAATCTGAAAGAGCTTGCTAGACTCACAGAAGGCTATACCGGTGCCGACATAAAGCTTGTCTGCAGGGAAGCAGCTGTTGCTGCACTCGATGTATGCTGCCTGCTCTTTCCCCATCCTGGCACATTTTTCAATATTTTCGTTAGACACTTGCTGATATAAGGTACTTGCATGTCCATCAGGAGAGCTTTGACATTCCGGAAGTAGCAATTATACACTTTAAGTCGGCGATCAACCGAGTAAAGCCATCAGATATGAAGTTCTACCAGGAGCTCGCGGCCCGATTTAGCAGATTCGTTGATCACACAGAGAAAGCAGCACTGCCGGGAGAACATACTAAACCTGCCATTTTGTAGCCGACAAGATTCTTATATCTGTAGATAGAGGAGTTCATCATTAGCAAATTCCTTATCTTGTCCACAGCCGCACCACCTCAACGACTCACCATTCAGTTCTAACGTGTTTTATGTACTTTATTTGGCCCCATTAATCCAGAAGTAGTCGTCAGCGCAATACTACAATCCTCATTCTTTTGCAGCAAACCGTGCTGCTATTGTACCAGCTATGAGATGGAGACGGCAAGTGTGTAGAAACGGGCTGCTTCGTGAGCAGTCGTTTTCTCTTCATTTGGTTAATGTATCTGAGCCTGCTGTTTACATGATCATAGCCGCAAGAATGTTTTCCATTTTAACAGTTTGGTATGATCTTCTCCAGCATTTTCTGTAGCTGGATATATGAAGCTGGTAATGCAAGTCAAAGAGTTGCATTTTTTGGATGTCAGAGAGCAAAATCTAGTACTATTGTGTATCAGTAGACAGTAGTAGTGGAAAGAGAGGACACTGAACAACGGCCGATCCGCGCGGCGAGGCTTCGGCTCCATCCGCGACGAGCTTGACCCGGCGCCATGGCCGACCGACCTCCTCTCCGTCGAGCTCCATGAACCTGCTCCCCTGCGTAGCGTTGCCGCCTCGAGCCTCAGCGTTGTCCCCCGAACCGCCCCAGCGTTTCCTCCTCGCCCCCGAACCGCCCCAGCGTTTCCTCCTCGCGCGCTGTGCGGACGTCGGCGACAGCCCCGCCTCTGTCTTACTAAACTCCGACGAGCTCTACCCTGACGAGCATCCTCGTGTCGGTGAACTCCTCGCCAACATGCCCACATCCCCGCGCTACGCCGATGCTGCATAGGAAAAGCGGCGGTGCTACCACCGGCCAGCGGTGATGCTACCATAGGTCGACGGTGCTGCTACCGTCGGTCGACGGTGGTGCTACCCTCTGTGGCAGATGTGCTACCAATGGCGGCCAAAGTTGCTTCATGGAGCACGCAGTACTGCTGCCAGAGGTGTACAACGCGGTGCTACCGTCGTCGTCGGTGGCGGCGGTGCTACTAGCAGTGGACGGCGGTGGCTGTGGCGGTGCTACCAACCGTGGATGTCGGTGCTGCGACGAGCAGGTGACAATGCTTCCATCAGCTGGCAGCAGTGCTACAGTGAGCAAGCGGTGGTGCTTATTCCGCTCGCCGGTCGTCGGAGCTTCAAAAATTTCGCCTTTGATATGTGATGCTACCAACAGTAAGGGTGTTGCAAGGGCACCGAAGCAGCAAGGGCAAGCCGTCCGTAGCCGGAGTTTCTGAAGCCGTCGACGATGCTACCGGCGGAAGGCGGAGATGCTACCAACAGCCGTCGACGATGCTACCGGCGGAAGAAGGTCGGCGTAGCTGCAAAATTTGGCTACTGATGCATCATATGAAGGAGATTTTTGCTGCTGCAGTTTTGTTGTTTTGCATCATAGGAAGATTTTTTTTGCTACCACCGTTCTTTATTTTGCATCATAGGAGATGAAATTTTCTACGGCCGTTATTCATTTTGCATTATTAGATGGAGACTTTTGTTACAACAGTTGTTCCGTTTTGCATTATTAGACGGAGATTTTTGCTACGATAGGTGTTCTGTTTTGTATTATTAGAAGGTTTATTTTGCTACCATTGTTCTTCTTTCTTATCATTGGAAGGAGATATTTTTTTGCTACGGACGTAATTCCGTCTTGCATTATTTGATGGATATTTTTGCTACTACCATTCGTTTGTTGCTTCCTCCCCTGCCCACGGTGCTACGAGGGGAACGACGGAGCTGTTGTCGGCGGCATAGAAAGCTCGAAGCATCTTTCACCACGCCCCCAATTTCCCACAGTGCCGCTCCTTTGACTCCGGCCATGGACGACGCAGGCACCACCTCCGCGTATAGCAACCGGAAGCGGCACCTCGGCGGAAGGCCCTGTAATCCCAAGGTGATACGGCGCCTCTTCCCCGTGGGCGTCCCCGCCGCCAAGGTAAGTCTCCGGCTCAGATGCCCCAGATTTGAGCTGCTGGTTCCCTGCAAACTGTAGATTGAATCCTCAGTTTCTTGATGCGCCCTTTTTACAACTGCAGGTGCATCGGGGGTTGCTTAACCGACGGCGGCTCCTGATAGTGCAAGCCACCCGTTTGGCCGTCGCCACCGCCGTCGCAGCGTACTGCCTTGAGGCGGAGAGCAGGGGGTGCAGCGACCAAGAGCTCGCCCCCCTCGTCGAGTCTCTCAGGGGCCTCGCGTCCGACATGCGTGCCAGCGCTGCCGTGGCGACTCCGGTGGAGAATGAAGCAGATTCCGCCCGTGTAGAGTAGTTCTTCTGCCAATGGGGTCCGACAGCAACAAACTAGTAGCGCTAGTACTGTAGCAGTAGTAGCAAAGTGTAGAACTAGAGCCCCCTTCTGGTAAATTTACATGGAAATTCAGAAAGGTCCTGGCAGTTGTTATATCACCATTTTATGAACAACTACGGATCTGAATCTCTGATGCTTTTTGTGCAAACTGTTAGTTTCCCTGGAACAAGGTGATGGTTAAGCACCAGACCTTCAGTTGGCTAACATCTCTGGACACTCCATTTGTGCGGTATTTAGGGTTTTGGTGCTAACTACTTCATCTTATGTTGTTTCGTGAACTATTACTCCCGATACAGTTTGTTAGCGCCTCCAGGAAATCGACCATGGCCAGTGCCAACCTTCGTGTCAACCCTAGCTATGCAAGATTGTAATGATTCCGAATTTCTGACTTCGAATGGTTAAATCTCGTCTTAGAAATAAATAAACATCTTGTGTTTGCTTGTGGCAAAGTGCCATGATTTATTTCTCTAGGGTATTTTACCGAGAAAATTGTTTAGGACCTTAGTATGATTATAAAAAACATAGGAACATGAAAATTTTAAGATTTAGACGTCCCAACTATCGGAACTTATTAAACATATTGAACAGGATGCAATGGCCATTACACCCAATAGTCTTAACCGATTAGGCAGAGCTACGACAAACCTAAGACCACCTTTTCTTACTTTGCCTAGAGCCATTTTAATTTCCTTTGAACCGTCTCCAAAGCCCCAATCCTTTACTCACGCTCGCGCATTCCCTTTGTTCTAAACCAAACCAGAATCGAACTGCATTCTGTACAATTAAAATTGACTTGCTTTTCCACTTGAATCTCGTCCTGCTTGCTGGGAGAGAGGAAGTTCCGAGACCACCTTTTCAAGCCAGATAGCTAGCGATTACTCTACAATGATATTGACGGACGAAGTACCTATCCCTATATTTCGTTATATTGAAATCCTAAGCAGTATATTTTCAAATTTGATTTTTTTATATAAAATAATGCGTCCCGAATCAAAAACCCCTTAGCATGGAATTTCGATGCATTGACTAATTAACCCAAAGGTCCAAAGAGATGGAAAATACGAGCAACACTGCTCAGAGAATCAACAAAATGTTTTGAAAATATTTATATTTTTTTGTTCCACGTCATATTTGCATGATTTCAAAGAGGGACAAGATGCGTACGAAAGCACATAAATATTTCTCTTGATGTCTAACCACAAACTAGGATCTTACGAAATGAAGGTGAAAATACAAAAATATGTATACATTTATATAGATTATTTGTTTGATCAAAATAAATTAGTCACAAATATTATGATCTTTTATAAAAATCTTCAAATTCCAAAAGATCCTAATGCATCATACATGTCGGATTCCACTAGCCCTATGTGTTCCACTAGATAATTGATCATGCGGCAATGTTGAAATGTTTTTCTTCCCAAAAATGTTTTGCTCCGACTTTCTAGTGCTTTTTTTTCGAGAACCTGGTGTCTTTGTATGGAAAAGGTCTATTTTGAACCTTGAACTTGTAGAACTTAGGTAAATCGAACCCTAAACTTCGAATCCCGGTAATTGGCACACTGAACTATTGAATCCCGGTCAGAACCTTCGATCTGTTTGGCACACCGGGAAAACAATAATCCCGACTGGGAATATATTTTATCTCACTGACTAGACGGGCCCGTATGTCATATTTATCTTCTCCAATAGATCTCTGGTTATGGCGCACGAAAAAAATCCATGGAGCACGGAACACGCCAGCGGGTCTTGGGCATGGTCAGCGTTGTGCTAGTTCCGAAGCTCTTGGAGGGATTCACCGATCTGCTTGGAGACTGTGGCCACGTCCACACTGTGAATCAGTAGCTCATCATCGGAAATGGTAACGAGCCGCCCAGACCTGTCGAGCTCCTCCTCCCATAGGCTACGAGGATCACAACAACAGTAAGCGCAGAGCACCTCACGATTTTTTCCAAGTTTCCAGGGTGACACGAACTTGTGCTTGCATTAACACAAACAATTACCGTGCACACAAATAGCATGTCATTGTTGATCTTTGGGGTAACAGGGACGTAGTTAGGAAGATCGGCTAGACGTCGTGAGTCTGGAGGAGCTGGGCAACACCACGGACATGTACGCGACGACGCAGTTGGTGGCTCTCGTGGCAGAGGTCTGCACAGACGAGCCGGTCGAGTGGGCAGATTGCTACCCTTGCTGTGACGGGCGTTGATTGCTCCTGCTACTCTCCCTCGCCAGCAGAGACCGACAAGCTCGACGTGCACGTACACCCGCCGCATGACCAGTGGTTGGGGCGGAGAAAGGGGATGGGTCAGGAGAGAAAACACGGGAGAATGAGGTTGAAGATACATATGACAAGCGGGCCAATGTTGTCAATGAGAGTAGCAATTTGAGATTTTTTTTCCATATGAGCAAAACTGGCCAGGGTTCAAATTAGACCGGGATTCAATAGTTCAGTGTACCAATTACCGGGATTCGAAGTTTGGGTTCGATTTAGCTAAGCCCTATAAGTTTAAGATTTAGAATAGACTTTTTCCTTTTTATCCCCTTATCTTTATTGTTGCTAGCCTATCTACTAAGTCTGCACGCTGTAAGATTGGACACCTCTCTTACCATTGTAGACTGTCTTTTTTATGTCGATCCACCAACGAGAGGCACCTACGGGATCACTTGATGTTTGGTTTTGCAAATTGTTTTTAATACTTGAACATTTAATTTACTTTCTTGGAAATAAAACCTTTCTATTGTTGTACTACTCCAAAGAACAATATGAAAACCGATTGGGTTTGACCTTTCCCTAATTAATGTTGGCATTAAATATGAGAGTGCTAATTGGGTGAAATATTGGGGAGATACATTTTACATGGCCAATCCCCTTTCATCTAGGTCCAAGAGATTTGCCAAATGCATCCTATATAAACCTGAATGGAGGTAGTACTTGAAATGATTTTTTTATTGTTGTTGCTAGACATTATGAATTCAGTTCCGAGTCGAAATCTGATTCACGATGGATAGAAAGATGGTGGAACCATTGATAGGCGACACGTGTCATGTAAATCCTGCTGGGTTTTGTCCCGGTCTCTGGAGAGGATTAAATTACTCTTTTTAGGGCAGGACTAAATTAATCTAATCGTGTCGAGTCGCCGTCGTGCACTGGGCCCGTAAACAAGTCTTTTTTTACCCGGCCCAGCCAAACGAGGCGCGGGCTCCAAGTCCACCGCGGAGGTAACGCAGGCGCCACGACACTCCTGCCCCGACCCGTTTATAGAACCTCCCCTTGAGCCCTACTGCTCAGGTGTTTCCTCACGCCGCCGCCGCCGTCGCTCTCTCCGTCGCCCTCGCATCCTCCTCCGGCGCCTCGCCACGCCTTCGCCATGGGGAGACGTAAGATAGCTTGTTTCCCTTTCACACCCCTCCCTTCCCCTCTCCTCGCTTGTGCGATGAGTGGTTGCGGCCGTGCGCTTGGGTTTTGTCTCCGTGCCTAGGTCTTTGCCTGATCATGCCCCTGCGTGCAGTGTCGACGCGACGCGAGGTCCGATGACATGGCCTATTCAGGGTTTTACTTTTTGCCTACCGATGATGCGTTCCCGGTGCTTAGCATCTCTATGCGTCTATGGCTCGGGTAAATTTTGGTGGATGCCATGGTCATTCCGCTAGACTTGTCAGTTCTCGATCTAGTTTCTATAGGCGCCTCGTCGGTAACGTGCTACTATGGTTCGTTGAGACTGTTTTTGGTTTTTGTGCTGTGTGCTGTAGATTATGGGGCTTTGATCAACTCTGTCGTCTTGACAAATTGGTGCCATCAATCTCAAGTTAATATTGTGATTTTTTTGGGTTCAACCATGTAGAAACTTCAGTAACGATATGCCATAGAAAGTGGGTCAGGGTAGGCATTGTGTATAGTGAACTTTGCTCTTGCTGTCATTTCATGTTGTGATTGTCGATTTTTGTGAACCATGCTGTTGTCAGTGTCGTGCGAGCAGTATACACTGTTTTCTATCTTTGATTCTTTTTATATTCATGGGTCTACTATAATCTTAATCGTACCTGTAAGATGATCTGGCAGAAGTTAGATTATCTATGTTTTGTTTGCTGTAGTTATTGTGTCAAGTGTGCAAAGTGCTAACTGTACATTGTCTTGTCTGAGCAATAGTATGTTGTTTTTCTTCACTTTCTGTTATTGTTATCACTTCGTTCCATGATTTTTGTTCATGCTACCATTTGTATTAAGTATTAATTATTACCTTTTGTAAACTCTTCATCCGATAAGGCTCTAGCATGTAGATTTCTGTAATTTGTTGGGAACCTGTAGATGACAGAAATTTGTGAGATGTATTAAGTTGATTTCTACTTTACTCCGGAGGTCCATTGACTTGCAAACTAGTTAGGGGTTTATGTTTGCTTACAATGATGTGTTACTGGTGCCTACCACCTATGTGTGTAAATGTTTCTGGTAAAGTTACACGGATGGCATGATCATTCGTTAAGGCTGTAACTATTAGGATCCTTGTAATTTGTAGAGAATCCATAAATGATTGAAATTTGTGAGATGTATTAGTGAAGTTGATTTCTACTTGTGCTGCTGTCTACGGAATGCTTATGATTTATGACTACAATGTTATTGTTTCATTTTGTTGTCAGCTTCTGCACACACTTCTGATAGTGTTTATAAACTGTCCATGCAGAAATTTGATTAGAGAAGCTTCTGTCTGATATGTCATTCAATTTGAGTAGTTTGTCTCTGATCTCACCTGTCTAATTTTTTTAGGTGGATCTGAGTTTGATCTCTTTGGTTATTGTAAAAAGAAATCTTAATATTTGATGCTGTCAATTGTGTGACCTGCATGTGTATTGCTTTTGATTTCTTATAAATTGGTCCTTTATTCCTCACCAGGTCCTGCTAGGTGCTACCGCCAGATCAAGAACAAGCCATACCCCAAGTCAAGGTACTGCCGTGGTGTCCCTGACCCGAAGATCAAGCAATATGATATTGGGATGAAGAAGAAGGCAGTGGATGAGTTTCCCTCCTGCATCCACTTGGTCAGCTGGGAAAAGGAGAACGTCTCCAGCGAGGCTCTTGAGGCTGCCCGTATTGCTTGCAACAAGTACATGACCAAGAATGCTGGCAAGGAAACGTTCCACCTGAGGGTCAGGGTCCACCCATACCATGTCCTTCGCATCAACAAGATGCTTTCATGTGCCGGCGCTGATAGGCTCCAGACTGGAATGAGGGGTGCTTTTGGGAAGCCTCTGGGTACCTGTGCTCGTGTGGCCATTGGCCAAGTCCTCCTTTCGGTCCGCTGCAAGGAGAGCAATGTTGTTCACGCTGAAGAAGCCCTCCGCCGTGCCAAGTTCAAGTTCCCTGGCCGCCAAAAGATCATCCGCAGCAGGAAGTGGTACGTGTGAAATATGTTGTATGCTTTTCAACTTGTTGCTTGTTCGTTGTGTTACCGAGACACTGTCAGATGACTTGTTTGTGACATTGCTAATTTGTACTCAATTGTTCAGGGGCTTTACCAAGTTCAACACCGAAGATTATATCAAGTACAAGAGTGAGGGAAGAATCGTGCCTGATGGTGTCAATGCTAAGGTGATAAATTTGTTCTTTCCTAAACTCTTCATGTTTGTCCAGTTCTACTTCTATCCTACTAATTGTGCAATTCAAAGAAATTAACCTTGAATGATCTTATGTTTGTTGCTTAATTGCATTTTACGTTCTTACTGATTGGTTAATTCAGTCATGTGCTTCAGTTTATTGTCCTGTATGTGGCATGATATATTCTGATTTAGTTATTGTTTAAAACTTAAAATTAGTTCGGCACTAAAGTATTGATGTTGCTATTTTAGTTGACTAAGATTTAGAATAAGTTGAACTTCAGCGCTCTTATGTTTGTATAGTTGTATTTTACATGATTACTGCTTGTTATAATAGTTCTGTCATATAAAGTATTCTGAACTTTATAATCCTTACGTTGGTTGCTGTTATACCTACATTCTATCTGCTTACTTATTGAATGTCATATTTGCGTTGTTGATGTCTAAGTACCACACAATCTCATACTGTTGGTTCTTCCGTCACTTATGCAGCTGCTTGGTGTCCATGGCGCCATTGCTAAGTGTGCCCCTGGGCAGGGTATACTGGCCTGTTGAAGCGTCCACAGACCATTTCTTTCGCTAAATGGAACTCTCAAGACCATTTTTTTTTTGCATTAGATAGTCTAATTTTCCAGGCTAGAACCAGTGTTAAATAAAGATGGCTGCCGGATGGGACATGATCTACTTCCGTAGTAGCTCTCTCTGTAAGGCCGTTTTTGGTGGTGGGGTTTTACATATCTACGGTTGTCTTGTTTCACCCTTAATGCTGATCGTTATCCGCAAGTGAGAATTGTGGATCAACTACTCTGGATCATCTAGTAATGATGTATCACGTTCAGTATGCTCATCATTTACAACTAAATTGATTTTATGAGCCAATTGCTGCCTTCTCCTGATGTGACAACAATGTACATCTCTTTTTGTTGTGATATTCATTGTATGTTGCCGGCTTCTAATATTTTTTGTTTATTTGGTCTGTAGCTTTGACGTTTTGTTATAGTCATTCTTGATTTGAATCTGCCAGTTCAATCTAGTCTTCTGCTACTTTTTGATATTTGTGCGGTTTGTATTCCAGCCATTGCACTAGATGATCAGCGTCTTAGCTTGAATGGTCATAATTGTTGTATTTATGTAACAAATGCTCCTAAGCACAATTCCCGTTTTCGTTTTGCCACTTGTTTTTATGTTGCAACTTGGAAAACTTCTTAAGGGCCGTTGGTCGATAGCCGAATTTATGTGGAAAACCTGATCGGTTAGCAATGCCATTTGTAGAGGAAGAAAGTCCACTTATTATCCCTAAACTTAAGTATTAGCAGAACCATGTAGTAACCAAATTAGTACAGAAAAGGAGATCATAATGTAGGAATGAAATATGTTTTCCTCCACATTTGTTCAATTCAAGCTGATAGAATCATAGAAGGATGACATCACATTGAACATCGATGCATGTACTATCTTTAGTCTAAAAGAAACCTCAAACTCTTTGGAATGTCCATACCCCATCAAACCCATGGAAAACTCGATAAAAATAGGTGAACGAACCGAATCTGGATCGTAATCCCATATGGATGCTAAATCTCCAAACTGCTCCACAGGAGTTCTCAGTCTGTCCCACTTTAAGACTGACTAGTCCATCGTGTCGCCTCGCTCTCTTCCTCCTCGACCCTCGATTTTGCTCGACGCATCTACAGCCCTTGTCACCTGTGCCCTAGCTCATCCGCATCTCTCCATTGCTCTCATCGGGGCATCCAGCGTCGTCACGCTCCCTGCAGATTCATGCTGCAACATCAAGCAGGCGAGCGATTGGCCAGTCCACGACACTGTTTTTCAAGTATCAGATAAGATGTGAACTTTTTCAAGAGTTCAAGGTTCATTTTGGACCAAGCAAAAGTTTTAGGATGAAATGTGAACTTCATCAAGAATTCAGGGACCAAAAGTGGATTTTCTTCTTTGTAGGATTTGTATTTTATAAACACTAGTTTAGAACATAATGCTGTCGGTCGCTACATACGTGAGTTTCTATAGATTCAACTTTATGACTTTTGTGCCCTTTTAAAATTTGGGTGACTTCTGCGTATAGACGGCATCAAATCCCATCGATATTTTGATTAACTTTAGTTTGTCATCATATATCAATAGAAACACCCTGTTTTCCTTAGCAGAGCAGAAACCGGAATACATTTCCCGCCTCAATTCTGTCTGCAGTCTACTGTATATAACGAGAACCTGCACTTGATATCATTCTTCAGTCTAGCACGGTCCAGTATTTCAAATAATTGATGTGTGAGGTTGGTCCTCTGGGACTTCCAGTCGAGGCAGGATGTACTCAAACTGCATGCTCACCCCAGCAGGTTCAGAATTCTATGCAGAGCTCTGAATGTGTCACAGCACCTACCATCATTGTCGATACAGTGACGATTACCTGTTACAGATCGAACGGCTGACAATTTCATTCTCTTGCATTGACCATCGTTTTCTTAATTCTCTGCTTCAGTTACAGAACCTATAGCAAGTTGGATTTGCACTATTTTCATAGGATTCTGCACACGATTACAAATCGTAGGAAGTTTTCTTGTAGAGGCTCTCCGGATCACACATGAACTGAACGGGGTTAGATGCATGAACACCACCAGCCAGCCAGCCGGCGGCCGCGTGCTTTGACCCCATGTTTCCTGGAATCATTGCATCCTTGGCTTGTGCTCTGCCGGATGGATGTTATATTCTTCTCGTTCTCATCAGAGACAGTGAGACACAGATCTCCAATCTGAATCTGATATACCGTGGGCCCTTTCGCCTGCAGCCTAAAGAAGGAATTTGAAGGACACCCCCCGTGCATTGGTGGGAGCCGGCCGGCCGGCCGGTAGGGCAGTCAAGGCGGCCATGATCAGGAACTCCAACTGGGATCGATGAAGGCGACGATCGAGAGAGAATTACAGCTGTGCGGTGGCGGGAAAAACGCAGGTACGGCGGGGTGGCACGGGGCAAAAGCCTCTTCCCGGTTCTTTTTTGGTGGCAGCTGGACAGGATGGAGAGGGTTTTGGGTTTTGTGAAGCCGTGATGGTGTAGTGGTGGATCTTTATTTAGTTTCAAGATTAGAGTCATGAAGCTTCTGGATTAACCAAGTCACCACAAGCAGTTCACTAGCAACCAAAACATCATCTTTCACAAAAAAATATTTAGTCTTAGTAAGATACACATTATTCATTGTAAAAAAAAGTAAGTCTATCATGCCATATTTTCGTCGACATTTATCTGTAAAGGAATTGCTAAAATACAATATCTGATATTTTTTAAAGTTCTAGTCATTTTCCATTCAAGAATGCTATTCGGCCACTTTTACGAAATTTTACTCAGTTTTTAATTGTTTATCTATTTATTATTTTTGTGTCTGTTTCTCTGTTATTTGTGAGTCCACATTTAATTGTTATGCAGGGAATTCTCCTATAAATTGGAGGAGAACAAGGCAAAACCAAGTAAATTAGGTACACACATATATCCAACATACCAGAAAGGCGCCACCTTTTCATGACCTATGCTTCGACCACGGAACTTCATGCACCAGGATTGGGTCTACATATATTCGATTTAGCGATAATTAATATAAATTAGATGGAGTAGTATTCAATTGATGCACTAACCAATTATCTCAAATGTACAAACTGATGAAATGGGCTAGATAATATATTTATATTTCAACACTCAACTCACGTTTAGACTATTTTAGTTCTTAGCGTGGTACTGCGTGAGTAGAGTCTTGAACTTGTCTTAAATCTGATACGATATTAAATTGATACACTAACCAATCATCTCAAAGCTATATTTAGGAAACATATTTATATATTTTTTTGAGATTTAACATATTTATATTTCAACATATACACCAGAATTTGAACAGGGATACGGTGCCACTTTGACCCAAATCGTACGTATAATGCATAGGGTGGAAAGGTATACCGCCTTCGTGGCAAAAAAAGAAAAGTTTAGCCGACCCAACTAGCGTCTCTTCCGGATCTAAACAACGCAATGATGCCAAACTCGCCTTTCGCCTTTCCCTTTTCTCTTGTGCGTTTGTGTCTGCTAGCTGTGGGGTTCGAAACTTGGAATGTGGCCTAGCTGCTGCTCGATCCATACCTTCATGTCCGTATGCGTATCCATGCACCTCAGATTGAGCCTGGATGTATTATTTCCTGCAGGACGAGGGGCTGGCAGTAGAGCTTTCATATCACCTTTTGTTAAACATGTTTCGGATCAACACGAGTGAGCTTTCTGCCAGTGTCATGTAAAAATGTCCCAGGAAGGCTCCACATATCAGGACATCCCGCATCGGATATTAACATGGGATAAATCCAACATAAAACTATTAATTACCAACGATGAACATGTGCAAATACTACAAATATCACATTTATACAGAAAAGCTATCCTTTATGCAACCTTTTGGTCTAATTCTGGCTTTAACACTTTGTTCATACCCTAATGCATGCCCTAATGTCCCAGCTTTTGTCCTTTGGATCGGCAACATTAAGAAAGCCAGGCAGGCAAGAAAGACGATAAAAGGAACAAAACAAAGGAGAAAAAAGGGTCTCACAAAAAAGCGGCGAGGAAAGCAAACAAAGTTATATCATCATGTTCTTGTACGCATGTCGCCTCGTTAATAGCCTCGCTCATGATCATCATCCCCTCCGTACCTTAATTAGCTTAAGCGGGTAATGTAGTTGCTTGGGCAGGGTAAACATATATTCCATAAATTTATTCGGTGAATATACATAATGGAATTTCATTTCAAAAATTTCTCACGCTACCTCATGCAGGTATGCATGTCTCCAAGCATTAACGAATTCTGATGTGTCTTTCATCATAGCAGGAAGATTTTGTATACTCATCGTTATCAGCATGATATTAGAGTTCCAAGTAGCATACATGCTCATAATTAGTTAACTAGGTTCATGCATGGACGTGTACGATTCTAGGCGTCTTGAGAATTGTTTCTTGACGAGATGCATTTTTTTCTAGGAACACGTCTATTGACCAAAATTATGATTACAAACAATCAAGAACGCTAGATTGCATGATTATGATGATGAAAACTTTAAAATCCGAGTAACTATAAACTCGTTTGAAGTGCGGGGGATTTTCAAATATGTCACAAGTCGATTGAACCGATTTGTGCCTCGTTGACTAATTTAGGGTTTAGCGTTTAGGATTTATTGGCTCCAGCTTGGCAGGGCTCGACATGTTGCTCTACCTGCATGACCTAGCGGGAGCTATGTACCGAACAACAAGTACTCTCATGTCGTAGATCCATGGCGGGGCACCATCTTCCTCGCGCTCGCGGTCCCCGGTGGCCGCCGTGCGCGTACCCCGTACTGGAGCTCGGTGCGGCGACTCCAGCTGAAGATCTTGATCCAGCTGATCTTGGAGCACGACAACGAGGAGGTCCGAGGAGCAGGATGGAGGCTCCCCGGAGTTCGAGGACCGGTGACTTCCCTCTCGCCAGGGGTCATCCTCTGATCCAAGGTTCAATGGAGGATGCGGCGGAGGCGCGCCGCCGGAACGTGCTGTTCTTCATCGACGTCTTCGTCCTACAGGAGGACCTTTGTGTAATTTCCATATTTCTGCAGGTCTTTTCTGCTTTGCTCTGATGTATTAGTTGTATCCTGCAAAAAAAAAAACAAGTACGCTCAAGTCGGAGGCTCTCGCAAGAAGCAACTACCTCACCCATAGTTGTGCTTGAACTTGAAGATTGCGTCTCACCCGTCGGAATCGGCAACATAGAGCAGATCTGTGTGTTGAGCTAGATTAATGCGCGCCCATCTTTCCGCGGGACGCGAGTTTGGCAACCCAAGGTAGCACGAGGATCCCGAGTGGGTTCAGGTGCGACCCGCACAGGAGATGGTGGCCGGAGGTGCCGTGGCGTGCCAGGAGGCAATGTGGACGACTAGGGATGATCCTTCCTCCGAGGATCCGGAGCTCCCGACTTCTGCATCATTCGCGGTCTACCGACCGAAGGACACCGCATGAGGGAGAAGAGCCGGAGCGGCGTGTGGGGTCGGCCCATTACAACATGATGAGCGGATTCAGAGGCGTGGGAGGCGCGATGGTAGCAGGAGGCACCGCTCTGTGGCATATTATAAAGTTTGATCAAGTATATTAATATCTGTAATACCACATGCATATAATATGAGAATGAATTTTACGCAGAATGTAATAATAATTTTTTACATTATCGATGTTGATACTTTTTTATATATGTTTGAGCAAACTTTTTTTACTTTGACTAAACTCAGAATGCCCGTAGATAATTACATGCACGTCACTACGGGAAACGTACGAGACGCCGACGGCCGGATTGTACGCCGACGGCCAAATGTCGGGGCCGTCGGCGTACGAGCCGAGCTAGGGCAGCCGCTCCACCGGCCGTCGGCGTACAAAGGGCCGTCGGCGTAGCCATCTCGGGCCCGACGGCCGCCGTCAGCGTACCGGAGGCCGTCGGCGTACCCACGCCCGCCGTGACGGAGCGGGGACGGACGTTTCGCTGCGTTGATACGCCGACGGCATTGCCGTCGGCGTATAGATGTTCCTTTTTTATTAATTTATCTATATAATATTTATTTATTTATTTATCTATATAATATTTAATGTAGGTATAATTTATATATAAATTGGATCTATAATTTCCCTCCCAATTTCGGTATCCCACCCGCATAAAATAACGGTTTGAGTTTTCCGGATCCCGAGCCTACAACATATACATGTAAAATAAATAAAAACAACACATGTAATATACACCTACAACATAAATATTAAATATATGGCTCAAGAGTGTTTTTTGTTTTAAATGTCCATTATCCTACTCCGGGGTGTGACCGTCTTCACCGGCTTCACTCTCTCTCTAGTGAGTTTCTGCACTTAGAGGTGAAAACTCCCCCTTCGGGCGATCCGGATGGAATATTGTGTTTATTTGGGGTAGACTTTGGTTTCCCACCTTCCTATGGCCTAACCTAACAAAACCAAGCAAAAAAGTCCACTGGCCTACCCCCTTCGACAACGTTCAAGGGGGTAGACGAAAACGTTAGGGTTTTTCCAGCGGATTCAGGGTTTCGCCGAATCGGGTCCCCGGAGCATCGGAACCCCACCAAAACCTAGGTGGTGCCATACCATATGTATACAAGTGTGTTGTTTGTTTTAAATGTCCATTATCCTACTCTGGGGTGTGACCGTCTTCACCGGCTTCTCTTCCTCTCTAGTGAGTTTCTGCACTTAGAGGTGAAAACTCCCCTTCGGGCGAACCGGATGGAATATTGTGTTTATTTGGGGAAGACTTTGGTTTCCCACCTTCCTATGGCCTAACCTAACACAACCAAGCAAAAAAGTCCACTGGCCTACCCCCTTTCGACGGCGTTCAAGGGGGTAGACGAAAACGTTAGGGGTTTTCCAGCGGATTCAGGGTTTCGCCGAAGCGGGTCCCCGGAGCGTCGGAACCCCACCAAAACCTAGGTGGTGCCATACCATATGTATACAAGTGTGTTGTTTGTTTTAAATATCCATTATCCTACTCCGGGGTGTGACCGTCTTCACCGGCTTCACTTTCTCTCTAGTGAGTTTCTGCACTTAGAGGTGAAAACTCCCCCTTCGTGCGAAACGGATGGAATATTGTGTTTATTTGGGGTAGACTTTGGTTTCCCACCTTCCTATGGCTAACCTAACATAACCAAGCAAAAAAGTCCACTGGCCTACCCCATTTCGACGGCGTTCAAGGGGGTAGACGAAAACGTTAGGGTTTTTCCAGCGGATTCAGGATTTCGCCGAAGCGGGTCCCGGAGCGTCGGAACCCCACCAAAACCGAGTTGGTGCCATACCATATGTATACAAGTGTGTTGTTTGTTTTAAATGTCCATTATCCTACTCCGGAGTGTGACCGTCTTCACCGGCTTCACTTCCTCTCTAGTGAATTTCGGCACTTAGAGGTGAAAACTCCCCCTTCGGGCGAACCGGATGGAATATTGTGTTTATTTGGGGTAGACTTTGGTTTCCCACCTTCCTATGGCCTAACCTAACACAACCAAGCAAAAAAGTCCACTGGCCTACCCCCTTTCGACGGCGTTCAAGGGGGTAGACGAAAACGTTAGGGTTTTCCAGCGGATTCAGTGTTTCGCCGAAGTGGGTCCCCGGAGCGTCGGAACCCCACCAAAACCGAGGTGGTGCCATACCATATGTATACAAGTGTGTTTTTTGTTTTAAATGTCCATTATCCTACTCCGGGGTGTGACCGTCTTCACCGGCTTCACTTCCTCTCTACTGAGTTTCTGCACTTAGAGCTGAAAACTCCCCCTTCGGGCGAACCAGATGGAATATTGTGTTTATTTGGGGTAGACTTTGGTTTCCCACCTTCCTATGGCCTAACCTAACACAACCAAGCAAAAAAGTCCACTGGCCTACCCCCTTTCGACGGCGTTCAAGGGGTAGACGAAAACGTTAGGGTTTTTCCATCGGATTCAGGGTTTCGCCGAAGCGGGTCCCCGGAGCATCGGAACCCCACCAAAACCTAGGTGGTGCCATACCATATGTATACAAGTGTGTTGTTTGTTTTAAATGTCCATTATCCTACTCCGGGGTGTGACCGTCTTCACCGGCTTCACTTCCTCTCTAGTGAGTTTCTGCACTTAGAGGTGAAAACTCCCCCTTCGGGCGAACCGGATGGAATATTGTGTTTATTTGGGGTAGACTTTGGTTTCCCACCTTCCTATGGCCTAACCTAACACAACCATGCAAAAAAGTCCACTGGCCTACCCCCTTTCGTCGGTGTTCAAGGGGGTAGACGAAAACGTTAGGGTTTTTCCAGCGGATTCAGGGTTTCACCGAAGTGGGTCCCCGGAGCGTCGGAACCCCACCAAAACCTAGGTGGTGCCATAACATATGTATACAAGTGTGTTGTTTGTTTTAAATGTCCATTATCCTACTCCGGGGTGTGACCGTCTTCACCGGCTTCACTTCCTCACTAGTGAGTTTCTGCACTTAGAGGTGAAAACTCCCCCTTCGGGCGAACCGGATGGAATATTGTCTTTATTTGGGGTAGACTTTGGTTTCCCACCTTCCTATGGCCTAACCTAACACAACCAAGCAAAAAATTCCACTGGCCTACCCCCTTTCGATGGCGTTCAAGGGGGTAGACGAAAACGTTAGGGTTTTTCCATCGGATTCAGGGTTTCGCCGAAGCGGGTCCCCGGAGCGTCGGAACCCCACCAAAACCTAGGTGGTGCCATACCATATGTATACAAGTGTTTTATTTGTTTTAAATGTCCATTATCCTACTCCGGGGTGTGACCGTCTTCACCGGCTTCACTTCCTCTCTACTGAGTTTCTGCACTTAGAGGTGAAAACTCCCCTTCGGACGAACCAGATGGAATATTGTGTTTATTTGGGGTAGACTTTGGTTTCCCACCTTCCTATGGCCTAACCTAACACAACCAAGCAAAAAAGTCCACTGGCCTACCCCCTTTCGACGGCGTTCAAGGGGGTAGACGAAAACGTTAGGGTTTTTCCATCGGATTCAGGGTTTCGCCGAAGCGGGTCCCCGGAGCGTCGGAACCCCACCAAAACCTAGGTGGTGCCATACCATATGTATACAAGTGTGTTGTTTGTTTTAAATGTCCAATATCCTACTCCGGGGTGTGACCGTCTTCACCGGCTTCACTTCCTCTCTAGTGAGTTTCTGCACTTAGAGGTGAAAACTCCCCCTTCGGGCGAACCGGATGGAATATTGTGTTTATTTGGGGTAGACTTTGGTTTCCCACCTTCCTATGGCCTAACCTAACATAACCATGCAAAAAAGTCCACTGGCCTACCCCTTTTCGACGGTGTTCAAGGGGGTAGACGAAAACGTTAGGGTTTTTTCCAGCGGATTCAGGGTTTCACCGAATTGGGTCCCCGGAGCGTCGGAACCCCACCAAAACCTAGGTGGTGCCATACCATATGTATACAAGTGTGTTGTTTGTATTAAATGTCCATTATCCTACTCCGGGGTGTGACCGTCTTCACCGGCTTCACTTCCTCTCTAGTGAGTTTCTGCACTTAGAGGTGAAAACTCCCCCTTCGGGCGAACCGGATGGAATATTGTGTTTATTTGGGGTAGACTTTGGTTTCCCGCCTTCCTATGGCCTAACCTAACACAACCAAGCAAAAAATTCCACTGGCCTACCCCCTTTCGATGGCGTTCAAGGGGGTAGATGAAAACGTTAGGGTTTTTCCATCGGATTCAGGGTTTCGCCGAAGCGGGTCCCCGGAGCGTCGGAACCCCACCAAAACCTAGGTGGTGCCATACCATATGTATACAAGTGTTTTGTTTGTTTTAAATGTCCATTATCCTACTCCGGGGTGTGACCGTCTTCACCAGCTTCACTTCCTCTCTAGTGAGTTTCTGCACTTAGAGGTGAAAACTCCCCCTTCGGGCGAACCGGATGGAATATTGTGTTTATTTGGGGTAGACTTTGGTTTCCCACCTTCCTATGGCCTAACCTAACACAACCAAGCAAAAAAGTCCACTGGCCTACCCCCTTTCGACGGCGTTCAAGGGGGTAGACGAAAACGTTAGGGTTTTCCAGCGGATTCAGGGTTTCGCCGAAGTGGGTCCCCGGAGCGTCGGAACCCCACCAAAACCGAGGTGGTGCCATACCATATGTATACAAGTGTGTTTTTTGTTTTAAATGTCCATTATCCTACTCCGGGAATGTGACCGTCTTCACCGGCTTCACTTCCTCTCTACTGAGTTTCTTCACTTAGAGCTGAAAACTCACCCTTCGGGCGAACCAGATGGAATATTGTGTTTATTTGGGGTAGACTTTGGTTTCCCACCTTCCTATGACCTAACCTAACACAACCAAGCAAAAAAGTCCACTGGCCTACCTCCTTTCGACGGCGTTCAAGGGGGTAGACAAAAACGTTAGGGTTTTTCCAGCGGATTCAGGGTTTCGCCGAAGCGGGTCCCCGGAGCGTCGGAACCCCACCAAAACCTAGGTGGTGCCATACCATATGTATACAAGTGTGTTGTTTGTTTTAAATGTCCATTATCCTACTCCGGGGTGTGACCGTCTTCACCGGCTTCACTTTCTCTCAAGTGAGTTTCTGCACTTAGAGGTGAAAACTCCCCCTTCGGGCGAACCAGATGGAATATTGTGTTTATTTGGGGTAGACTTTGGTTTCCCACCTTCCTATGGCCTAACCTAACACAACCAAGCAAAAAAGTCCACTGGCCTACCCCCTTTCGACGGCGTTCAAGGGGGTAGACGGAAACGTTAGGGTTTTTCCATCGGATTCATGGTTTCGCCGAAGCGGGTCCCCGGAGCGTCGGAACCCCACCAAAACCTAGGTGGTGCCATACCATATGTATACAAGTGTGTTGTTTGTTTTAAATGTCCATTATCCTACTCCGGGGTGTGACCGTCTTCACCGGCTTCACTTCCTCTCTAGTGAGTTTCTGCACTTAGAGGTGAAAACTCCCCCTTCGGGCGAACCGGATGGAATATTGTGTTTATTTGGGGTAGACTTTGGTTTCCCACCTTCCTATGGCCTAACCTAACACAACCATGCAAAAAAGTCCACTGGCCTACCCCCTTTCGACGGTGTTCAAGGGGGTAGACGAAAACGTTAGGGTTTTTCCAGCGGATTCAGGGTTTCACCGAAGTGGGTCCCCGGAGCGTCGGAGCCCCACCAAAACCTAGGTGGTGCCATACCATATGTATACAAGTGTGTTGTTTGTTTTAAATGTCCATTATCCTACTCCGGGGTGTGACCGTCTTCACCGGCTTCACTTCCTCTCTAGTGAGTTTCTGCACTTAGAGGTGAAAACTCCCCCTTCGGGCGAACCAGATGGAATATTGTGTTTATTTGGGGTAGACTTTGGTTTCCCACCTTCCTATGGCCTAACCTAACACAACCAAGCAAAAAATTCCACTGGCCTACCCCCTTTCGATGGCGTTCAAGGGGTAGACGAAAACGTTAGGGTTTTTCCATCGGATTCAGGGTTTCGCCAAAGCGGGTCCCCGGAGCGTCGGAACCCCACCAAAACCTAGGTGGTGCCATACCATATGTATACAAGTGTTTTGTTTGTTTTAAATGTCCATTATCCTACTCCGGGGTGTGACCGTCTTCACCGGCTTCACTTCCTCTCTAGTGAGTTTCTGCACTTAGGGGTGAAAACTCCCCCTTCGGACGAACCAGATGGAATATTGTGATTATTTGGGGTAGACTTTGGTTTCCCACCTTCCTATGGCCTAACCTAACACAACCAAGCAAAAAAGTCCACTGGCCTACCCCCTTTCGACGGCGTTCAAGGGGGTAGACGAAAACGTTAGGGTTTTTCCAACGGATTCAGGGTTTCGCCGAAGCGGGTCCCCGGAGCGTCGGAACCCCACCAAAACCTAGGTGGTGCCATACCATATGTATACAAGTGTGTTGTTTGTTTTAAATGTCCATTATCCTACTCCGGGGTGTGACCGTCTTCACCGGCTTCACTTCCTCTCTAGTGAGTTTCTGCACTTAGAGGTGAAAACTCCCCCTTCGGGCGAACCGGATGGAATATTGTGTTTATTTGGGGGTAGACTTTGGTTTCCCACCTTCCTATGGCCTAACCTAGCACAACCATGCAAAAAAGTCCACTGGCCTACCCCCTTTTGACGGTGTTCAAGGGGGTAGACGAAAACGTTAGGGTTTTTCCAGCGGATTCAGGGTTTCGCCGAAGTGGGTCCCCGGAGCGTCGGAACCCCACCAAAACCTAGGTGGTGCCATACCATATGTATACAAGTGTGTTGTTTGTTTTAAATGTCCATTATCCTACTCCGGGGTGTGAACGTCTTCACCGGCTTCACTTCCTCTCTAGTGAGTTTCTGCACTTAGAGGTGAAAACTCCCCCTTCAGGCGAACCGGATGGAATATTGTGTTTATTTGGGGTAGACTTTGGTTTCCCACCTTCCTATGGCCTATCCTAACACAACCAAGCAAAAAAGTCCACTGGCCTACCCCCTTTCGACGGCGTTCAAGGGGGTAGACGAAAACGTTAAGGTTTTTCCAATGGATTCAGGGTTTCGCCGAAGCGGGTCCCTGGAGCGTCGGAACCCCACCAAAACTTAGGTGGTGCCATACCATATGTATACAAGTGTGTTGTTTGTTTTAAATGTCCATTATCCTACTCCGGGGTGTGACCGACTTCACCGGCTTCACTTCCTCTCTAGTGAGTTTCTGCACTTAGAGGTGAAAACTCCCCCTTCGGGCGAACCAGATGGAATATTGTGTTTATTTGGGGTAGACTTTGGTTTCCCACCTTCCTATGGTATAAGTCAAATTAATTACAATTTTTTTACAAAACTTAGTAAATAGTATTTGATTTATTTTAAAAAATAAAAAAGGAAAAGACAATGCCGTCGGCGTAGCTGGTTATGGTTAGGTGGTGGGGCCTGCGGAGGAAGGAAAAAATAAACAAAGGATACGCCGACGGCAATGCCGTCGGCGTATCCTTATCCTCTTAAACACGCACGCAGCCCGTGCGGTCTCACCCCAACCGCACACATCGTCCTCCAAATTTCGCCGCCGCCGCCTCCTCCCGCCCCGGCTGCCGCCTTCTCCCGCCCCCGCCGCCTCCTCCCGCCCCGCCGCCGCCTCCTCCCCGCCCCCGACCCCGCCGCCCCGTTCCGCCGGCCCTCCCCCGCCGCATCCCGCCGCCCGCAGCTCGCCCCGATGCCGCCCCCGCAGCCGCCGCATCCCGCCGCCCGCATCCTTGCCGCCCCCACGCGCGCCTACCCTGCCGCCTCCTCCCCGACCTCCCCGGCCTCGTCCCCGAGCTCCGGCCTCCTCCCCGACCTCCCCGGCCTCGTCCCGGAGCTCCGGCCTCGTCCCCGAGCCTCACGCCGCCGGCCCGGCGTCCCCGAGCCGTGGCCTCCTCCCTCCTCCACGCCCGTGCGCCTCCTCCGCACCTCCTCCAAGCCCACGGCCGGGAGACAAGCACCGAGGTGATTTTCTCTACTTTTTTTGTGTTTTTTTGGCATATCTACATTATTTTGCATATGTGCATTAGTTTCAAATACCATAAAATGAGATTTTTATTTAATCGTACATGAGTATGGTTGGAGGGTGAGAGTGGGGTTGTCGACGGAGGGCGGTTTGAAGTAGCGGCGAGGATCTTCTTCACCGTCGATCACGCTTCAAGGGTAAGAAATTCGTCGCCTTTCTTGAATGTACCTAGGTTTTTATTTTGGTCTAGATCACCAAGTCAGTCGAGTCGCGTAACCAGAGTCAGATCCCATCCGGAAGGGTTACAAATTTATAAATATGCAGGATTGTCCATCTTTGCATATTTATAACCGTAACACTTCCGGGTTGTCCTGTTGGACAGTCCGAGTACGTGTAGATCGGGTCGTGTTCCATGTTCTACCCCTTCCTGAGACGGAATTTCGGCAGCACCTCCCGTTGTTCTTCGGATGCACACCCTCTCGGCTTGACAAGCTCGAGACGTGTATTCATGAAGAACAGCGGGGAGGTGCTGCCGAAATTCCGTCTCGGGTCGGGGTAGAACATGGGACACGACTCGATCTACACGTACTCGGGCGGGATAGGCCCCTACCTATTAAAGTGTATGTGAACCCTTGCATGTTGTAAAAGATAAAATTTGGCCGTAATAAATGGTGACATTGCATGCAAGAAAATAAAAATATGATGCATTTAATTTCATGTTATTATTATTTGGCTCACAGTAAAGCAGAGGATGGCAGATAATGGGTGGATGTACAGTGGCCGAACTAGTTTGGTTGACAAAACAGATGAGTGGGTATGGAAGACCATTTGTTAGTGAAGGAGTTAGCGCGTGGTTCAAGTCAGGCGCTCGTGGAAACTGCCCTTGCCCTCGTTGCAAGTTTCGTACACGTCAGGGAAAGGATGAGATGATTAAACACCTCTTCTCTCGTGGGTATATGCCGAACTTCGTGACGACAGTCAACTTTGATGAGTACGACGCGAGAATGGCAGGGTGATGCGGCAGCGGATCAATGGCAATGAAGATGATGGGATTAGAAACTGGCTAGATGATCTCCGTGCTGGCGACATGCCAGATTCGCCACCATCACAGGAGGAACCGCCAGAACCGGAGGAACCGCGTGAACCAGAGGACCCAGAGCCAACCGCGAAGGCCTTCTTTGATATGATGGCCTCGTCTCAGAGGCCTCTGTACGAGGGTGCAAAATTTCTCAGCTCGATGCCATCTCGCAAGCACTAGCCAAAAGCTCAGTATGGCACACCCGTTCATGCTTTGAAGCGCATCTGCAAACAATGGTAACTGTTGCCTGAAGGGCATTGTCTGCCTCAAAGCATGTACGAAACGAAGAAAATCCTGCGAGATCTCAGCATGGATTATAAAGATAGATTGTTGTCCAAAAGGATGCCTTTTGTTTTGGAAACAGTTTGCCAATGACAAGTACTGTATCTTGTGTAAGGCCTCTAGGTATCATGTGGTAAAAGGAGCCGATGGTAGAAGACGCAGTCAAATGTCGCCATTAAGATTCTTCGTTACCTCCCATTCATACAAAGAATCAAGCGGCTTTACATGAACAAAGAGTCTGCCACACAGATGCAATGGCACAAACGGGGAAGAGATACAAGGATGAGCACGACGGGAATTGATGGGACATCCATCTGATGGTACGGCATGGAAGAACTTTGATGCGAACCACCCCGATGAGGCAGCAGATGCTCGAAACGTGAGAATCGCGATAGCAACCGATGGATTCAATCCATATGGTTTGTCGACTACCTCGTACAGCTGCTGGCCCGTGTTTGTTATTCCGCTCAATCTCCCTCCTGGAGCCCTAATGCAAAGAAGACCATATTCCTCTCGCTGATCATTCCAGGTCCTGAATATCCGGGGAAGAATTTAAGTGTACATGCAGCCAATTGTGGATGATCTGAACCACTCTTGGCACCACGGGACGTTGACATATGATCGTGCATCGAAGACAAACTTCTTGATGAAAGTTTGGTATCACAATTCCATGCATGACATGCCCGGGTACGCCCTATTCTGCGGATGGTGTACAGCTGGTAAGTGGCCATGCCCAGTGTGCAGGAACCGACTTGAGTTCATGTGGCTAACGGCGGGACGGAAGTATTCCGCGTTTGACACACATCGAAAGTTCCTCAAAAGAGGGCATCGTTTAGAGAAGACAAAAAGAACTTCAAGAAGGGCAGAGTTGAGCGTGAAGAAAAAGCGATACCAACTTTCGATGGTGCAGCTGTTGACGCCGAGCTAAGTGCTCTCGTGCCTGCTGAGGGAAAAGGCCCACGATATGTGGGATATGGTGTGCGCACAACTGGACTCACGTGGCAGGCTTGACGCAACTCGAATATTACAAGGACCTCGAACTTCCCCATAGCATCGATGTGATGCACACCGAAAAGAATGTTGGAGAGTCCCTCTTTCACACAATCCTGAACATTCTGAAGTCGAAGGATAATGTTAAGGCTAGAGTTGATGTTAAGAAGCTCTGTGATAGGGAGAGAATGCACATGAAGCCTCCTGAAGGCCGTCAAAAGAACTGGTTCAAGCCGCATGCTGACTTCTGCCTTAATAGTATGCAAAGTCTGAGGCATTCCATTGGCTCAAATTCGTCGTGATGTTCCCTGATGGCTATTGTTCGAATATAAGTAAGGGAGTCAATATACAATCGGAAAAGTCACCGGGCTCAAGAGTCACGACTATCATATATGGATTGAGCGGCTGCTACCGGTGATGGTTCGAGGGTATCTCCCCGACCGTGTCTGGCGAGTGCTCGCGGAGTTGAGCCATTTCTTCCGCACGCTCTGTGCTAAGCAAGTATGTCCCCTGATTATTCAGAAGCTGCATGAACTAGTGCCGGAGTTGCTGTGCAACTTAGAGACGATATTTCCGCCAGGCTTCTTTACTCCGATGGCACATCTTGTTGTGCATCTTGCGAATGAGGTACTCTTGGGTGGACCGGTGCAGTTTCGTTGGCAGTTTTGTATTGAGAGAGAGTTTAAGTATATTCGAACCAAATGTGGAAACAAAAATAAGATTGAGTCATGCATAGCCGAGGCAACTATCCTCAGGAGATGGCAGACGCCAGGCTAACGTACTACCCGATGATGTTCCCACTATGCATAACCAGGCCTCTCGGTACAATGTCGACGAGCCCAAGCGAGACCCCAAGCTCGTCCTCTTCCAGTGTCCCGGTGGCAAGACGGTGGCGCAACAAGGTATAACTTGACCAATGATGAGCTGGAGTGCATAATGCTCTATGTGCTTATGAACATGAAGGAAGTGACACGACGAGCAGGAGAAGAGGGCAGTTTCCTTAGGTAAAATGGGGAACAAATTACTTTGCAACTACTAATCGATTTCGTCTAATACGTATTTTCTCCTTTTAGTCAATTCACGGATGAAATGTGGTCGGGAACATCAGATGGACCCAATGAAGCCGCGTTGGACACTCTTTTGAAAGAGCCTGCCCCCGGAAAGAAAAAATT
Source organism: Poa pratensis (assembly GCA_947311845.1). NCBI lineage: Eukaryota > Viridiplantae > Streptophyta > Magnoliopsida > Poales > Poaceae > Poa > Poa pratensis. The sequence goes on along the minus strand of CAMZMU010000072.1, from coordinate 25,846,439 downwards.
CACGGTTTGGTTCAGGGAAAAGGTAATTTCAAACCTGTCCCTTCTACCTTGCAATCGTGTCTTATCCCTCTTACTAATGCACAAAACAATTTGTACTTGTAGGGAGCTGATCCCAACGTTGTGATGTCAGATGAGTTGAGATGTGTCTCCCAAGGTTGTAACCGTAGAGTCGAGAGTATGAGAAGTGATGTGAATGGGTACCGCTTCCATACAGAGTCACCAGAACAGTCGGCCTAATGCAAAGACTATAAATACCGGGGTCTTCACCAAAGGAGCCGGTAATTATGATTACTACGGAAGGTTACAGAACGTATGAGCTGACGTTCAATAACACGAACATAGAACTCAAGCTTGTTGTGTTCAAATGCCACTGGTTCGACCCTGAGCATGGAACCAAAAGTACCCCTTCCATTGGGTTAGTTGAAGTTAAGCCTTCAACCACCTAATGGATCCGATGTCTTTGTTGTGGCTCACCAAGCCTTTCAAGTTTATTATTTGCCCTACCCATGCAAGAAAGAGGGACTCATTGGTTGGGAAGTCGTGTTCCATGTATCGCCACGTGGTAAGCTACCCATGCCCTCCGAAGACGATTACAACAACATTGACCCTAAAACATACGAGGGGATTTTCTATCAAGAGGAACAAACCTTTGGGGACTTTGGCATACAAGGTCTTGAGGACCGCGAGGACAATGCACAAACAGGTGGTGACGTAGTGGTGATCTAAAGGATATAGATATGCTCAACAAGTTACAAAGTGATGACGATGATGAGCCTCCATCGTGCGAGGAGGTTCCAATATACAACACTCGTGATAGTGATGTTGATAGTGATGATGAGAACCCAAGACTTAATTATGAGACTGATGATTCGGGGTGAGGGTCTTTTATGTCCTTATGCGTAGTATTTACTTTTCAACATGCTTAGCCTTTCAACATGCTTAGTCTTTCAACATGCTTCTTCTTCTTCTTCTTAATTGCATTACATCTTTATTCTTATTTACTACATTGTTCAACATGCTTAGTCTTTCAACATGCTTCTTGTTAATTGCATTTCATCTTTATTCTTATTTGCTACATTTTTCAATATGCTTATTAATTGTTTATCCTTTCTCAATGCAGGTGATTGACCAAGATGAGGCAAGGCAAGGAATCATCGGCTGCCCCACGCGGTCGGTCGCCTATTCTCACGCGGTCAGACATGGGTGGCTCGAGCTCTCAGGAGATGTAGGATGTGTTCGGGTGTGTTTGTATGAATTCAAACTATGTTTGTGTCATTTGGAGTTTGTATGAATGCTTGGATGAAGTCGAATCATGTTTGTGTCATTTGGAGATCTATGTGATGTTTCTGTCATGTTTCTAGGATGTTTTAAAATTTGTGCAATTTTAATTGTATTTAAAATGTGCTAGAAACCAGCAGCTTATGAAACTAAAAAATATGGTCGCCCATACGTCGACGGCATTGTCGTCGGCGTAGGATACCAGCCAGACACACAGGATGCTGCCACGTCGCCCTGAAATGGACCATATGGTCATACCTACGCCGACGGAATTGCCGTCGGCGTAAGTTTCCTCCCAGGCGCACCAGATGTTGACACGTCGACACTATACGCCGACGGCAGTGCCGTCGGCGTATGGTGGGCTGACGGAAATGGACGGATGCCGTCTAGTGGGCCCACAGAGCGTACGCCGACGGGGGTGGCATACGCCGACGGCACTTTGGATATGCCGGCAGTCCGGTACGCCGACGGCGTATGGGTACGCCGACGGCAGACGGGAGCCATCGGCGTTTTGAGCGATTCCTCCTGTAGTGCGTGCGTGCATCGTTAAAATCCACTTATTTGGGCAGAGCTAGAAGCAGGGCGGAGTGCACACGCGCATATATATGGACGTGCAAGTTTATATAGCTAGCTTCGGCTTTATCATCGTCCTATCATCGCTCAACTTGCATCATTTCGACACGACCGTCTCCAAGTGATTGCACGCTCGACCCCTTTTTAATTGTTTCGTCGCGTCAATCCATAATTCTACACAGGGCACCGGAAATTAGCGCGCGCGCGTACGTGCATGCATCATTGGTTCATGGAGTGAGGTCGACTAGCTTATAGCGACCCGAATTCTTTTTTCCTAGGGGCAGATCAAATGATATCCTAGCTAATTAATATCCTTACCGGTGACGGTGCGTATATCTGGCAACACATTTTTATAGGGAACGCTTGTTTTATAACGAATTGCAACACTTTCGATCAGTATATATCGTCCAGATCTTGATTATTCTTGCCGCGATTCTTTTCACAAGATAAAGATTAATTTTGGCAGATACAGTCCGGCCTTGTTTGGAGGCAAAGAGATCTCATTCTCATCGATCAAATCTCATCTCGAGAATTATATAACTAAAGAACACGTGCAACAATCACTTCCGTATCCAACCCAGAGATCACAAAGGACAATTGATCTTCGAGAACCTCGAACAATATTTGCATACAAGATCACAATCAGATTACGTACAAGATTATGCATGATAAGACAAACTTGCATGCATGCATGCATGCATGCATGCATATTGGTTCAAGAATCGAGGAGTGACCATCAACCAACTAGTATCACTATATATTTCCTCATAAATAAGAGTAGTTCTTTTTTTTGGCAAAATGATACGATCTTGGTTCGTCGTGATTTGAAGTTGATGCTGCTAGCTAGCTAGCAAGTCCCTGTGTATGTGTATGCATGCGTGTGTGTGTGTATGCTCCTTTTGCAATTTCCCGATGCATGCAAAGTAGGGTTGCAAAGCAATAATTAAAGGGAACGGACAGCAAGTACTGCACCGTGCATGGTGGAGGAGATGATGGTCTCATCCCCACCATGCACCAGCCACACATCCATGCCAAACAAGAAAATTACAAGGTGAGATCAAGGATGATGAGTTGCATTCCTCAGATCGAGGGCATGCATACAGCATATGCTTGGAAAACTCTAAATCAAAGGACACAATACATTTCGGTATTTACATGGAAATTCCAGAAAAACATAAAATATAATCCCGAATTTTGTTGGTTCACATAATACCTAACATTTTCTATAGTTTTAATGCTTTAGAACTTGTATATGTGGCACTTTCTTTTTTTTCTTTTTCCAGATCACTCGTCTCTTCTCAGGTGCACAAAGTCCGCTCAACCAAGAATTGCATGTGATGGCTATGCATCTAGGTACACAAAACAACATGATGAAACTACTATACTAGCATGGGTACACAGATATGGCATTGATCATCTCTTGCACATGAGCATGATACTCCCATCTTTCTACAAAATCTTGTGTGAAATCATTGCCCTCCCTAGCTTTCCTCTATAGTAGCTTGTACACTTTTTTTTTTGCGAATGGGCTTGTACACATCTATATATCTTTGCACATATATGTACATCCATGTCGATCTATATATCCATCAACCACTACTGCACCATCTCTTATGTTCTGCCGACATATTAATTCTCTTCACCACCAGTAGCACCATCTTCCTGCTCACCAACCCGCTCGCTCACTCCTCACTGCTCTTCTTCTCGCTCCTAGCTTCTCTCTGCCTCAACTACTCAATCTCATCAACGTCAATCTATTTCATTTCCTTCTACTACCAAAAGTTCGATCTTGGTTAATCCATCGCCATGATGAATCTTATATCGTCTGAGACGCCTCCTCTTGCTAGGCAAGAGATCAGCTCTCCAGCCACCTTCAAGGTGGCAAAGGAAGCGAGCGCTAGCGGCACATGCTTCCACGGCAGCCATCTAGACCTCAGCCTAGGCATCTCCTTGTTTCCCGGCGGCCGCTGCGGCGCTGCCGGTTGTGGTCATCGAGGCGGCGGCGGCAATGTCGGTCGCGTGCAGAGCGGAGGCATGACGGCTAGTACCGCCATTGCGGACACGCTTAGCGCGGGACATGGTGGTGATCTCCATGGCATTGTGAGTAGCAGCAGCTGGACGGCGGCGTTCATGCCGAGCCCGACGGGCTTCATGCACCCCTGGAGCCTCGCCGCCCGGCAGCAGAAGGCAGCCGCTGAGCAGGACCGGAGACTTGCGCCGCCACTGAAGACGTATGTGACAAGGTGAACCAATTTTTTTGTGTTGACAGAGTTAGTATTTAAGCACATCTATCCATATGCATCTCCATGCATGTATACCTAATTAGCTATTCATGCATGTTTCATTATCCCTAGCAGCCAATTTATGGTTTTGTTTGTCATTTGATGGGTTCATATTGCTACTTTTCAGTAACTACATATAGCTGCTAGTCTGGTTACGAATACGCAGTCATGGGTTAAGCAAATATATATGAGGGAAAGTGAAGAATCAACGTACTTAAAATTATTGCAATCATGAACATTTTGAACCCCTTACTACTCCACTAGCGCATCAATTAGTATTTTTCTGGTCGTCGTGTGCTTAGAACTGCGTTTCGAAATGATTGCGAATAGATTTTTCTACATGCACGTACATTTCAACATATACGTATGTACTCCCTCCGTTTCACAGTATAAGATGTTTTAGGCCTTCTCCATAATCACGTGTACATGATCTAGACACTAAACAGTGTATGTGTCCATTCTATTTAGCATGAATCTATATATGCATGTGTAACACCTAAAACATCTTACATTGTGAAAGGGCCGGAGGGAGTACATGAAATGGAGTCCTTAACCGTTTTAAAAAGGAGTTCTTGAATCTAACTAATCTATTGGCTACCATGAATTGATGAATATGTTAAACCATGAACTTTGTTGCTTCGCTCCTGTATTTCGTTTTCATCTTAGTTATTTTTATCTTCTAGCCGTCTAAAATGCAAGATTTACAACTAATTTTATTACAGTAACACGATGTCCAAAGAAAAACGATTATGTGTGAAAACGAATAAGTATGTTCTTCCTGCTGACTTTTCTTCGAAAAAATTTACCTACCCTACCTATATATAGGCTTTCCAGAAAAAATATACCGAAGTGGGGTACTAAGATATAAAATCAAATATTTTTGCTGGATGAGTTCATCTTGGGCTACTAAACACTTAAAGAAATTCACACACACAGTCAAATGAATCTTTAAAAATTTCGAAGATGTATATACAAATATACATTGCCGAAGCCGGTGCCGCAATAAGGCTACGGACGTGCACTTGTAAACTTTTAGGTGCATGTTAGCAGATTCTTGGAATACAATTTTTTGGGACCGTTAGTGAGGAGGTACACGTAGAGAAGATCTCCTGCAAGGAATTAAGAGGAAATATTCATCACAGACCAATCAGGGGAGCAGCAATGATGGGTGCAGCATGGCTCTGCTCACTTGATTGAACGCCGGCCGTCTAGTGCAGTGCAGTCTTTTGCTCCCGCAGTAAAAGAGATCTCCAGTGAACAAGAAAAGGAAAAAAAAATAGTGCAGTCTTTTCCATAAGAAAACGACTTTCGTGTCTCTGTCCGTGGCTGTGTTGCTCCCAATAATTGGACAGCTGTACGTGCTAACTGTGGCCAGGTGGCCAGATGATTCATGTTTCTTCTATTTACATTGAGAAAGCATTTAGTCTGTGGCTTGGAGAGACAAAGGGGCTGGACAGTCCAACACAGCATCAGTGACACTTGCCACTACCTACTCGTAGTGTCAATTGCTGCTGTTATTTTTAATTGCTGCGATGCACTCTATAAAGAAGTTGGAGAAGTCATATGACAACTAAATTCAATATTATATATATGATAGTACTCCAATATTAAAGAAAACTTTGCTACTCATTCATACTATACAAAATTGCTTCATCTCCTGTTGCATTGACCACTGAAATATGGGACAAAGCCGCTCTCCAAGAAAATGTATTGGTGACAGGTTAAAAAACATTGGGGAATCGAAAGAGAGAAAACTTTTGCTTTGGTTAGGCCCCAAGATAGTCTTTTGCCAATAAAGGGGATCAGACAATCCCCCTTTTCAAGTAAGATCAGTAACTTAGTTAGTTTGGGTGATAACTTTCGAGGTAAAGTACTGGCTGAGGTTATTGGCGGAACACTAATCACATAGCAATTGGTAGAGTTTACTGTCTTTGTGGATAACACCTTTCCGCGTAATTCCTGTAAATTTCTAGTAATCCTGATACCACTCTTAAATTTATCATGTTCACTTGGAGTTATCTTTGCAAAAGTAAAATAAGGTTACCAACGTAATTGACAAACACTGATCTTAACTATGTCTTTTCTCACTAACCATGTAACAAGTACATCTGTACATGTATTTGCATGCATGCATGATGCATATGTATTAACAATCCACTCTCACCTCAGAGTTGGACACTCGCACCTGTTCCGGACAAAGTATTCACAGACCACTAATGCTTGCATGAAATTCTTGTGATCAGCGGCGATTCTAGTGTTGTCTCACTGCCTTCGCCAGCCGTGGGCTGGCCGCCGGTGCACAACTCCCGGCGCCAACTCGTCACCGCTATCCACACGCCGAAACCCAATGCTGACGAGCAGAAGGACGCGCAGATTGCCGCTGCCGGCGATGATAAGGAAGTGGCTGAGGCACCGAGGAGCTGTAAGGTCACTGGCGAGCCGCCGCGGCGCCCGGTGAACATGTTCGCCAAGGTGCACATGGATGGCTGCCTGATCGGCAGGAAGATCAACTTGAGAGCCCACCGCACCTATGACTCCCTCTCTCGGGCGCTCACCAAGATGACAATAAACTTCTTCTGCCGTAAGTACTACTCTCCATTCTTTTTTGGACAGCCTACTGCTCTTCATTTATAGTTTATCACAAAACAAAAACTCTCGGTTTCTAATTAATTCAAATAATCCGTCGAAAAAATTAATTCAAGAAAGAAGCTTCACCGTCAGTTCCTTACGTCAAATAAAACCCCTTTTCACTATTTTGCTCGAGTACTCGAGTTTTTTTGTAGAAAATCGGCAAATGCGTCGCCCACCTTTCCTGGGTTTAGGAAATTGAGCTTAACTGGGCACCAGTACAACACACAAGTTCTTGAGCATTTGAAGTATTGTGGACTGGCCCAACTACTTCTCCGATTAGAATGTTTTGACTTGGGAACTTAGTAGACATCATTTAACTGATTCTTTTTTAGCTATTTTTTCTGTTTCGTTAGCTAACAATCATTAGTATTCAGTAAAATTAAATCATTTCATCAATCTACTTTTGAAAATTCATGGCATGTTAAGAATGTACTGTCTAACTTTGACTACTCATATCTGTTGATTGGTAGGATGAAAAGGTATCATCAGATTTTCCTTGGATAATGTTTCATAATACATTTATAATTTTATGCTCAGTAATTTTCTTATAAGAAGTGCTCGAAGTTGTGCATGTTTCTCATGTTGTGGTCATGCCATAATGTTATAAACCCTTTTCACCGAGGTGGTATATATTTAATATATGAGTGCACTGTCTTCTTCTACTTTGATGTGTCGAATATCTGTATTGAACAATTGGACTCGGATTGTATAAATGCAGCTGCGGATTATCCAAGTTCAACTTGCGGGGGAAAAAAGGATTGTGCAACTAGTGAAGATCTCGTATTTCTTTATGAAGACTTTGAGGGCGACCGAATGCTTGTTGGAGATGTCCCATGGGAGTAAGTATCATTTTCATACATTTTCCCGCACCATAGACTCATAATAATTTCTCGTCAAGTCAATACTTATTTCTAACAGTTCCCATTTTTTGATGAATTTCTAAATAAATCGGAAGTAAAATCTTGAATAGTACTCATGCTGCAAAAGTTTCCTGAATATGCAACAATTTTGGAAAGTGGGATGAAAACGGCCAAGTAATTGTTCATTTTTCTCTTCTTCAGGTTGTTTCTTGCATCTGCAAAAAAGTTATACATTGCCCATCGCCCAACATCAAAAGATACCAAAGGTAACTAAAGAAAATGTTTCCTCGGAATTGAAATGTTCAATGAGAGTATGTCGATGATATTGTTTCCTGCTCCTCAGCAATTTCAGGTCATGAAGAAGCAACAAAATTTGATGCAATTGAGAAGCTATGAATAACTGAAGGCCCCCGGAAGCAACTTGATAGAGGCCCTATTTGGATAATAAAGGACCTCTTCATCTGAGAATGGACCGATCATACTTGATCGGTGGCATATGTATGTACACACTATATATGCACATTTCTTGACATGGAAGTGTAGCGGAGCTGCATTGCTCTTCCGGTACTAAGCTAGCTATAGAAGAGCAATGTTTGTTGTGATGTATTAGTGTTAATTAGAAACTTTATGATGGATATCTGCATATAGTTTTATGACCTTAAGTAGGAATTAGTTCTGAAATTAAGGTGATGAATAATGTTTCAGCTAGTGATTGTACATCAAGTCATCGAACTCGATACTGCTTACATCCCCCCCCCCCCCCCCCCCCCGTATTTTATCTTATTATCGTACCATTTATGTGTGAGATTTTAGTCGTGTGATCGCTCAAATTATTACCTAGATAGAGTGTGTGTCATCTTCTCCTCTATTAGTTGAGATGGTATATTCTCTCCCCTTCATTTGTGCAAAATATCTACACGACGACATGCCCACAAGTGCAATATTCTTAGGTTTACCGGAGGATATTTGCAATCCTATCATGTCACTATGTATCCTTGTTGGCTAGGTGGGACCGTATGGTCAATTCAAATATCATCTAGAAGACCTATACTAGATTTGCTCCCGAAAGCAAGATCCGGGTTAAAAGAATGTCATGAACCACAAGAAGGAGCTTCAAACAACACTTCGTATGCGCATGGACCTCTCTCGGACGTTCAGTACGAGGACTCTGACGTACATGGAAGATGCCACCTACCACCGAAGGCTCTATAAGAGTACCTCGTGCTCCCCGAAAACCTACACAATCTCAAGCCCTCAAAAAAGCTGCCCCATCATCATTGGCACCATCATCCTCGACCCTAACAGGGTTTCCCTCTAGATCATCCACCAAAACCTCGTCGAGATCATTTTATAAGTCTCGTTGAGTCCCTCCACCCCAACCCTGGTCCTGTGCATTATAATCCTCCATGTATATCTCGACATGTGAGACGACCCGCGTACCTTGTAACCCTACCCGAACCATGTACATAAGGGGGTAGGGAGAACCGGGAAGCCACGACTCAATACACATATACCCAATGCAAGCATCAAAACCTGAGTATACAGAATAGATCTCACCTCAAAAAGGAGTAGGGTTTTTACTGGATGGTGTTTCCCGACACCCGAACCTGTCTAAATATTCTCTGTGTGCTCACCCCTAGGATCACCATATGTATGCATTGTTGGTAATTTTTCTGAAAGCTGGTGCGCTAGGTGAGGGGAGTATGTACTGATTCATGAAATCTGATTTTGATGGGTAAATCATTTCGCTTGAACTCAAGAATTCCGGTGCCTATGTCTAAAATTGGTGCACAGAGAATCTCATCATTATCATCCATAATTTTTGCTAACGAATTTACTATAGGGACGCATACCCACGGGGTGGCCTATACCAGTCAAAGGTACCCATTCGGCTAACTCGGGTTCTTCACCAACATAGAAAAGAATCGAGGAGCAAATAAATCCTAAGATGGTAGGGTAGCAACTTCACCAACGGAGTCCAACCCCAAACTGAGGCTCTAACTTATCCAGGAAGTCGTAAAGCTTGTACATAGGTCCCAATTTCACAAAAGGAGTTGGTGAACACTTCAACTTCTCTTACAACATTGACAGAGTGCATCAGCTTTACAAACAAAGTCCGGAAATTCACGTGCTCTTTCAAGTAGACTGGCAATGTCGTGACCTCCTAGTAATGGTTGATGCTCCATTTTTTAGTATGGCTCTACTAGATGTGGTTCATAATCCGAGGAGAACAAAATTGGTGATCACTGATAAGATATAGTGGCAATATGATAGTTGTCAAGTTGAAACCTCTTTAGTAGCGCCAAGGCTCCATGATGAGGTTATGGATTCTGGTGCTGATTTTTCTTTCTTGAATATCAAGAAATAAAATTTCTTTCTTTGCTACACTAAATCGATTTTGTCATGTTTGAATCTTTCTCATGATGGGTTTCTTTAGATGAAAAAAAATGGAGAGAGTCTCTCCCAGCCTATGCATCAACCTTTGCTAACCGGTTCATTTTTTCACGCTGTGGTGCAAGGCCATCTTGAAAAAATCCTCGTTCGGAATATAATGTCTTATGTTGGTTGTAAAAGGTAAGGGCAGTGGCTGCCCGCTCACTCGGTGCCATAATCTCATTATAGTTTATCAGCAAGAATCTTATTTGTACTGTATCTAGCATAGATAATAAATTTGCAAATCTTGAAAAAGAAACTAGAGCATTGATAGTTTTGAACACTTCTACCTTGGACTAATACAAGCACGCTATTGATAGTTGTGTAGACATATCTATGAGGATTTAGTGTCCAAGGGCCATATATGTAGTAGTCAATTTAGTCATAATGATAAATGGAAGATTTGTAATTTCTATAATAAATGCATGCATTTCTTTGCATGTGCTATCATATGGAAGTAAAACTACCATTTTATCATGAACATAGATAATTTACCTAAAAAAGAGTCCTGACTATCAGACTAAACTAGTGTGTCAGCATATTGTACAGATTTCAAGGCACTTTTTCGGAAGATAAGAATTCAAGGGAGCTGACATGTGAATATCTTAAGGATATGTGCCCTATAAAAAGAATATCTAAAGGATTTGCTTCCTCGGAATGACAACGTTTGCAGCCCCTACAGATGCGCAAGTCAAATGTTATCTTTAGCCATTAATGGAACAAATATGGAAACATCATACCAAGATATTACATATTTATTCATAGGACATTTATTGGAGATATATTTGCATCACAGATGTATATGACTAACAAATTTCCAGTCACGTCCTTGTGTTTTTCCTAAATTTGTAGTTGAGTTACATAGCATATATATATATATATATGACTACGCATTTTCAGTCAATCCTTGCACGTTTTCCGCTTTTCACTTCATGCTCAAGTTCTTCTGAAATTTTCCTCGTGAAACACATTGTGAATAACATGAAGACATTATAGATATATGATATACCATCCTATCTAATTTGTAGCTTTTATAAATTACTTTCAAACAAATGAAATTGGAACGATCGATGTGCACACGACCAAAATAAAAGCATAAAAATATGCAGCATGTGCATGATTTTTTATGATATATAAGTTGGGTATTGTAGCTCTAAGATAAATGATACATGATTTAGTCTGATCATCTATTTTTAGGCATCATATATTCAAGTGCAACATCGATTATGATACTTCAAATATTGCAAGAAAAAATGGTTGCTCTGTAAAGTCATTTCTAGAAATACTATACGTAGAAGGATGAAACTGCAAAAAGTGTGGATACATATGCCACATAATCTATCTTTAATTCTAGGATCATTAACTGTAGTATAAATACCCCCATAACTCCGTTGTGCATCCACTTGATATCTGCATACTGTGACCAAGGTTTGTATATATTGAACATCATCTGTCTGTGTACGTAGCATTCAGATGCACTTATACTCCATCCTTTGCAGTTCCGTTTCTCACTGTTAGCATACTATTTCTTTGTCAGAATACCGTAATTAAAGTTTGTCTCGAATCACTAGCTTGCTGTTTTGAGAAATTCATCTTGGTTAGAGACCAGAGATCATAGGATATATCTCCAATGGATGCTTATCTTGTACCCGAGGGAAAGCCAAGGTTGTCACCAAGAAGGCTTGTGAAGGTTTTCTTGCACGGGAAGCCCTTCGGAAGGAAGATAAATTTGTCTGTCCACAACAGTTATGAATCACTGTCCTTTACATTGAAAAGATTGGGCAACAACTATTCACGTAAGTATTTTTTTTAACACTTGTATGCTATAATTGTAAGATATGCATGGATTTTAGTTATATATGAATATTCAAAATATGAACCTACATGCATGGATATGTGGCCTCCGTCATATAATTCAAATGCAACATCTGAAACTAGCACTTGTATATTCATGTTTAGAATAAGAAATTCCATTAACATGGAGCCCAAGAAAAATATAAGAAATAAAACATTACAAGATAGGTTTTTCTCCCCGCTTCCATTTTTTTAGTTCACCTTGGTCGTTTTTTCTCTAGGGTTAAGGCGCATATATTTTCTTAGGATCGATAGAGGATTTAGAGCTTCATTTACTTGTGGTAACAAAGTTGCCCATGCAAATTGAAAGAACAGATCGGGTGTCTTCTAGCACTCTTGGAAGACAATGTCACTCACTCTTGTCTACATGTTTATGTTTGACCTAACTTCTATAAAAATTCAAAAGCTACAATATATCCGATGAATGTATCATCTATTGATCCTTATCACTATAATTGTACGTGGGCCACTAAGAAACATGCAAGTGAGATCTTTCCTCTTTTGGGATTAAATAAACTTTTTACTTTTAAAATGTGTCACTATTTATTAAAGTTTTGTCCATTGTTTTTCTTAGTGTCACAGTTCGAGCTTAGTGGCATGGAAATCAGTGAAGCAGATGGTGTGTTAGATGAGAATGACTTCATTCTTTTGTATGACAATGCGGACGGTGATCGTTTCTTTCTCGGCGAAGTCCCATGGAGTGAGTTCTTGGATCTGGATCTAGGGAGTATTATGTTTATCTCTTCTGTAGAATTTATAGTTTCTTTTCATAATGATGAAATAGTAAGAGTTACTATTGCAGAGATTTCACCATTTCAGTCAAGAAGATCTACATTCTTCCTGGAGAAAAAGAAGATGGTGCGTGCAAATAATATATTTATTTACATGCATTTCCCATCAATAGGCAAATGAGAACCTCAACTTAACTTGATTAATTTTCTTAAATAGATACGTTCAAAAAGTTAAGCCTTTTGTTGAACTAACAAAGTGTTGCAGCATACAAAATCACAGTTTGCTAAAGAAACAAAAGATATAATCTTGTGAAGAATAACAACATACAGTGAACGCATGCAGACAATGCAGATTATTTGGAGGAGGGAGATGGAGATAATGGTGATGTCAATGCTGCTCCTGCTGATCATGGAAACGAAGGTGCCACTGGTGAAGATGGAGCCCTTGCTGCTGTTGTTGCTCAGGAAGTCGATGGAGACAAAGCTTGTGACGACGAAGATGTAGCTGCTGGTGAGGATGGAGACGATGATGTTGTCGAGAATGGATACGACAGTTCCGAGGAGTAGCTGAGAAATATTAAGAGTGCCATCCATGCATGAGCTTACCTCGCAAGCATGGTTGCAGCTACATGTTACTTTTCTGGCTTAGCTAGTTTGCCTTTCCCCTTATGCATCCCTATGAATCTAAGAAACAAAATTTCACCTCTTTCGCTTCAGATGTATTTATACATTGTTATCCTCGTAGAGGGTGATCACAAGATGTATCGTCTCGGTACAAAGGTGGTTGGTTTGATACTCCTCGGAACTGCCATCTCCATCCGCAACAACATCATCATCTCCATCCTCACCATCAGGAGATATAAGGAGAATGTACATAGTGATTCCCAAGCTCCTTTTGCTCTAGGAACATCCTTGCTCTAATCATCAATCCCATGCATGTGACAAGGTCAAGTTTTTCTGCACCAGCTCCCGTCATTCGGCAATCGGCACATATAATAGGAATACTCGTTCGGGGGTATATACACGCTAGCTTTATCTCTTCATATCTTGTTCTCGTACAAGGAGCGCTTGAGAAGGTTTATCCCCCTTGTTGGTACAGATTGCATGGTGCGCCAACGATTTTACTTACGATCTTGTTTTTAGTTTCCTCGGTTTTCCTTTCACGGAGCGAAAATATGCATCCGGTCATAGGGATGACTGGTGTCAAGATCTGCTCCATCCGTTAAAAAAAATCTGTACCATCAACCTAATCCTCTTTTGGCATTCGTGAAAAAGGAATAAAGATAGCTTTCGGTGCATACATTTTTTAGATCTTAGGAAAATATATTTGGTAGTTTTGTAAAATCTTGAAAAAAAACACGTCCATAGATATTTAACCTAAAACATACCTGTTGCAATTTTTTGGTCAGGTTTTTTGTTAAATTTATTTTTCAGGTAATACATCCATTCGTTATTTCTTCAGAAATGAGAAAATGAGAAAATTTTACAGTAAATTTTGGAACTTGATCCTGGTATGACGTAAGCTATGATATAAGTTTTTTTAAAGGGAAAGCTATGATAGGTTGATGCGAAAACTCAAAACGGTGCCCGAGCTCACATGCACCCGTTTTTGGGGAGTTTTTCTTGAAAATTCAAAACATGTCGAAAAATTCCGAAAAAACTCATGCACGTACCCGAGCATGTCACGCACCATCGTGTCAAATTTGGCGACGAAACGACATCGTATACGCCCTGTGCAAAAATGACAAAATTCTTACAGAAAATAGATCCAAAATTTTGAATTTTCAGATCTGAGATTTGTCATTTTTGCGCAGGGCGCATACGATTTCGATTCGTCGCCAAATTTGACACGATGATGCGTGACATGCTCGGGTACGTGCATGATTTTTTTTGGAATTTTTCGACATGTTTTGAATTTTCAAAAAAAAAACTCCCCCAAAACGGGTGCATGTGAGCCCGGGCACCAAATCGACTCTCTGGGTTGATGTCACTACTCTCTGTCAAGCAATAAGTCCATTTTTTGAGATTTGAGATCAGCTGCAACGAAGTTGTGATCGCAGCCCAGGAATCTACCGTGGTACAGCCCAGGAGAAACCCACCATGAGGAGGTCATGTATACTTGAACTTCATCTACTGGATCGCAGCCCATCCAAGACGGGCCCGTATATTTATTTCAGCCCCTTTCTCGCAGAAGTTGAGTCAGACCCTGCATGAGCTTACCTCGCAAGCATGGTTGCAGCTACATGTTGCTAATTCTCAAATAAAAAAGTTACATGTTGCTTTTCTGGCTTAGCTAGTTTGCCTTTCCCCTTATGCATCCCTATGAATCTAGAAACAAAATATTCACCTCTTTCGATTCAGATGTATTTATACATTGTTACCCTCGTAGAGGGTGAGCACAAGATGTATCGTCTCGGTACAAAGGCGGTTAAGTTGATACTCCTCGGAACTTTCGTCTCCATCCTCGACAACATCATCATCTCCATCCTCACCAGCAGGGAGATATAAGGAGAACGTACCTAGTGATTCCCAAGGTCCTTTTGCTCTAGGAAAATCCTTGCTCTAATCATCACTCCGATCTTTTTCTGCACCCGCTCCCTGTGTCATTCGGCAATCAACACATATATTAGGAATGGTGTGTGCTACGGTCATCCTTATTCGGGGGTATATACACGCTAGCTTTTTCTCGTCATAGCTTGTTCTCGCACGAGGAGCGCTTGAGAAGGTTTATCTCCATCGTTGGCACCGATTGCATGGTGCGCCAGCGATTTTGCTACACGATTTTCTTTTTAGTTTCCTCGGTTTTCCTTTCACAGAGCGAAAATATGCATCCGGTCATAGGGATGGCTGGTCTCAAGATCTGGACCATCCTATAAAAAAATGGACCATCAACCTAATCCTCTTTTTGCATCGTGAAAAAAGAATAAAGAGAGCTTTCGGTGCATATAATTTTTGGATCTTAAGAAAACATAATTGGTAGTTTTATAAAATCTTCAAAAAAAAGCACGTCCATAGATATTAACTTAAAACATACCTATGCAATTTTTGGTCCCTTTTTTTAGGGCTTTTTTGTCAGGTAATACATCCATTTGTTATTTTTTCAGAAATGAGAAAATGAGAAAGTTTTACAGTAGATTTTGGAACTTGATTTTGGTATGCCGTAAGCTATGATATAAGTTTTTTCTAGGGAAAACTATGATACAAGTTTGATGTGACTACTCTCTGTCAGGCAATAGTCCATTTTTAAGTCATCTCTGTCCGTTCCGCCGCCGGAAGAAAAGCAGCCGCCTCCTCCATAGTCGGTTCCCCCTCCTCTGGCAGGACTCGCCGGCGTCAGGAGGGGGTGGGGAACCCGATCTATGAGTTGAGTTTTCAGTAAAACTAGTGTTTTCAATAGATTAGGTTACGGTTTTGGTAGTCGTCTTCTTCGTCAATGGAGATGTCATCGTCTGCAATAAGTGATCTTTGGCCCATCGTTCGGCAGTGAGATCTCCTTCCTGACATCAATGGTGGTTTTGGAAGATTAAATTTTTCTAGGTATGGTCTTTCAGATCTTGCATAGTCAAATCGATTTTGGATATTTTTTCATGGTTGCCGCCAGGAGGATTGTGCTTGCTATTTTTGTTCCGGCTGCTACTTTCTCGACAATGGTGTTTCGTACTCTCGGCTCCCAACGACGTCGACCATGCTGTTCGGTTGCTTTTCCCTGAAATACTCGTGTTCGTACTCTTGCCGATGTTAGTTGATTACTTTAATGGAATGGTTGCGTGTGTGCACGTGGTTTTGGCATTGTGGCTCAAAAAATTATGGGAGAACCATTGTTGGTATTTATAGGTTATTGGTTTGATATCTATGTCTTGTTTCCACGGCTGCTGCGTTAAGAAAAGTACAAGATTATGTCATGTAAAAAGAAAGAGTTTGAAGATCTCGAAAATTTGCTCGTTTCTTTTAGATTTTATTTTATAATCTCTGTAGTCAACTCACGTATTATCATGTACTTTTCGGTACTATAAATATATCGTGGTATTGATTGTCAAAAAAAGCAATAGTCCATTTTTGAGATTTGAGATCAGCAGCAACCAAGTTGTGATCGCAGCCCAGGAATCAACCGTGGTACTGTAGTAATGAAGACCTTCAGCCCAGGAGAAGCCCACCATGAGGATGTTATGTACTTCACCTACTGGATCGCAGCCCATCCAAGATGGGCCGCATATTTATTCCAGCCCTTTCTCGCAAAAGTTGATTCCGGCCCTGCAGTGGCTATGTTGAATCGATCTTTTTTTTAGCTGAACTGACGTGGAATCTATCGATTAGGTCACAGGCTCACAGCATCCAATTTCCTGGAGGATGCGATACCTGTCAGTGTAATCGATCACGCACGATTTCAAGGCCGGCAGCGGCGCACGTAACTAGACTACGGGACTAAAATGAGAAGGTTGCATAGGGAGCGATTCGAATTTGATCCGTGAGTAATTTGAACTGAATGCATGCAAAGTTAGCTTCCAGAAAGCACAAAATAATTGCAGAGGAAAGGGAACTGGCTGTTCCGAGACAAGAAACATCGTGTTCAACATCGTGCAATGCAGCGATCGATTTTCTAGTGACCTTTAGGACGACTTGATTCTCGGGTGACCGCGGTGGGCACCGTACGTGTTAGTCGCGACAAGCTTTTTAGTGCACTTCCGGAGATGTACCTTCAGGATCGTGATGCGCCAGCGAGCATCTTACGATGCGGATCTCCATGACTCCATTGCAGTTGGCTCCACTAGCCCCTCCTTTGATCCCACGACCAACTATTTATTTGCCCGGTTCTTTTTTGCACGACAGATTAATGGTCATATATCACGTACATTTGACATTTGTAATGACTCAATATCAAGAGCAATTTAAGACATTGAGAATGCACACAACTAAATTGCTAAAAAAGAAAACTCCACATGACCACATCATAACGTGGGGCGTGAAAAGCTTCTCCGGAATGGCTTCAACAAGGATAACAAGACAAAAGTGTCCACGTTGTCGGATCTAGACAAAAATTTGATCATGTGTTTTCACCCTAAAGAGCAAAATTGAGAAATTTCATAGGATGTGTTCAGCAAGATAACAATGGCGAGATGATATGATCGACGAAAGTCAACCGAAATTTCGGAGCAACAATAGTAGGCACTCGTGAAGCGCCATCAAAACAAAACAAAGTCACATATGCTACCGCCCTACACTTTATCATCTAACACTGTGTCTCATATTATGTACTCCCTCCATTGCTAAATGTAAGATTTCTTAGGTGCTTCACATGTTGTGTGATTGCTCCTGATAGATCAAATGGATCTATGAGTTTGCATTGTGCTGGAGCCTTTATCTCCTCACCGGCACACAAAGTTGCGAAAATCAAAATTTTCCACGAAACAAACCATGCTCCTAAAAAGAACCAAAAAAAAGGCGGTACAATACAAAACCAACGTTAACGAGACCCTCTCCACTGGTATAGCCAAGGACGCAGGGTCGGCGCTTGTGCCTGGAGCCCCGGACGTTGACCCGTCACCTTGGGCAGTGGGTAAGTAAAGACAGGAAATTGAAGCGAAAGGCGGAAGAACATTCAAAAAAAGACACAAACTTATTTAAAAGAAATTCGTCTCGACCGCCTGGCAGGAAGATCCGGGGGAGAATGTTCCCCTCCGGTCCGATCGCGCGGGAACGAGACAAGCGCACGCATCCACCGCGACCAGATACCGATCCAGTCGAGCACGCTTAATTACGGGAGGAGTGCGACGGCGGCCGGCCGGCGACCGACGACCGCCCGGCATCACTCAGGCTGATGACGCGCGCGTGGAGGAGAGCAGGTGCAGCTACTACCCACCTCCGTCCACGCAATAGTATTCTTCGTCGAGTCATATGATCGTCGTACTAGCTTAGTAGTTGCCGGGTTAGTTAGAGAACCAGGTAGAGTGCGACGGCGGCGGCGTCGTCTCCGCTGACGGTCAAACCGTGTCACTGCTGCTTGGTTCTTTCCTTGGATCTCTGCGATCGTGTCATGGCACGGGCGCGGCCACTTTTTAACCACCAGCTTGGCACCTTGTAACCATGATTGTTAGCAGCAGCAGGGACGATGGTTTGTTTAATCCATCGTTTAATGATTGCCATGATTGGAGAGCAATCCACCCTTCTGGAACACCTAAGTTTACCGCTGGAACACAATGAAAGACACCGCTAGCTACTCAAGGTCCCGAGCTCTGTTATCTATGCGACGGCTACATGAACTGAAACAAACTCCGAAGACACTTCTTCTCACGGTCGCAAAATTCCATGGTGGGCAATAAAAGTCAAATTCCGGTCAAAATGTTCGTCTGAGTCTGAAAAACCAAGCATAACCATCGAGAAACTACAAAAATATAAAGAACGATCTGTAAGCAGATAACTCCTTCGCTACTAGACATACTCTCCTGAGATACTACCACACATCACACGATAGCATGATACCACTGCTCAAAATTCAGATTGTAGGTTTTAGAAAAAAAATCGGAACAAATTTGTGGGTGTTCAAAACATGTATATTTACAATCCCTGAAATTTGCGGAGCCAAATTTTAAATACACGCGGAGAAACACACAAAAAATAAAAATCCAATATGAATAGTGTCACAAATAAGGATTGAATGTGCTCTAGAAATGTCTTTGTTGATATTTTCAGAGGCACTTCAACCAAATGCTTTAAAAGGCATTATCTTTCCCCAGCTTTCTTGTAACTCTTTTGAAAAGGCCTCCAAGAATATTCTTAAAGACATTTTGTCCACTTATTGAGATTTTTAATAATGCCTCCTAATTAGGCAGCGCGTGAATCCTCCGGATGAATAGAAGGCTTTTCCATTTTATGACATTTTGTCCACGTTTATGGACTTTCAATAATTCCTCATAATTTGGAACGTGGTTTTCCTCCGCTCGCTCTAATTATTTGCCCCTCATGTAGAACAAATTCGACCGGCTCTAATTGGATCGTCCAGATTATCTAAAGCCTACAAACTCTACGGATCGAAGTTTTAAATTTATAAATGAAATTCCGAGCTAGGAGATAAATTAGAAGCTGAGCGACTAAAAGATGAAGAAGAATCACAGCATAGCTTTTTAAAACAAGAACCCTACCTGTTTCGGTAGGCAGAAGAGATTCCGCTGTTTCTGACAAAACCGTTGTTTCGTTTCTGTTCCAGAAAGAAACGGCAGCATTAATCCATGTCATCCATAAAACGAGCTCGACACGATGCTCCCGCATTACCAGAATTCAGCAGTGAGCTGACTAGGAGTTTAACTAACTTGGATCTGGAGCTAGACCGATCAAGTGACATATGAAAGGGAGAAGCACTGGAAAGTGAGCAGCATGCCAAGATGAGCACTACCAAAAATTAAAGGGACTTTTCTCCTTTTGACCATATAATAAAATCAGCAGGGAGACCTGTCAAATATGTGATCGATTGTTCCACATTATCTTTGCATCGTGTGCCGACACCATACAATTCTCATTTTGGCACGTTTGAATCACAATTTTTTTAGGAATTTTATTCCTCTCAAATTTCTGTTTTCAGAACAGGGCCCGGTTGAAAGAACCATGAAGAAAAGGTAACACTGAAAAAAAAATCACCCTTTGTAAATGATCTATAATCTTCTATACACAATTACATATATCAATAAGAATCTATAAGCCCAAAGAAACCACCAAGGAGCAAAGACAAAAAAGAAAGAACAAATGTAGCACGAATGCGTGCACGCCGTTAGGAAAGGGAACAAAGAAAAGCAGCAAGAAAGAATAGGAAATGTTCTTCTTCCATCGTGCGGTGTCTTTTCATCTCATTTCGCCCTGTTCAACGGGTGGAACGTCGCTGTGGAGTTGTTAACGAGTGGTCGCTGCTTCCTGATTTTGACCATGGAAGAAGACGATCCACAAGATATCTGTAAAATCGAAGAAGAATCCTCGCCGCTTTGGTTTCTTCTCCCGCTTTCTGATTCCCATCCTCGCCGTAAAATCGAAGAAAGTGCCCATCGGCACGATGTCTTGTTTGTGTGTCCCCTGCTCCAATGGCGACTCGCGTGGCTTCCTGGCCTCGAGTGGAGTGGCCGCTGACGCAATGCGGATCGAGACATTGCATCAGCGCATCCGGTTAGGTTGCGTGCGTGGCGGTGGATGGTCAATGGCGGCCTCGCGCGCTACTCGGTGTCAGTGAGGTCAAACTGGTCCGTGCCGGAGCGTGACAGCACGCGGCGGCGGTCACGGAGCGGGAGACGGGCGCCGTCGAGGAGGCGGCGAGCGCGCGCTCCAGGGCGTCGACGACCTCGGTCATGGACGGCCGGTCGCAGCCGACTGGGCCCACGCAGTCGGCGGCGAGGTAGCCGACGTACGCGAGCGCCTCAGTCTCGTGCGGCGTCGGCGCCGGGAGGCGCGGGTCGAGCACGCGCGCGACGTCGTCGGCGAGGATGTGCGGCACCGTGAAGTCGACGACGTTCTTGGGCGTCACGCTCTCGGCGTACCGCTGCACCACGCGGCAGCCGGACATGAGCTCCAGGAGCACCACGCCGAAGCTGTACACGTCGCTCTTGTCGGTCAGGTGTTGCAGCCGGTAGTACTCCGGGTCCATGTACCCCACCGTGCCCCCGGTGTAGATCGTCTTCTGCGGCTGCTGCGGGTTGTCCGCGTTGTTGTCCTCGCAGTCGCCGGCGGGCTCCAGGACGGAGGACAGCCCGAAGTCGGCGATCTTGGCCGTCCACGAGTCGTCTAGGAGGATGTTGGCCGACTTGATGTCGCGGTGGATGATGGGCGGCACGGCGTAGACGTGCATGTACTCGATGCCGCGCGCGGCGCCGAGCGCGATCGTGAGGCGCCCCCGCCACGACATCACCGGCGCCGCCATGGGGCTCCGGTCGTGGAGCTGGTCGTGTAGGGTGCCGTTGACCATGTACTCGTACACCAGCACCCGCTCCCCGGACTGCGCACAGCAACCGAGCAGGCACACGATGTTCTTGTGGTTGGCGCGCGCCAGCGCAACCAGCTCCGAGTTGAAGGCCGTCTCGCGGTCGCGGCGCCGCGCAGGCCGCGCCGTCGAGCTCGACGACTTGGTGGCGTGGTCCTCCGCCCGCTTGATGGCCACCTCGCGCCCGTCGGGGAGAGTGCCGCGGTACACGGACCCGAAGCTTCCGGACCCAATCCGACGCTCGTCGTCGAACCCCTCCGTCGCCGCGCGCAGAGTGTCCAGCGTGAAATGCTCCACCACGCTGCCTGGCCCCTTGCTCCTGCTGGATCCAAGCCGCGGCAGCATCAGCGACTGCAGCGCGCCCAGATCATCTGTTTCGTCCTTGCGACGGCGCCGGCGGCGACACCATAGGAACAGCGCCAACTGCAATGCCACTACCAGAAGAAGGAACGCAGCCGCTGCCACGGCGACCCAAATAATGATCTTTCTCCTGTTGCTGCTGGAATTTCCTGGGGGCAGGGCCGCTGCCTTCGGGACCGCGACGTTGAGCTCGAAGGCGCAGTCCACGCAGATGCACCGGCCACCGGAGCAGAGGTTGGCGGAGCCCGGCAAGACGCCGCATTGGCACGAGGACATGAGCACGCACGGGCCTGGCAGGACGCGGTCGAAGACGAGGCGGTTGGTGGCATTGAACTCGTGGCCTCCCCAGCACACCAGGGAGTAGTTCGCCATGAGGACGCCGCAGAATGCGGCGCCCTGCGCCTGGACGTCGATGTACTGCAAGCCGGCGAGGTCGTCCGGCGGCGCGGCGACGTCATCGCCGAAGCAGCGGATGGTGCCGTTGGTGCGCAGCCCGCACACGCCGATCTCGCCCAGCGCGAGCGCGGCGTACCCGGCGGTGACGTTCTCGCCGTTCAGCGCCGGCGCGCCGCTGCCCCAGCACGAGAGACCCCCGTCCGTGGAGAGCGCGCACGCGCGCTGGCCGCACGCGACGAGCACGTCGTAGCTCCCTCCTCGCGGCGCGGCGCGGACGGCCTCCATGTTCTCCGTGCCGTTGGCGAAGCACCTGATCGGCGTCGTGGGCGGGCCCGCGACGATGCCGCACACGAAGCCCTTCCCGACGGCGACGGCGACGAAGCGGAGTCCGGCGGGGATGGCTATCCCGCGCCAGCGCCAGCAATGGAGCTCGCCGCTGGAGAGCACCCCGCAGACGCGGTACTCGCTGGAGTCCAGCGCCCGGAGCGGCGGGCCGAGGTACACCCGCTTGGGCCTCCCCGGGTTCTTGGACAGGTCCCACCACCGCATGTCGACGGCGTCGGCGCGCGCGGAGGACGGGCCGACGGCGCAGAGGAAGTCCTCCCCGCCCGCCAGCGCGGAGAAGGGGTGCGTGGACGGGTACGTCTCCTGCCGCTGGTGGTCCCCGCCCGCCACCGTGCAGTTCAGGTCAAGCAGCTCCGGCGACGCAGACGGCAGCAGCCCGCACACAATGGTCGTCTCGTCGGCCGTGGCCAGGGCGAACGTGTCGAGCGTGGACGCTGCGCCAGGCCGAAGCATCTGCAGCAGCGCCACGATGAAGAGGAGCCCGCGCGAGGGAGCTGAGGCGTCGGCCGCATCGGAGCGGAGCGCGCGTGCGGAGTAGGAGGAGAAGCAGACTAGGAGCCGGGTGGACATGGACATGGTAGTTGCTCTCTGTCCTGGCTTAACCGCAGCACACACCTTCTAGCTTAGCCGCCTACAACTACTAATCCTCATCGCCAATTTCACCGCCGAAAGCTGACAACTTCGTCCCTTGCTTTGCATCATCATCAACTGGCTACTACCGGTCTAGAGTGTCTCCTGCAGACGATGGATGGTCAAGCGTGAAATGAAAGTGCAGATAAGATTACGCTGAGCACTGCTGGTTGCTTGCTTGTAGGATGTGTCATCTTAGGAAAACTACCTACCACCATCTCGTTAGCAACAGATCGACAACGATATTCTGAACAGGGAGAAAGTTCATGTTGCCTTTTCAACCATGCGCATGGAGATCGATACAATTCGGGATAAATGAAAATGTCTTCTCACTTGCCACAGGATCTTTCTTCCCATTGAGAGAACACTTTGAGGGTGAGTGATGAGCGGCCACTAGGCCACGATGGATAGACATTTGCTAACGAATCCAACTGACTTTTCTTTTAACCATATTTTTTTTAAATGTCATGGACGGTTGTAGATAATAATTGGCTTGATTTAGGAACAGATCAAGAGCGTATGGCCCTCAAACTCTCACCACATTCAGTTCAGGTGGACGGTCAATCGGGAAGGCAGCATGGTTAAACTTATCCACGAAAGGAGTAATCCTATTCAGTTTGGTCTCCATCACCTTCATTTTCCTAGGGAAATGTGTGCCAATTTCTTTGAGGTACACATGGATTTTTTTTTGCTGATACCTACTACCTTTGTTCTAAATAAGACCATCTCTTAAATTTTAAGTATTTATTCAAATTCCTATAACTTTGATTGTCGTTATAAAAAGATTGTCAAGTTTGGTTAAATAAAAAATTACCCGATTACTCGTGAATATTCTACTATTTTTTTACCAGTATATCTATTTTAATCATTTTTGGTTTATATTAGATCATGAAAATACGGATACAATAGATAATCGGGTAACTAAATCCACATATGATAAAAAGAGCAAAAACAAAGTACCTGCAAAAAATTGTATGGTAACATACCTCATTGCCGCAATACTTGACCGATGCCTACGACGGAAATTGACGATCACGCCAAGCACATCCCCACTCCAGGTAGGCAGTTGTGCCAACATCTACAAACCTGGTCGGTGACCTTTCTCACAATGCCTTCGTTGAGAAGATGACAATGAGACCGAAGAACTCCGACGGATAGGAACAATAACCACCCCGTTGTTGATCTAGATGAGTGGAGACCAAAACTCACAAGTTCCTCTCCACCCCAAGACATCGGAGCGGCTGCCGGAGGTGGAAGAGAGAGATGCCTAGATCTTGTTAGAGGCGTGCTATAATAAAAAAATGGTATTTGATGAATACATCTATTGGTTATATGTTGAACGAACAATACATCAAAAAGAAAGAGATGTTGCTAGAAAATCTAAAAAAATACAAAACATTTGGCCATTGCTTTAGTGGGGTCTTTCATATTTAATTGATCACATAAATTACCTCTGTAGGACTGTGTCTAACCAGATCACAGCCTTTAGAACTTAATAATTGATGTGATATGTTTGGATACAACGCCGTATAAAACTAAGTTGATACACATAACAACTAAGCTGATATATAAATCACACTCCCTGGTCTTCATAAATTTACTTATAAATCACACATAATGGCACCAACTTCCTGATGTAAACTTTAATTCCATGTACTATCTATCATCATGATAGTATTCCCATGAGAAGACTAGAAAACCGAGCACACCATCTTGTATGATAGAGTTCAACTTCGTTTGGCTTAGCAGTTGCAAAGCTATACCATTGGTCAAACGAAATCAAGGATATTGAAAAGGGAAACAGCATTAGCATCCATGCCCATGGACCACTCGAGCAGAGCTGCATGCCTGATCACTCACAAACTGGCTGTAAATTAGTAGCTGGATCAGGATGTGTAGTACTGCTACTTGTGTTGGTGACAGGTTAAAGAGAAGGTTCAGTCGGAGACTCCTCCAAGAAACGTCTTTGTTTTCTCGTTAATGACACAGTACTGCTGAAAACGCTGGGTCGATAGCGCCATTGATACAGTGTCAAACAGCGGTGCTGGCTGCTGTTGTCGAGATCCTGCCAGCCCCGTTTATCATACTGTTTTCTCGCCGGTGAAAGGGGCTCCGATCGATCCGGCCCCAGTTTCATTGACGAGAAATAATCGAACATCAAAAGAAAATCAACGCCGCGGCTGCGTCAGATGCTGAAGGCTAAACGGCTAGAACTCTGAACTCTGAACCTTACTTGATGTTGATTTGAGATTGCTTACCGGAGACTCTGTCTTCACATGTTGACGGAATCGCATAAAACAGTTTCCTAACTGGTCGTTCAAGGAGCATTGGTACATTGTTGATGCAAAAAAAGAGAAACTTACAAAAAGCCGGTTACCATTTGAAACAAAGGATCGAGAAGAACAGCGAAACATAGCAAAAGAATGCAACATAGGACACGGCATAAGGAGAACACATGTGAAATAGAAGAGAATCCGCTTGGACACGGCATCAGGAGAACAGATGAACTTTCAAAGAACGCATCATTAAAAGAGAATTAGATGAGAGAGAAACAGAGAGATTATCATAAATAGCGTAACATAAATTTTTATGAGGTAATTTTTAGTGGACCAGGCTTTGCCCGGTAGCTGGGAAGGTCTGATGCGGCCTGTCCCACTCGGGTTAGAGTCTCCGCACTCGCATTACACTACAATCATCCTCAAACACAAAAAAAAAGGTGATTCAAGGTGCCGGTTGTGTAAGTTAGGTTCATTTTCAAACCAAATTATTGGCTATTCTTTGATTATGTCAAACTATGTTGGCCTGTCCATTTTTCGTTGTTAGGAATTTGAATATATTTTGATAGACAAATATCGACAAATGCCATTCCAGAGATTTGTATGACCACACTTGTTATGATTATTTATAATAAAATATAAATTGTTGACCGCTCTACATTTCAGGAAGAGTGGCCTATTATCCTTCTTCGGATTGACAAATACCCCAAAAACTTACTACAAACATGCATTTTTAACCTTCAATAAATACATCAGTTTTGCTTTGGAATAATTTTGAAAAACTAGACCGGAGGGGGAAGAGCCCGTCGTTTTTTATTGCTACCTCCGGCCAAAAAGGGTTGTCGTGGAAACAACACAAAATAGTACAAAATTCTATATAGTAGTCACGACAATCAATACCGATCGGAGGGAGTAAGAGATTGATGCTTACGAAGCCGGGTTGGAATAATTTATAGCACGTCTGTTGTTGAAAAAGTTTTATTTAACTCTTTACAAAGGTGCTACTTAACCAGGATTATCTGGACCGGCGTCCTAGCCAGGGGAGCACGGCTGCCCTGGCAAGTTAGGTTAGGTGGACTTGCCAATAGGCTACTACTCACCATAATGATCCAACTGTTGGGGGTGTCTGGTTCCGTTTGGTCTCTATCTTGTACATGAATATGATTGAGTCTGGTTCCATTTGGTTTCATGTATAGATACATCCACTTTTGACAAACTTGAGACACTTATTTTTGAACGGAGGGAGTATATTTGATCGTCAGGTCAACCCTCCCGCGGGGAAGGAGAAAAAGCTAGATAAGTTGATGATAGGACGGATGGGAATGGCAGCGATCACATCATTTGTTATGCCACTGCTCTAATTGTTACTGTCCTTGACTCTGGAGTAAAATCCAAAGCTCCACTTGATGCTTCTGGCATTTCCAAAAAAATCTCATCCTATTTGGTTTGAATGAAAAAGGAAATATTGAGGGGCCTAGGACGCCTATTCTTTGTGACATGACATTTACTGATGATTTTTTCTGTAGGGTTTTAGGGTTAAGTAGCAGGTGTATTTAGTTTATCTATTATACCCAGGGTACCATTCAACAAACGGCTAGGTGAAAGATTTGAATTGTGAACATATGGAAGTTATATCGCATATCAACTCCGTTCCAGCCTAATCTTATTTAGGACTTCAACTTGGTTTTGTTATTTCGTTTCCATCTGTGTATTCCTTCTAGATTCATTGCAGCTACCTAGATTCCCATGTGATAGTTTGCCATAATGTCCAAGACTTCACGTGGAAATCAATCAGTCCCATATTATTTTTTGAGGAAAATCAGTCCCATATTATTAGTTGCCTCAATCATAGGGAAACACCAACATTGTTCCCATTACCTACTCCAAATGGAAAAACAAAATAACATGGGAGCCAGAGCAGAATGTGGGTTGTTGACTTGTTAGTTTGAACATTTGTTCCAGACAAATCTTTGTGAGAATCAGAAAAAGTGATCACGCCATAGGTGGGGCTACTGACTAGTTGCCAAACCTGCAAGCTGGACTGAGAGGCTGATGCATCTTACAAGCTAAAAAAAACAGCACCTGACACTTTTTCTTTGTGAAAATTAAATTTAAAAGACATTAGCTTAAAGAGCTTAATATCATATGTATGTGACTGAAGTTTGAACTCAACTTTTTTAGCAGGTCGAGCACATCTGATTTAAGAGCATCTCCACTCGAGGCGTCCAAACGGCCGCCCAAAAGCCTTTAGGGGTGTGCCGGACCAAAAACGGCTCTCACTCGCGGCACCTAAACGCGATTTTGGTCTGGCACACCCAGCCCACGCCCTCCTCTTGGGGGGTCGTTGGGCTGCGCCGGACGAAACAGCGCGCGTCGCCACGTCGGCCTCCGACGTGCGGGCCACGCCTATCATTGAGACAGGAAATATATATCTCGTTGTCTTCTTCTCTGCTTCATTCCAGCCGATATTCCTCGTCGCCACTATTTGGAACGCCGCCGCCTCCACACCTCCCCCTTCCCCCCGCCTCGCACCTCCTGGACCCCCCCCCCCCCCCCCCGCCGCTCGCACTTCGCCGTGACTTGGCTTTCAGCTTTGGCGGTCGACGACTACGGCACAGGTTGCATCGGCGACTTCCGCCACCCGCCTTGCCTGCAAGGTGTTCGGCAGAATTGGTGGTACACCTGTTCTTCTCAGAATTCGTTGCCGGAGCCGGCGATATAGTGTTTGATCGGTCCCTTTCCATTTCAGATGGATAGCGAAGACGAGTTGATGGCGGCGATGTTGTTGGAAGAAGAAGACGCGTTTGCCGAGGAGGAAGATGAGAACATAGCGATTCTCGCTTGTCTTCTACAACTTCAAGCCGACGAGGCCGGTCGCTGCCGCACCCAAACGAGGTGGCTCGTCATATGGGAGGAAGAAGTCTAAGCCGAGACAGAGAATGGAAGGGACCGATCAAACACTATATCGCTGCCGCACCCAAACGAGGTGGCTCGTCATATGCTAGTCTCCGATTACTTTGCTGATGTTCCAGCATTCACCGCCAAGGATTTTCGTCGACGCTTTCGGATGAACCGTGGCTTGTTCAACAACATCGTGCATGCCGCGAGGGATTATGATCCATGGTTCAAACTGAAGAAGGACGCCGTGGGAATGGTTGGTTTCTCATCCATCCAGAAGTGCACTGCTGCCATGAGAATGATTGCATATGGAGCTCCTGCAGATGTTGTAGATGACTACCTTCGCATGTCAGAGTCCACAGCTATCAAATCAATGTGCAGGTTATGCAGGGCTGTGTTTGTTGTGTTTGGCCCGCACTACTTGAGAGGACCAAATGAAGAAGAAACAGCTCGGATCCTGGAAGAGAATGCAGGAAGAGGATTTCCTGGGATGCTTGGAAGAATAGACTGCATGCATTGGAGCTGGAAGAACTGTCCATTTGGTTGGCAAGGATTGTACAAGGGAGGCCACAAAGGATTTTGCAGTGTGGTACTTGAAGCTATGGTCGATCATGAACTATGGATTTGGCATGCTTTCTTTGGCATGGTTGGATCACACGATGAAATCAACGTGTTGCAGCGCTCTCCTGTGTCGCGAAGCTCGTTGAAGGCCATGCTCCACCAGTCAACTATGAGATCAATGGCCACCAGTACAACAAAGAGTACTACCTAGCCGATGGCATCTATCCAAGGTAGGCAACGTTTGTGAAGACAATCTCCAACCCTCGCGGCAACAAGCTTGTCATTTTGCCGCCGAACAAGAGTGCCAGGAAGGATGTCGAGTGGGCATTTGGAGTGCTCCAGCAAAGATTGCTATCGTTCGGTACCCTGCTCTGACATGGTCGAACAAACAGATGTGGGAGGTGATGAATGCGTGTGTGATCCTACACAACATGATCATCGAGAGTGAGCGCGCTAATCCAGTGCACGATTATGCCATATGACTTTCACTGTCCTCTCGCTAATGTTAATCACGACGTGCCAGCAGATTTCGCCGATTTTCTCTCAATGCATATGGAGATTCGTGATGAACGCACTCATCATGAACTCCGAAATGATATAGTGGAGCATTTGTGGGCGTGTCGAAGGACCGGATGTTTTGAGTTGTAATTTTATTTTTGATTATTGTGAAAACTTATTTTATGTGTTCAAAACTGTAAAACATTCATGTATGTTGATTTGTACTTGTCAAAACATTTGAATTTAGATAAAAAAAAACAAATTGGGAGGCCGATTTGGGCGTCCCGAGTGGGTAGCGACGGCGCCCAAAGCCTAAGCTCGTCCGGACAGCGCCCAAATGACCCGTCCGGATGGCCTTTGAACGCCCATTTGGGCGACGCGAGTGGAGATGCTCTAAGGGTTGGATTTATCACGCAAATGGAAAGAAAGAAAAGGCAGTGCATCTTTTTTCTTTTACTTCAACAACATTAATTATGCTCAGCGCAGTTGAAACATACTAATCTTCAGGACTCAGGTGTGCAACATCGAATATTCAGGCCCATGCTGCGCCTGTATCAGCTACAGAAGAAAAAAATGCTCCTATCGTTCCCTAACCTGAGGTTCCAAGCTCTACCGAGTTTCATTTCAGTGTACTAAATTTGTACCCACCTATCATGTCCAGCCATATTTAGCAACAAATTGCTCGACGCAGTTGCTCATAAGAAAAGACACCTCGTCCATTGTATATGAAGTTTCAACAACTTCTGTCTTCTAGACATCTACTAAGCGTGGCTGTTAAAGAATTACTAGCTTGTACTGAAGATAGTCTAACACAATGTTTGGTTTACGTATGTTTTAGTGTGTTGATTCACTCATTTCAGGCCGTATTTAGTCCACATTTAAATGGACATGACCTCTTATAACTTGGAACTGAGGGACTAATAACTACTCTCTCCGTATCAAAATATAAGACTTTCTAGCTATTCACACACACATGTATCTAGACATGTTTGTGGATTCAAATAGCTAGAAAGTCTTATATTTTAATACAGAGTGAGTAATACTTTATATTAACACCAGATAGTACAAACTGAGGTATGGCAGAGGCACACAGCCCATACATCTAGATTGTATAGTTGGCATGCACAAAGGAGCCCACAGAATCTGCACCCTTTGTTGGAAGTATCAATCACCAAATTGGCCAGACTGGCCTCCTGGGGGCTAGGGGTAGGTATTGCATACTAGATGAAAGTTTAGCATATCTTAACAGTTCAATAAATAAAGTTGTGGTCACACATTTCCCTTCCTTTTGTATATAGCATAGTGTTTCCGTTTGGGCTGGCTGATGTGCATGGCACCTGAATGCTACATCTGCCACGGGGGCAAATAGTTAGACTGAATGTCGCATTCCCGTGTAGGCAGCCGTGTTTGATCTTTCTAAGAAACTGGTATTAACAATTATATATAAAATCTTTCCTGATTCTATTTCATATTTTGTTGTATACCGTGCAAGTTGCAATATATGCAAAATGGGACGGCTTACTCTGCCTATAGTTATGCACAAAAATGATGCTATGAGATTGATTTGAGAAGTCTGGGGTTCATTTTACACAGGAAGTACACAAAAAAATTCTGCCCAGATTGTTGCCAACAGGAAGAAAAATAAGGTACGAAAACGAAAGAACAAACCAGTAGTTAGAGAAAGCCAGAAAGCCAAGCAGTTTTGAGAGCGTACGGGACATCCTTTTCTTCTTCCAGATCGAAAGGCCACCAACCTCATTGCGCAGTCACCATCACCACTGCAGACGAACAAGACAAATAGCAGCACGGCCAGATGCTCACAAATCATGTTTGCACTGCCGCAAGGACATTGATACGCATATAACGGAGTCGGTTCAGTACAGCCATTGCCGGAAAAAGCCCGAAGAAGCCACCGACACTGTGAGTAGCTATCGGTGAAGCTGAAGAAGCAACCATTGCCTTGTGAATTAAGCATAAGAGAGCTGAAGAAGAAACTTTCTTCCTCTCTGGGAATTTTCAATCATCATTCATTCCCACATGTGAGCATTTTTATTACTCCTTCAGATCCGTTATAAGTGTCGTACAAATATAACCTAGCTAGTACAACTTACGTGCATGTCTTGCGACACTTTTTCGGATCGGAGGGAGTAGTTTTGTTAGTGTCCTATTCGGTCAGCAGCACTACTCGTGGTTCTCTGATCAGTGACAATTAACCGTCAGGTACAGTTCTTGGTGCAGACAGAATCCTATGCAGTGAGATGATGATGCTTTCATCTCCATTCATCAGAACCTTGAGAAGGAAATTCTTCTCTTTTGATCAATGAAAGAAAATAGTGTCGTCGGCACCGATTCACACGCTTGTGTTTCATTCACCACCAAAGATCAGAAATGCCTGGTGACAACCAAATGAATGTCATCAAAGTTAGATCGATACTTAGGTTGTTTTTCTAAAATGAGCAACATAGTAATGTCAATGAAAGGCTTTGTATGACAAACTTTCCAAGCTTATTCCTGGTAAGAAATAGGCATATAAACAGCACTATGCTATATGAACATGTTATGGACATAAAATTACAAAACCATGCAAAATATCTACCAAGAACAAATTGATGTACAAAAGTAAAATAGAAAGGCTGGTAGTTAAACTTCAAAGTACTCACAATTCATAAACTCAATTAAAAAATAGGACAGAGGGAGAGTACTCTTAAAAAGAAGTGAAATACTCTGATTTATTCAAACCGTGAAATGTGTAACAAGGTTAAATCTGCCACAAACTATTTTAAGCCTGGTCGATACAGTGACGCCACTGCACAACCAGCTCGGCTATCACCCAGTTTCTACAAAGTAATAGACTCAATACCTACAAATACATAAGACTTCTAATGTAGGCACGTGGAAACAAAACTTTCTGCTATAAATTGTACACATGCCTACAGATTTTTACGCAGTAGATATCGCCTCATGGTTTAGCACCAGGGTGGAGACACATAAAAGTAAACTGAGCATAACTACATGTTAGCATTGCTACTAAAATGGAGCACACAAGTTGCTGACACACAGTGCATGAATTATTCACATACTGAACTCAAGATCAGGCAGATCAGGAAAGCAGAGATAATCCAACAAATAAATGTAATATGGTATACAAGTGTCAAACCTGATTCTACGACTGTGATGAGGGATCAAGCACATGCCCCATAAAGATAACTGTAGCAGACACTTCTTCGCGAATGACAAAGAAGAAAGGGTGGTCGGCGGTGAAGTGCTCTCTTGGTAAAGGCTTGGGCTTGCCTATGCTCCTTTCCACAGAAGTTTCTCCAATCTCATCATCATTCACCTCTAGAATCACTTTATGAAGTACATCAGATAGAAACAAAGGTTCCTTGCAGTCATCTTCTTTTACCATATCCTTGAAATCTGCATCACGGCGGAATGGTGATTCAAGGCCCATATCTTTCAGAAAATCCTTCATGTCGATCTGAAAAGATATCGTGAATTTGGGCACCCCAATACCAACATGGTGTTTCTCTGTTGGTAAATGTTGTTCTATGAAAGTTGGTTCAGAGAAAATCTTCTTGGTTAATTCAAAAAGACCATCATGAGCATCTGGGAGAAAAATGTACATGGAAAACTTCCGTTCATTCTTTCCTTGCTTGTAAGGAAGCTTAATAACTTTGAACCCATCATGCACAGAAAACAGACGCGTTCTGTCATACTCTACAAAAGGCACCAGGACAGGTGTTCCATCTAGACAGTAGAATTTTTGTTGAGCAGTCTTCCCTATATCAGTATTATCCAGCCATCTGCCTCTAAAATACACTGCACTCCCAAGTACAAGCCCTGTATTGTGGTCAAGTATTTCATCTGAAAGGAGTGAGGTAATGGTTTGTTTCGTGCTCTTGTTGACCCATGAGTTAATTTTCTCAGCAGCATCTTCTGGCTAAAAATATCAGGAAAAAGTTTCCATAAATATCAAATTAAGCACACAAAGCGTCTGAAATACAGCTTACACCACAAGATTACTATATTGCCAAGACAATTTTTCTACACAAAAAGATTAGTATCTTACATTCAACAAGAAAAGATAAGATCTTACAGGAACAAATAAACTTTCATGAGGAAGTACACCAATTTCAATGAGAACTCCATGGGAACCACGTTCTAAAGTTGAAAAAAAACTTGGGTATGTTAGAAAGTTTGATGTTCTATAAAGACGTAAATTTGAAGTTCAAACTAATTCAGTCAGGGGATAAGAAAACAAATTTTGCAAGAATAGTGATGATGTAGTCCCTATTCATTACTCAATTTGGTGTTTTCATACCTCCCAAATGAATTTGTATTTTAAACTTGAAATTTCCACGTTTGTAGACCATCACCAAACCAACAGACTGTATATTGTTTTCAGAATTTTAGAAACTTTAAAACAAAGTTTTCACCGTAACTTGGATCCATGATGAAATGCTGGTATGATAGGTCTCCCTGCAACAAAGGGTGGGCATAAAAGCCGACAAACAACACAACGAACCGAAACCAAAAAAAATTGAAGCCTCTTTTTCTTGTTAGCACAGGTTTGTTCTGTTGTTTCCAGTGTTACTAACCGAACAAAGTTCTGTTGTTTCGGTATTTCTCTCGGTAGCCGGGAAAAAAACAAGATATGCAAGCCCAGCCTGAACTGTTCGCCCCGCGCCCGCCAGTAGGCCCACCTGGCCCAGTACAAGACCCGTCCCCGAGTCTCGCATCCCGCACCCGGATCACTTAGCTAGGGTTAGGCATTGCCGCCCCTGCTGCGCCGCCACTCACCCTCACTATCCGCACGGCTTATCACCATTGATGTTGCCTCCCACCCGCCTCCCGTCGCCCGCTGAGCGAAGAGGGGGAGCACCATGGCCCCCGTTTCCAGCGTCGACTGTCCCACCACCTGCAAGGCAGCGACATGTCCATCCACTCCGGCAGCACCCGTGAGTCTGCGACCTAGCTCTCTCCAGTCTCCAGCCAGGGACAGGGACCCATCTCCAGTTGCCCACCACACCTCTCCACTGTGGTACCGGCGATGCCTGCCCAACTCCAGAGCGGCAAACATCGGCAGTCAAACACCGCTGTCACCGTCAGTCCCGTGATCCTCTGCCTCGACCCTCAATTCATGTGCTGAAACTGTCCCCTACGATGTGTGTTGAGAAATTTGGTGTAAATTGAAAACAAAACCCAATTTTTGATTTCCTGTTTTTGGGCCCCTATTTTTGGTTACCTTTTGCACTAACCAAAGATATATCAATACCAAATTTCACTAACCAAAATTTCAGTTAACCGAGCGTCACCCCTAGCTGCAATTAACATCTACCATAGCAAAGAAATTTCGACAAAAGTGTATAGCACAAGAGTTGAACAGGTAAGTAAAAGACAGTACAGCAGAAATCCCCAACATATAGGGAGATATCGATTACCTAAGCTAACAGATGATACATGAATAAAGAGGCTGATCCTGTCAAACAAGCATGTTCAAACATTTACCGACGAAGAACTGAAACGTTTCCTATGTTCACTGCCACATTGCGGCAAATTCATGGCACAAGCATATCGCTACTATGCAATAACAATCACCCACAGTTATAGTAAGAAAGGAGTCTTAGCGCATACCATGGTCTTGAAATCGGCCGTCTTGGCCGCTGAGCCATACAGGCCACTGGCACCCTCCACAAACTCCGCTGAGAGCGTCCTCGATGCATCAGCCCAGACGCCACAGGAGAAGGCGAGCCGCGGCCCACCAGACTTCGCCCGGTCCTTGAGCACGCGCTTGACCACACGCGAAGCCACGTTGGCGGCGTCGGCCGCCGCGCCCTTGCCGCCGCCGCCGCTGCCCAACGTACCGAGCATCTGCCTCCGCGTCGCGCCACGTGCGCCGGAGGCCGCGAGGGCGAGCGCGGCGTGGACTCCGACTGGGGACACGGCCGCGTTTCCGGTGCCGGCGGCGGCCAGGACGCGGCCGGCGAGGGGCAGGCAGAACGCGCGTTGCGCTGCGTCCAGGGCCTCCTCCCATGGCCTCGTCGGCATCGGCGGCGGCGCGTCGGGCGCCTTAGCGTCGGTAACCGGCGCGGGGGACGAAGAGGAAGGGTGGGGCTTGGGGGCGGCGCTCCGCCTGTGGGGTTTTGGGGCGGCGCTCCGGCGGAGCACCCGCGGGAGGGAGGAGAACTGCCGCATTTTGGGATGGAAAGAAGGAAGACTGTCGCCGTCGGGCTCCTGTCTGTCAGGGTTTATTTAGGGTTCAACGATCAAACGATGTGATATTTATGGGCTGACCGGATTTGGGGCCCGAAAACATAGCCCATTTTCTCTGACCCGATATAGTGATATCAGGCCCAGTACCCTAACGAAAATACTTTTTTACTTAAAAAAAACGACTGTTGCCAAAGCTGAGGCGTCTGCTTTATTTTCTTTTCTTAACTCGCTGTCGATTTCTAGAGTATCAGACCATGTACTGAGATGCATGTAAGTTTTATGTTAATGTTATTGGAAAAGTGAAAAGACTGTATAATAGGTTCAAACTTCAAACCGTATACTAGGGTATACACATGTGCAATAAGCTCTTTGCATTTCTTTTGAGGGGTCTGAAATTGCAAATGATACATTAACTGTACGGTCTTGGATTTAGCAATCTGCAATTGGGTTCTTTGCAAATTCTGGGGTCCAAAGGTGTAACTTTTTTGTGTGCAACTTTAAGGTTTAGAGATGAAGGCTAAATTTTCATGTACTTTCTTGTGCCATTTTGGGTTTAGAAATGTGCAATTAGTTAGCTGCAATTTTTGGTACCTTTTACTGTGCATAATTTCTTTTGGAAAATATATGGGTGTTCGAAATCTGTCTTAGCGATCAAACGACTGTGTACATTATTATTTTGTGCGGCTTTTGGTTTGACGATGAGCATTTGTGCTGTTTGCTTATTTTAAAGCTGATAATTACTTAGAATTACTTATGTGTAAATTTTGTTTTATAAACATAGCCACAAAGAGCATCCAGTGGTGTATATTTATTGTTAGGAGCTACAAAAAGTAAATTGCCAGATAAAAAGTACAATGTTGTTGACATGTCTACGTTCTTCTCTAGCTATCGCCACATGTATTTTTGTCTTCATAGTTTGATATTAATTTTTTTAGTGAACAATCTAATCAAGGATAGTGGTCCCTTCCGCTAGCAGAGATTCAAGGCGAGCTGACGTTGCCTTGTCCCCCGAGTTTGTTCTTCGTCCTATGTGTCTAGGTCTCTTCGGTTGTTCAACGCTTTTGTCGATCCGGCCTATGTTGAATATTGCTTACACGGAGTTCTTTGTACGAGCTTATTGCTCTATCTTGTCGGTATGCGGTTGTGGCTCTATGTGCGTAAAATGGTTTGAGCACTATATATTTTGCACCAAATTTGCGTCATTAGTTTAACCCCGAGCTACGACATTTTCTCTAAAAAGCTAACGATCTAGCATTATAGAGTAATCTGCTAAAGCAAATATTAACACCAATTTTTTATGGCACACCAAAATTACATCAAATCATCATCTCTAGCTCCACCTTTTACATCTCAAGTTTATGCATACCTCCATGAAGAAACTACATGAAACAAACTCCTCAAAAGTTTTTTTTATGGCACACAAAAATTACGTCAAATCATCATCATATGTATCTAAAGCTGTATCCTGACCATTGTTATGTAATGCATGTTCTCTCCTCGATCTCCCACCTATTCTGACACATTATTTTCTTAACTTTAACCCCTTCCTAGAGTCCATCAGATTTGCGCTTTTTATTACCCAATTTGCCAGCTTCCATAACGTTCAGTCGTGTTCGTTCTTAATGCCACCCGTCTCCTACTACAACCGGCCATGGTTGTCTCCTCCACCACACTCTACAGTTCCAGGGGTGGAGGGAGAGGGCAACAGTGGTGGTGGGAGTTGAGGCGATCTGCCGAAAGGTGTTGACCAGTGTGGGTGGTGGGAGGTGAGTAAACTCGGGTTTCCCCATAAAAGCAGTGGAGGGGCGAGGGGGGGAAAATTCATGTGGGAGGAGCCGATGCACCAAAGAAGGTAACGATTGGTGTTAACATATCGTCGACTAGAGAGGCGGTGGGAATCGAGCAAGCTTGGGTTTTTTCCTCGTACTGTGTTTATGTGTATGTGTGTGTGTGGGGGGGGGGGGGGGGGGCGAGGGTGAACCAAATGTACTACTAAGGGTATGACTGGACTAGGGCATGTTGGCCGGAAATTCAGTGCTGGGAGCTCCGGAGAGAGGAGAAAATCCGTGAGGGGTGCATTTTTCTTCTTCTTTTGAGTTGGTGTATGCGGTTGTTCGGGCATTAGGGCACCTACAATGGACCGCAAGCCAAGAGTGCAAGTAGTTCTAAAATTAAAATAAAAGAAAGTGCAGCAAGGGAGTAGTATGATATGTCGATACTAACAGAAAGGATTATGCAAATGTGTTTTACATCGATTGGGTTCCGTAGCACATAGTAGAAACTAGGAATCAAGAAAAGCCACAGAGACAAGGAAACAAAAGAGTCACATCGTAGGAGAAAGATAAAAAAGAAAGAAAAGTAAGGAATCCTAACCCGAGCTTCAGAGAGGATGTTATTTTGGAAATCTTAAAAACTAGATTTCAAAGTTTATAAAAATTCCGAAAAACTAGCTGGATGTAGTCATGTAGACAACTATGTACGCTATGAGCAATCAAATTTTCAATGTGAAATACCTCATATTTTGGGCTAAAAAAGACAAATTGGACAAATTTTAGATAATTCGGAATTTGCACTGTTCATGTCCATGTGTAATTTGTCGTTTTTTCCGAGGATAGAATATATATGGATTTCTCATTGACAATTTACACACGGTTAGAATAAATCATTGACTACATCCTGTTATTATTTTTTGCAATTTTTGAACCTTTAAATTTGTTTTTTTCTATAAATTTAAAATGGGCTACCTGGAGCTCGGGAGCCATGTCGTCGAACTCCCATCCCAGCTTTGCCCATAAACGGAGCGCCGTATATTGACCCAAACCAACCGCCATCTATCAACCGACGTTGCATGTCGGTCTCCAAAACAGAAACGAAACCGACCACCGACGTTGTATTTTTATATCCGAATCCAAATCCAAATCCAAATAAGATCCATATATACACGAGGCATAGCAAGCACCAAATCTGCAGGAACGATCTGTACGTACGTGTTCGATGATGCGGGGCTTCGATTCCGCGACGATGATGGCCGGGCCGAGCAAAAAGCCGCGGCAGTCCGGCACCGGCCTGGCGGGGTTCGCCGCACGCCTCACGAAGCGCCTCGCCGACCAGAGCCCCAGAGCAAACCTCGTCTTCTCGCCGCTCTCCATCTACGCCGCCGTCGCGCTCCTGGCTCCCGGCGCCCGGGGCGACACCCTGGAAGAGATACTCCGCCTCCTCGGCGCGCGCTCCCGCGAAGAGCTCGCCGAATCCATCTCCACCATGGTTGCCGACACGCTGAAGGACCGGTCTGATTCCGGCGGGCCGAGCGTCGCGTTCGCGTACGGCGTGTGGAACGATAGGAGGCGTCCGCTGAAGCCGGCGTACCGCGAGGCCGTCGTCGGCACGTACAGGGCGGAGGCGAGCGCACTCGATTTCCGCGGGAACGCGGAGGAAGCGGCGGAGCAGATCAACGGGTGGGTCGCCGAGGTCACACGGAACCTCATCAAGGACATCGTCCGCCCCGATGACTTCCGGGGTGATGACGTCGTCGGGCCGACGGACGTCGTGCTCGCCAACGCGATCTACTTCAAAGGCAAGTGGGACCTTCCGTTCTACGAGACGAATACCATGGACAGGCCGTTCCACCGGCTCGACGGCGACGCCGTCGACGCGCCATTCATGTACAACTCGAGCCGCCACTTCATCGCCGTGCACGACGGATTCAAGGTGCTCAAGCTGCAGTACAAGATGCCGCAGCAAGACCATCGTCTTTCGTACGGGTGGCCGCCCAATTGCAAGAAAGACACGCAGTACTCCATGTGCATCTTCCTACCGGACGCGTCCGACGGCCTGCCGACCCTCCTCGACGATATAACTTCCCGCCGAGCTTCGTGCAGGAGCACCTGCCTTGGAGCCGGGTCAAGGTCGGCGATTTCGGTGTTCCCAAGTTCAAGCTAGATTTCTCGGAGAAGGTCACCGAAATCTCAAACAATTGGGTCTCCGGCTGCCCTTCGACATGGCCGCTGACCTGTGGGACATGGTGGACCCTAACCCCGACGGCTTGCCTTTTTTCGTGAAAGATGTTTTCCACAAGGCTGTCATCGAGGTGAACGAGCAGGGGACCGAGGCTGCGGCGGTCACCTGGATGATGTCCGCTCCGGGTGGGTTTGCGATGATGCCACCACCGGAGCCGACGGTGGATTTCGTCGCCGACCATCCTTTTGCGTATTTCATTATCGAGGAGGTTTCCGGCACGATCCTCTTCGCCGGGCATGTCGTGGACCCTACCAATGGCCAAGCCCCGGTGCGGAAAGGACAGGCTGCTGCTGACACGGCTAGTGGATACGATTTGCCGCCGGTGACCAGAAACCCGGCGACGCGCTTCGATCAAGTAGGGCCGATGAAGAGTGCCAGCTTCACTGGCCTGACAACGCTCGCTGCCGGGCTCGCGAGGCGCCTCGCCGAGGAGAGCGCAAACAACAACCTGATCTTCTCGCCGCTGTCCATCTACACCACGCTCGCGCTCGTGGCCGCCGGCGCCCGGGCCGCGACACTGTACGAGATCCTCCGCGTGCTCGGGGCAGAGTCACGCCTCGAGCTCGAGGAACTGGTCACGCTCACGGCGGTCGACGCGCTCAAGGACCGGTCTGCATCCGGCGGGCCGAGCGTGGCGTTCGCGTGCGGCGTGTGGAGCGACCTGACGCGGCCCCTGAAACGGGCCTTCCGCCAGGCCGTCGTGGGCACCTACAAGGCCGAGGCCAGCGTCGTCGACTTCCGCCGTGCGCCGGAGGAAGCTCGGGACCAGATCAACGCGTGGGTGGCGCAGGCGACGAGGAACCTGATCGACTCCGTCCTCACTCCGGGATCGATAAACCCCGCGACGACCAGCGTCGTGCTCGGCAACGCCGTGTACTTCAAGGGCACATGGGAGGACCAGCCGTTCGACAGGAGGAACACCGTGCGTAAGCCCTTCCACCGACTCGACGGAAGCCTTGTCGACGTGCCCTTCATGCAGAGCTGGGAGGCGCAGTTCGTCGCCGTGCACGACGGGTTCAAGGTGCTGAAACTTCGGTACAGGATGGCGGGGCGAGACCAGGAACGCACTACCAATGTGACACCAGCGGCGGCTCATGTTGATTTTGATCCCCACACGTACAATCGTGTTCCTCCTCAATCCGGTGAATATGGTGCCCACGTTGTCCGTCCGGACATCGATTTTCTTCATGCGAGTGCTGCCCGGGCTATTGCTGGGCATAACCGTGGCGGGTTTGCCCCTAGGCCGAGCCATCATCCAGGATTTTTCGTTCCTCCGCCGCCGCCGTTTACCCTCTACTCTCATGCTTCCCCGTACGCTTATCCTATGCCATATCCTCAGTTTGCATCTAGTCATGGTGACCACGTTGTCCCTCCCTATCCACAATTTTTCGGTCCTCCTCCACCTCCGCCGTTCATCCACTACTCGCCATATCCTCAATTTGCATCTCACGGTGCGTTCCATGGCGCTGGTCCGTATGGCTATCCTATGCATAATGCATATGCCGCCCGTCCTGGCTATCCTCTGCCTAATGCGTATGGCCCCGTCCTCATGCTGCTGCGCCGGTGAACCACACCAATGCGTCTGTTCCTCATAGCTA
Source organism: Poa pratensis (assembly GCA_947311845.1). Classification (NCBI taxonomy): domain Eukaryota; kingdom Viridiplantae; phylum Streptophyta; class Magnoliopsida; order Poales; family Poaceae; genus Poa; species Poa pratensis. The sequence goes on along the minus strand of CAMZMU010000072.1, from coordinate 25,805,052 downwards.
CGCTCCTGAACCTGAACCGTGGACAAGCGGCTACTCTGGCCCGACGCAGTTCTCGATGTGCATCTTCCTCCCGGACGCCTACGACGGCCTGCGGGGGCTGCTCGACAAGATCGCGTCCAGTCCCGGGTTCCTGCACGACCACCTGCCGGAGCGGCGAGTCCACGTCCGCGAGTTCCGGCTGCCGAGGTTCAAGCTCTCCTTCCACGGCAGCGTCGTCGCCATCCTCAAGAAGCTGGGTCTGGAGCTGCCGTTCAGCAATCAGGCCGATCTGTCCGACATGGTAGAGGACGACGGCTCTGGACTGCCGATACTGGTGGACGACGTCATCCACAAAGCGGTCATCGAGGTGAATGAGAAAGGTACCGAAGCGGCCGCCGTCACCATGGGTATCTCTGCTGGAGGCTGTTCCCTGCATCGTGAGCCGCCGCCTCCACGACTGGACTTTGTCGCCGACCATCCGTTCGCGTTCTACATAGTGGAGGAGGCCACCGGCGCGGTTGTCTTCGCGGGGCACGTCCTCGACCCCTCCAAGGAGTAAAATCTGTTGGGTCGACCAACACATTTTTTTCTTCTTCTATTTTGATTTCGTAACTGATCTGTGCGTAGCATAGCAATCCTACTTACTACTGTATTTGATTAATATGAACTCATTTAGCCCATTACTTTGGAAATTAGAGCAAGTTTGTATGAATGACGAGTATTTTGTTTTTATCTCATGAAATACCGTATTGTGCACTTGTGCTTCAGTTTTTTCAACTGAATTGTACTTCATCCCGATTGTCTTGTATGCGTTCTCAAAATTAAAATTAAAATAAACGGCAAACTCAGCCATAAAAATAAAATTGATAATTAGTGACAAACATAACTTCACATGATCTGTTCTTCTCCTAACCTCTTGATTGTTACCCACAATCCAACATTCAAAACCCATTAAAAACTCAGATTACAAATATAACCATCAGAACAACATTAGTAATATTTCAACTGTACTAAGAGTCTAAGAACGAGGTAAGAAATATTTAAAAAACAAAGAAAATATTTTAATAACACACTCGTTTTTTGGGGAATCGTGCTCTTGAATTTGTACAAATGACTAATTTTCTACACTGTGCTCCAATTTGATTATACTGAATTAGCAGTTGGGTGCGTTGAAGGTCTATGCATTTTACTTCAGGATGAGAGCTTTCTCTTTCTCATATGAATTCTTCGAAATCCAAAGATCTCTTGCGCTTTGCTAATTGGATTTCCAATCAATATTGTGTACAAATTATGCAATTTCTCGGATATTTAACTGCTTACCGTGGTCCAGCAAAATTTGGTTTCAGTTGTCTCACCCTTATGTGTGTCCTATATTTGGTTACACAAGACTTTGATTGTCGCTCCATAATGATCTACAAAAAATATTAGTTTGACAAACCATTACTTCTCTCATTTTGTGATAGAAAATGAAAATCCTAACAAATATAAATATCTAAATTTTTAATTTATATTGTATAAATGGCATAGTAATGAAGCTGGAAAGTCAAGAAACTCTTGTCGAGTATTGAGAAATTGTGCCATGATTTTCAAATATTTATATTTAGTAATCTAAGTTTCTGGTTAAAGATAATTATTTTGGTCATTGTGAATGGACTCTATTATGGATTATGGCCAAATTCCCTATAGGCCCTTGTTAGATCTTTCTCCAATCTTGGATTAGGGAAGGAGACATCTGCGAGTACCGTTTGTTGATTAAATACTTTTCTTCATGTCTGTTTCAAATCATTTATAGAATATTCCAGGCACCACTAAAGTCGCCAAAATTTCTAGACGTTTGTACAAATGACACAAATTGATTGAAACCAAACAAATGGATTGAGGAATTACGAATTTTTCTAGAACATTACTTACGTGCCTACCAAATTAATTTAAATCTTTAACCTAAGGTCAAAATATTTTAGAAAACATGCTACAAAGAATAAATTCATAAATTGCCAAAATAAACGTGGTGAAAATTTCATTGGTAGTGAGAATCATGGTATCAACCATACAACCTATAAGGTTGGGACTTGGGAGCCTAATTCAACTATGTATATTCTATCACTCAGGAAAGTTATATTCCAAGAATTAATGCACTGAATCACTTGCACTCTCGTGTGATCATAATCAGAGTAATTGGAATTTGATCAAGGTTGATTTGCTTGCGGCAATGAATCACATGCATTGTCTGAAAGGGAAGCATTGGCATCTGTTGAATTATGCGAATGTAGTGTTGTTGCCAAAAAAGGAGGGGGCTGCGGATGCTAAAGTCTACCGGCCTATCATCTTGATGCACAGTGCAGCGAAAATTCTTTGCAAACTTTTGGCAACTCGGCTGGCCCCTGAACTTGATCATCTTGTTTCCCGTGGGCAGAGTGCTTTTGTTAAAGGACGATCTATCCATGAAAAAATCCTACATGTCAGAAATGTGATCAAACAGGCCAAGACAAAGAAGATTCCTCTCATCTTTTTGAAGCTCGATATTGCCAAGGCCTTTGATTCGGTGCATTGGGGTTTCCTGTTCAAGGTGTTAACAAAGCTGGGATTTGGCCAACATTGGCGCAACATGCTTGCTCTGATTCTGGCATCCTCTTCTTCGAGAATCCTCCTTAATGGAAGCCCAGGAAAGGCTTTCTCACACCGGCGTGGCCTACGGCAAGGGGACCCCCTGTCCCCCATGCTTTTTTATCCTGGTGTTAGAGCCTCTGCTGAAGTTGGTAGAGCTAGCTACTGAAAATTAGGTCCTCTCGCCTCTTCGGCTCGGGACAGCAAGAATGCGCGCAAGCTTCTATGCATATGATGCAGCCCTACTCGTCAACCCAGTAAAAGAAGACATCACTGCAATACAGAGAATTTTGAGTCTTTTTGGCGATGTTTCTGGACTTCGAACAAGTTTTCAAAAGTGTGTGGCTTATCCTGTTTCGTGTGAGGGCATGAACTTGGAGGACATTTTACAGGATTTTGGGGGCACCAGTGGAGTTTTTCCCTGTCGTTATCTTGGTCTACCCCTAAATTTCAGGAAGCCAAAGAGAATTGAAGTTCAGCCACTGTTGGATAGAGCGCAAGGCCGCTTGAAAGGATGGAAAGGAAAGCTTCTAAATAGAAAGGGCAGACTTTAACTGGTTAACTCTGTCATCACATCCATAGCAACATATTTCCTCACAACCTTCTCGGCAGATAAATGGCTAGTGAAAAGGTTAGACAAGATCAGGAGAAACTTCTTATGGGCTGCTGATGAGGAGGCAAAAGGAGGCAAGTGTCTTGTAAACTGGAAGAGAATTTGTGCCCCAAAACTGTTTGGTGGTCTCGGAATCAAAGATTTGCAGGCGTTCAGTCGTGCCCTGCGCTTGAGATGGGAATGGCTGCGATGGAGCAATGTTGATCGTCCTTGGAAAGGCATGCCTACCCCTTGTGATGAAACTGACAAATCTCTATTCGCTGCCTGCTCGTCAATCACCATTGGCAATGGAGAAACTGCAAATTTCTGGACTGATGCCTGGCTTGACGGCCACACCCCCTGTCAGCTCGCCCCGGATTTGTTTCCTTTGGCGCGCAGGAAAACAATGTCAGTAAGTGATGCTCTATCAGGTCACAGATGGTTGAGAGGACTACAACGGCTAAATACAACTACACAACTCAATCAATTCATGCTGTTATGGGACAAGATGCAGGGAATTCAGCTAACAGAACATGCAGATGTCATTGATTGGAGGCTTACTGCGGACGGCAAGTACTCTGCTAAATCTGCTTATGCTGCGCAATTCCTTGCGAGAATTTGGGAACTAGGCCTTGAGAAAGTATGGAGCATCCGTGCTGAGGGAAAAACAAAAAATTTCATCTGGCTGTTACTTCAGAACAGAAATTGGACTGCTGACCGACTACAATCCTGAGGCTGGCCTCATGACGATCATTGTTGTCTTTGCGATCAACAGATGGAATCGGCACTACACCTTGCACTGCAATGTCCGTTTCCCAAGGAGGTTTGGGCACAATTCGCTGGGCAATATCCGCTGGAGTTTCTTGCTGCTTCATCCTCGACGACCATTCAAGACTGGTGGTCAAAGCTGAATGAAGGAAAATTGGATGTTAACAGAAAGAAAGGGATCACAGCTTCGGTCTATGTAGTGTGGCACATCTGGAAAGAGAGAGGGTGACGTATTTTCTAGCAGAAATCGATGACTGCTCCTCGTGTGGCTGAGTTGGTTGCCGCGGACCTGATGATGCTTCAGATGGCGTACACAGTAGACAATTCAATAGAAAATAGAAACTAACTTTGCCATGTGTTTTATGGTGTTTCAGAGAACAACCTTAGGGTTGAATGTAACATGTAACTTCTGTTCCCCTTCTTAGGGATTTGCTCTGTTTCAGTCAACTGAAAAGAATTTCGTCGTCAGTCATTTTTTCGTCCGTTGGATGCGCGCCAAGATCTGTGCTGCGCGCTACACGTCGCTGGTGCGAGCTAGCGCGAGCTGTCGCGTGCGCGGGCCGCGTGACGTGTTTAACAGGTCAGGGTTTCGGGTTTTGGTGCGGCACCCGTTTAGTTTTTTCCCCGGTGAGGCGTGTGTGTTTGGTGAGCGGTGGGTGTTTTTTTGAATTTTCTACTCGGTTCAACGGACGCGTGTCTCCGTCATCGAGCAGAGAGAAGGGGGGCGGCGGAACCAAATCCTCTGCTCGCCGTCGCCGGCTGCCGCCATTATGCCGGAGACCCACGGAGGACGGATTCGTCGTCGGCGTCTAGACAGGTACCCAGCTCCTGCTACCTCTGTTCGCCGGCAGTTTGTAAGCTCCCCGCGTTTGTTTTTGTGTGCGCCTCATGTGCTCGATCTTCGCCGGAGGCGGATGTGGTTGTGGCGGTGCGGGGGGTGGAATTGAGGTGTCGTCCCTTAGGAGCGTATCTATTTTGAACTAGGGCAGCTAGCTCCAGCGGCGGCGACGAGTAGGGCGGGTGTTGCCGTCGGTGATTCTATTTCTGCCGTAGTCGCACCGAGGCAGATGGGGTTTGTGGTGGATCTTACTACCTCGCGCAGTTAGCCGTGACATCAATGATTAGCTTTGTTCGTAGGTTTTTTTAGGGTGATCTCTCTCTATATTTTCGTGTTTAATCTCCTGTTTTTATTTCTGTTGTGTGAGGTTCATTTCCATGTCTGTTGGATCCAGAGGCTGATGTTTTTATGGGTTGTTCTTCAAATTGGTTCATCAGTATAACCAATTCCATAGTCTGTAGGCTGTTGGCACCATCTAACGTTCTACTTTGTAATATTATCATCCCTTTGTGTGTTCCTTAGTTGGTGATGTTCAATCTGGTGGAGCAATGCCATTTGTAGCTACGGTGTTGGCTAATGTAGACGTCATTGATGTGTTTTTTGGAGTCTCTGATGTGTTTTGGAGTAGTTCATAGGATCCCTAGTTCATTCAGCAGAATCAATTTTCCTCCTGTGTTTGTTACATTGTTTTTTCAGTCTCTGATTTGTTCTAGAGTAGTTCATTTAGCTGAATCAATTCCATATGCTGATATGGTGGACACCATCCAAATGTTTTTTTATGCTACTGTAATATACCACTCACAAACAGGAGCAGGGCCATGTGTATGTATTGATATGGTTTAATGTAGAAGGGATGGTTGTTTTTTGTTAGGAGGTTCAGTGTCTGATGTGCTTGGGTCATAACGGCACTTTGTTTGTTTTTTGGATTTTTAGGTGTGGTTTACTGTTTATTTGCACAATAATCTGTGAGTGTGTGCATGCCTGATTATAACCCTATGTCCTTTATTGTGGTTGTGCAGATCTCAGCGTTTACGCACTGACCATGGGAATGATGATGTGGATCATAGTGAAGGGTCCAGTCTACCCGGTCACCGTGATGTGTGTTTTTGTCATTTAGGGTTTTATTTTTGTGATAAACACTATATTGTTATGCATCTAATTGGTTTTGGTTTCTTTCAGCCTATATCCAATGGTAGAAGGAACACGGATCTAGACGATGCATTGTTTGGTTTCTTCATGAAGCAGGTGGTTACCTTTTCTCTGTATCTTTTATTCAGTCTTCACATGTTTGCATTTTTTATTTTTTGGTGGCTGGATGTAGTTTGACAACTTTTTTCTTTTTCCATGAGCTGCAGTCTTTGAAAAGCGTGAAGAGGAACTTTTCTGACTTTTGCCAGGATACATTGGGGAGCAGAGAGGTTTGCTCTTCACTTGTTTTATCAGTTTTATGTTTTGCGGTGTGTTCAAGCAATCCAATGGATTATATGTATCTCTCATTCTTCCTACTCATTTCTTTTTGCAGCTTAAGAAGAATAAACCAAATGCTGTTGAAAAGTCTGGGACTCTAGATGTTGTTGATATGAGTGCCTTTAGCAGATTTGGCTTGAAGTACTTTTTGCATGTTCTCAAGAAGTTGACACCTGATCAAAGAGCTATTATCCAGAAGTTTGGTTTTGGGTGTTTGCTGTTGTTTGATTGTCCGGAGCTTCCTTCGGATTTCTGTAGGTGGGTAGCAGATTGTGTTGACCCAGTATGCTCTCGTATCTCTGTTTGTGGGAAGTCTATCAGTATATCCAAGGACACGTTTCGCACTGTTCTAGGATTGCCCATAGGAGGGCTCGAGGTTCCATCTGATTGTGAGGGCGGCAAGGCATTTATCCTTTCACTTTTCAAGGTGCCAGAGTTGCCTCACATTACCTTTTTTGGGAACAAGCTTATCAGTCCTGATCCGCTGGGCGAGCTTGAGGTTTTTGTGTGTTTTATGTCGGTGGCAATATCTTGCTTCTTGTGCCCTGACTTGAGTTACGCTGTCAATATCAAGTTCATGTCAGTTCTAAAGGATCCTGTTGCTGCTAGAGGGTATGACTTCAGCCAGCTAGTATATTTTCACTGTCTCAATAGCTTGAATGAGTTCACCTTGTTTGCTAAATCCAAAGGTAGACGGATGAAGTCGCCATGTATGTGCCAGTGGTAAGTTAGCATCCCTGCCTCTTTTGGTTTGATTGTGTTACTACTGTTTGCATTTTTATCTATGTTATTTATTTTTCGTATAGCCATTTCTGTTTCGTCATTAGATAACTTTTGCATTTTTTGCAGACTATCCCGTGTTTCATGAGAACACAGATGAACGATATGGTACAAGGCAAGATCATGTTCGCCATGTCTCCTGAAAAAGATGACTATGTGTTTCAGATAAAGAAGGAATATAACAAGACACACATTTTCGGCCCTGGTTATGAGAAGATATTGGTTGACTATGACATGAAGAAGGGGGACAGATTCAGGATTGAATGGGATCACCCCATTGATGCATTTTTTGCCATCTCCCCGGAGGGAGCTGGTGATGTACCTAAGCAAAGGGTGTTAGGTACAATTTTCAGTCAGTCTTTTTTTTTGTCTCTGATAGTAATTTGGGGGATTGTGTTCTGATGTCTTTTGTTGTCGTGTCTTTTTCTTCATCATTTTTTTGGGAGGACCAGAAGCTCATGTTTTTTAGGACAGCGCCAAGACGGTCGTGTTTTTGAAAGGTCTTACACTCACTGCTCGTCAGACTGCGAGGATGAATCATTTTGTTCTCATGCGAGGTCTGGGGTTGGGACATGTCTTTGTCCACACCATAACAATCACTGATGTTGCACACAATGGACTGTTAATTTTCTACAGAAAACTTTCTTGTTGTCTACTGGTTATCAATCTTGGTTCAGTTGTTTTCGTGTTTCTCATGAATGATGTGTTTTATTGTTTTATAGCGGATCCCAAAGGAGATTTCATCTGTTCTCAATATAGATGAAGAAGGAAAAGTGATTTTCATCTATGGATATGATGGGGCCAACTTTGAATCATCATACTACACCTGCAAAGATCAAAGGATCTGCTTCAGGGGTGGATGGCAGCAATTTGCCAAGCTGCACAACCTAGACGAAGGAGTTGTCGTGCTGATCCTATTCCACAATGACAATGACGGCCGCCTGGTTCTCTCTTTCGATGCTATCTAGACCTCAGCACGGGGAGTTGTCTCTTGTCGTTCTCCTCTAGTTTGTTTCAATGCCAGAAACCATATATAAGGTTAGGTTGGCTTCTATGTTGGTTTATCTATGTCTTTTAATTCCTGAAAACTTTACCAGTCTTTTAGTTTGAACCAAGACTTTGCGTGTGATCTTTGCTCAGCCTTTGGTCAGCCTTTAGTTTGCTCTTTTGTTGAACAATATATATGATATCAGTGATCTTTGCTCTTTTTGCAAATAAAACGTACTATACGATATGTCAGTCTGTCCTGCAGTCTAATGCCATCTAGTTTGGTGATCTCTGTGTGAGTTTTTTTGAAAGAAAAGTTGCAGATACAACAGGTTTTTCAGAGATAGCAACAAGTTTTTCAATCTGAATTGCAGGGAGAGGAAGTTTTCTTCGAGATCTAACCTGGAGCCTGTGATCTGCACCGAGGTAGGCGCTTCTGTTGTCTGGAGGCTTGAGTATCTCTTCCATCTAGATCGTTGTGGTCTCTCTCTACCCCTCTGTTTTTCTTGTCAGATGGATGCGTCGGGGGTGGGGGCAACGCTGCAGCTGATCTGAGCTTTCTTGAAGAAGAAGAAGAAGAAGAAGAAGGTCCTTTCCCTGGTCCGGCTTTGGATTATTTCTTCCTGGGCTTTGTACCAACTGGCCTTTCTTTGGCCTACTGTTTTCGGGTCGGGCTGGAGTAACTCGACCCGTTAGGTGGGCTACTACGTGGGTTGGGGGGCGGGGGCACCTGGGTTTTTTAGTTGCGGTCTATCTCATTCGACTGAAATTGTTTTTCGTCGTCAGTCTTTTCCTGACGTGTTTGAAGTTCGTACATGTCAGCGTGTAATTGGCCCAAAAAAACGACTGACAACGAAATGAAAATCAGTCAACTGACCAATAGACACTCCCCCTTCTTATAATGAATAAGCAGAGCTCCTGCTAGTTATCGTAAAAAAAAAACTACTTAACTAAAGTTGCCCAGTGAAAACCATACAAAACAGCATCCAACAAACGCAAAATTCCTTTTTTTTAATTGCACATTAAAATAGGAGAAGGAACATCTAGAAAAAAAAGGGAGAAGGAGCAGTACTGTCAAAAAAGAAGATAAATGCCCAAATCGGCAAGGTCTCTCACCGCACCGCGCATCCTACCAACTTCGTCCCCAGCTCGGATCCGGAAGGATCGTCGCAGAGCTATATCATAGCCTTGAACTGCTCCTGCGAGTCCGCGACTCCTGCAACTGATCGAAAATTAGGTTAACCCGTGCTCCGCCGCCGAATAGTTATCAAGAATCCCATGGCGTCCGACAAAAGAGTCGGCGCCGCGAGCGCCTGCCAGTCCGGGATGACAGCGCTGGCCGCGGGCCTGCTAAAACGCTTCACAGCGGCCAAGTCCAGAACCTCGTCTTCTCGCCGCTCTCGATCCACGTCGCGCTCGCGCTCATGTCGGCGGGCGCCAGCGGGAGCACGCTGGACGAGATCCTCGCCGTGGCCGGCGCGCCGTCGAGGGGTGAGCTCGAGGCGTTCGTCAGGGACACTGTGGTGGAGCGCACACTCGCCGACCGGTCGGCGATCGGCGGGCCGTATGTGGCGTTCGCATGCGGCGTCTGGAGCGACAAGAGCTTCCCGCTGAATAAGGCGTACCGCGACACGATCGTGCAGACGTACAAGGGCGAAGCATGGACCGTCGACTTCCAGAATCACGTGAGTAATACTTGCGTCGCCGGAAACTAGATCTAAATATGTTTTCTTGATCATGTTATTTAAGTACTGATAGTGACTATTGCGGGTGCTGAAATCACTAAAATTGTTGAGATAAATACTCATAATTGCAATATTAAAACATATGCCAATTACAATCAATATCATTAAGTTAATTAGAAATAGTGTGTTAGCAATTTAGTGTGCACAATGAGATGTATTTGCACCTTGACTATTATCCAGAACAAATTCCACCCTGAATTAGTCAACCCAGGCCAAGGTAAACAACAATGAGCTATGTGAATCAAATTGATAAAAGGGGGATATGGAGGTTCTTGACAGTTTTTCTTCAATTATCAGAGTTCTTTTTTTCCAAGAAGTAGAACCGTCAGACTAAATCTTGACCGTATACGTATATCGACAAGTCATTCTATGTATTTTAGAAGAAGGGTTCTCTGCAATACATTGATTAAGAAATTCTTGAAAAAATCATACTGTTTAACATGGATATTACGTGCAGCCAGTGGAAGCAAGGAAGCAAATTAACGCGTGGGTCGCTAAGGTGACCAGGAACCTCATCAGGGAGGTGCTCGACCCACACGACCAAAGTGAAGAAACCCTCAAGGTGGTGGCCAACGCCATCTACTTCAAGGGCGAGTGGCGCCAGCCCTTCGACAAGGAGGACACCCTGGACCACTGCAAGTTTCACCTCCTCGACGGCAGCTCCGTCCAGTCCTCCTTCATTAGGAGGCTGTCGTTGCACGAGGAGAAGATCGCCTGCCACGATGGGTTTAAGGTGCTCAAGCTGCCGTACAAGGTGGTCGAGTACAACTCACCAGGTTTCAGCTGGAAGCAGTTGGCGACCCTCCCGAGTTTTTCCATGTGTGTGTTCCTGCCCGACGCCCGTGACGGCCTGCCGAGCCTGGTGGGCAGGATGACGTCCCGCCCGGAGTTCGTGCACAAACACCTACCTACGGCGGCGGTCCCTATCGGCGACTTCCGGCTGCCCAGGTTCAAGCTGAGCTTCCGGAGCAGCATCGTCGACGTTCTTAAGAGCCTGGGCCTGTGCCTTCCGTTCGAACCTGACACGATGGACTTGACCGAGAGCATGGAGGGCGTGCAGTTGTATGTGGGCGACGTTATCCACAAGGCGGTCATTGAGGTGAACGAGGCGGGTAGCGAGGCTGCCGCCTACACCGAGGAGGACGACTATATCGGGTGTGCGCCGTCCGATGATGATGATGAGCCGAATACCGTGGACTTTGTCGCCGACCATCCGTTCGCCTTCTTTATAATTGAGGAGTCGACGGGCACCATTGCTTTCTCTGGGCATGTGCTCGACCCTTCAAAGGAAGAGTAAACTCCGACAGCAAATAGATGATCCAATACTGAACATGCAAGAGATTTAAATCACACATACGCATAGTTTAGGCTTTGCACATTGTGCCTCCCATTTTGGAACTGGTTTTGATAGTTCCAAGTGCAACTCCATTTTTGTGTTTCTGGCTTTCCATTTTTTCTTTCATTTTTTTCCGTTTGGGGAGGCGCTGGACGTCCACGTCCTATCCGCCCCGCTCGCTGCACCCAACAACACGCCCAACAACGACCCCATTTTGGTCAGACATGTCTAGTCTCGTCTGTTGTCCTTATTTTGGCATTTTAAATTTATTGACGAATGAATTATTTGAAGCTAATTTAACACTTTAGCGAATTAAGCAAAACTAAATTTTAATGCCATAGTTCACATAACAAATAAAATTTTAAATTTTAATTACAATAATCCTAAAATTTGATAACTTGGCCAACACAACAATCAAATGAGAACTACTGGTTCCACTGTGGCTCCATATATACTCAACTAAACCAATGTGAGGGTTGAAAATGAACATCCTGGTCACAAATTTCATGATATGTCTGAAGGTAGCCTTCAAAGTCCCACCCTGCTAGATCATAGATACCATTGTCACACTCATCCTCTACAATCTTGTTCGTCATGACTACACAAAGAAATCATCACCCTCCCTCATTGTGTCCACATTCCATGTTCAAGCAGGGTGTCGAACAACCGCCCAACGAGTTTGAAGCACACCAAATGCTCTCTCTACATCATTGTTACAACTTTATTATTCTTTTGTGAATCATGATCATTTGTTACCTTGGGATTTGGAGATCGTCTTCACAAATGTAGACCACTGGTGGTAGGTAATATTGGCTCTGTAGTAGCCCTTGTTGTATTCATGACCATTGATATCAAATTTGCATTCTGGTGCATTGCCTTTTGGAAGCCTCGAGAACACCAGAGAGCGTTGAAACACGTTGATATCATTGCGTGATCTCGCCATGCCAAATAAAAAGTGATAAATTAAAAGATCATGTGACGCGACAACCTTAAGTATGACTATGCATTGAACAACATGCCCTTTATATTGCCCCAGCCAAGAAAATCGACAATTCTTTCATTCTCGGTGCATTCAATCAATGCATCCTAACATCCATGGAAACACTCTTCCATTTCCAATACCCATGAGTCGGGCTATGTCGAGAGCATTTGGTTCTCTAAAAAATCCGGGGCCGAAGACGGCCACCTCTTTTTTGCAAAATCTATACCTGCTTTCAAGGCATGTGGACTCGCTAATACGAATGTACTCAGCAACTCCATAGGCAAGCATCTGAATATCAGTTGTGGGCTTATCAGGCAATTATGAATTTGTCTTCAGTCTATAGTCATTATGAGCTCTCGCGTGCTCTGGAAGACGACGAATACATGACTACACGAACACCTACCTACGGCATTGGTCCCGGTCGGCGACTTCCGGCTGCCCAGGTTCAAGCTGACCTTTCAGAGCAACATCGTCGACGTTCTTAAGAGCCTGGGCCTGCGCCTTCCGTTCGAACCTGACACGATGGACCTGACCGAGAAGATGGAGGGCGTGCAGTTGTTCGTGAGCAAAGTGATCCACAAGGCGGTCATTGAGGTGAACGAGGCGGGGAGCGAGGACGCCGCCTACACTGAGTCTGACGATGAGATGGGGTATTCGCTGTTCGATGATGAGCCGCCGCCGCCGAAGCCTGTGGACTTTGTCGCCGACCATCCTTTCGCCTTCATCATCATCGAAGAGACGACGGGCACCATTGTTTTCTCTGGGCATGTGCTCGACCCTTCAAAGGAAGAGTAAAGACCGAACAGCAAATAGCTGATCCAATACTGCACGAGAGGTTTAAAGCACACATACGCGTAGTTTAGGCTCTGTACATTGTTTCTCCTATTTTCTGCTGAACTGTATTTGAATAGTTCCAAGGGCATGGTAACCTTCTATTATACTTTACGCCGTCTGAAATTCAAGCTAAGCTAAGAGATCATCCCTAGGTAAGAGAAGGGACGCCCCTTTTTAACATTTCTCTTTTTTCAGCAATTATCCTACATTCTAGTTGTCCTAAGAGAAGATGATTGACACCAACATTTTTTTTTTTGCTCGAAGACACCATAGAGCAAAGATAGAACTGGTTATCTACAGGAAATATCATACCGTACGAGCTGTATGGCCACGAAAGTTCAGAGTGTGTTTGACACTTACATCGTAGGAAAGCTAACTCAATTATCATGCTGGTGCATAGACATCAATCTATTCCAAATTCTTGGCCTGCTTTCAACACTATAGAGGATGTTGAAAAAGGGTTTTGCAAGAAAAAGTTGTTTTGCACGGGCCCCCGATTTTTGTGACATAGAAGATGCTCCAAGAATCCCGTGGAAAGTGAGGTGCCTTTTAACTTTTTTCTTTTGTGAATGAAGTGTCTTTTATCTCACACTAGTACTAAGTTTAGTCTTACTCCATTACTCGCATTTACTAGTTTCTCTTTAGTTTTGAAAGTTGAAATTTGTTCATTTTTTTTGTTCGTGATTTGGTATGTTCGAACTCTCCCACATCCATTGCCAAGGCACTTTGCCAATTATCCACGAAGAATTTAAGACTATGGAACAATGACCAAATCCGGTATAATTATGCATACATGCCCAAAATAGGATACATCTTATTAATTCGAAGGACATATACCATAGCCGGTTTAACTCTTGTGTCATCTCACAATCTCAGTCCCTTCTCTCCAGCATAATATGCTCTAAGCTGAAGATGATGTTTTGTTATTCATGCTTGTAGAAGTATTTCGTGCTTAAGATATAATCAGAAAACATATGAATAAAAGATGACATTTTCTACAATATATAAGAATCATTTCTCTTAAGCGCCTAGAGATGATCTCTCTAGTTAAGAGAGAGCATGCATTTTTCTCTCCCCTAAACCGGTTGTTAGGCTAAGATAAAATTGACAACATCCATAATGTACATGCCGCCGGAAATAGTGAAACGTTAATGGAGTGGATGTTCGGAAAGTATCATACATAACACATAGAGTATTGGTATTCAAAATTCTCGAACGGACGGCCTAGGAGGCAGCCTAGCATTAGCACTAGCCTGAACAAAGCCAAATCTTCCTTGAGAAAACCCTGAATCTGACTGAGTTGCGGCAGATTAGGGAGACCGTGCGCTGTACAACATCACATTTAAGTCTTCCAGAATCCAAACTACTACAAACTCCAGACCGGCCCAATAAATACACAGCAAGTTGATTGACAAAACGATTAGGTTACCGATCCTTGCATAGCCTGGTAGCGAGATTGCGAGAACAAGTTCGATCGATCGCAATATGGCGGAAGAGGGCAACCCTATGGCCTGCCAGCACGGGCAGACGGCGCTGGCCGCGCGCCTGCTGAAGCGCGTCTCGGCGGGCAGAACCACCCGAAACCTCATCTTCTCGCCGCTGTCCATCCACGTCGCTCTGGCGCTCATGTCCGCCGGCGCCACCGAGGACACGCTCGACGAGATCCTGTCGGTCGCCGGCGCTCCGTCGCGTGCCGACCTCGAGGCCTTCGTGAAGGGCGTGGTGGTGGAGCGCGTGCTCGCCGACCGATCCGGCATCGGCGGGCCGTCCGTCGCGTTCGCAGTCGGCTCGTGGACCAACAAGAGGTTGCCGCTCAAGCCCACGTACCGCGACACCGTCGTCGGGACGTTCAAGGGCGAGACGTGGGCCGTGGACTTCAGAGATCATGTACGTATTACTCCCTCCGTTCGGAAAAGGATGTCACAAAAATGGTCTATCTATAGTTTATTTTTGTGACATTCTTTTCCGAACGGAGGGAGTACATATCTCATCATCTGTTTCTCTGCTTCTAAAGAAGATAGATCTGTTTTCTGTCGCTGTTGAATTGTAAACTAGCTAGCTTGCTAAACACCGGAACTATTTTGTTTCTGCGTGCGTGCAGCCGGTGGAGTCAAGGAAGGAGATCAACGCGTGGGTGGCCAAGGCGACGAGGAACCTCATCACGGAGGTCCTGGACCCGTACAACCCAGCCAAGACCCAGCACGTGGTCGCCAACGCCATCTACTTCAAGGCCGAGTGGCGCAACACCTTCAACGAGGATCTCACCATCGACGGCGAGTTCCACTTGCTCGACGGCAGCACCGTCGAAGAGGTGCCCTTCATGCGGAGGCATTGGAGGGCCTACCAGCAGATCGCCTGCCACGACGGGTTCAGGGTGCTAAAGATGCCCTACAAGTCGCTCGACGACTGCTCGCCCGGGTACAGCTACAAGCTGCGGAAGAACCTCCCGGAGTTCTCCATGTGCGTCTTCCTCCCCGAAGAGCGCGACGGCCTGTGGGGTCTGCTCGACAGGCTCACGTCACGCCCGAAGTTCCTGCGCGAGCACCTCCCGACGAAGCTGGTCCCCGTCGGCAAGTTCCGGCTTCCCAAGTTCAAGCTGGCATACATGGGTAGCATCCGCGGCATTCTCCAAGATGTGGGCCTCCAGCTGCCGTTCGATCATTTGCTTGCCAACATGACGGAGATCGTCGGGGATGACGAGTCGGGCGTCGTGCCGCTGTGCGTGGACGATGTTGTCCACAAGGCGGTGGTGGAGATGAACGAGGAGGGGAGCGAGGCGGCTGCCGTGACCGTGGAGTCCGACGACGATATGGGCTTCTCGCTGTACGATGATGATGTGCCCACGCCAGAACCGGAGCCCACCGTGGACTTCGTCGCTGACCACCCGTTCGCCTTCTTCATCATCGAGGAGACGTCCGGCACCATTGTCTTCGCTGGGCATGTGCTCGATCCTTCCAAGGAAGAGTAGTACATCCGATCCAATTTGGACGTAAAGCAGAGTACGACCAGAGAATACTTTCTAGTTTCATATAGGTGAATTGATCTTTAGCATTATCCAACTATTACTCATTTATGTAGGCAAACTTTTTCTTGTCTTGCTTGGAATTATGCAATTAGTGTCTCGCTTTTGGTTTTGTGTTAAGATCACCACTTAGCGTCCTCCGGCGGATTTGGAATTCAATTCTCTGCCTGATTTCACTAAAACTCAAAATCTCGTCCATTTGATTATCGTGCACATTCGCGCAGCAGTTACTTTATGCTATTGTATCATAGATATAGCATACCCTGCCCATACCCTGCGGGTGCCATCCCTACTCGTCCATCGATGCTGCTACTGCTCAAAGATGGTGGACAACCTAAATTTCCTTCAAAATTTGTTCTCGTTAAATTATTGTGAAATTTTAAAACTATGAGGCTGCAAATTTTGTAAATTTGCAATTTCCTGCCTCAGTGACATTTTAAGCTACTAAGTGTACAGTGGCATACTTCCAGTTTCCCTTTAATAATAGTTATGTCCATGTTTCGGTCATTATATCAATTTTGAAAGTTTCGAGACCTGATATCATCTCATTTATAAGACAGTAAGGCTAATGAAGGTCTAACTTCCTTAAAAAATCTATTAAACCTCATTCTAAGAACCTATTTGTCATCCTACTTCTGGTAGCAACTATCCGCGTCTTCGAATGAAAACATCCACATTTGACTATGACCATAATGAAGATTTTGCTTAATTAGACGATCAAAACTTCCTCGCACCTGCTTCCAAATTTGACCTATTTGCATTTTAGCCGATAGCGAACTACCTATTACTGATGCCATTGCAAGCCCCTACATTTATTCAGAGTTTCAACAGCTTCCTTCTGCAGCTTCTTTCAAGTTTATAAGTTAATTAATCTTCTTTAGCATTATGCAACTATTACAATGTAGGAAAGCTTTTTTTGTCTAGCATGGAGTTATAAAATTAAGACAAGATTTTGGTTTTGCGTTAATGGCACATCCTCCACCTGCCCTACCGTCGGATTGAACAAAAACACCTCATCCCGCACCCCCATCACGTAGCAATTATTTCGTGTAATTGTAGCATCGTTGCAACATATTTATGCATGGTGGATCTTACAAAAAACATCCCAGCTTTTAAAACACTTATGCAACAAACATATATGTGTATGTAGCAAATGCTCACTAGTCGTAGCAAATGCAAATCCCTTGTAGCAAAAACTCGAGAAAAAGCAACACACGTATGCAACATGGGAGCACAATGTTTGCAGATTCTCACAAAATTATTTGCAACATTGAATCAACATTTGCATCAGACTCGGAATTGCCACAACATCCCGCTCGTGAATTCACAGCAAATCAAACGTGAGTTTGAAACATTTAGAAAACACTAATACAACATCGAAAAATTCACAGAAACATGCCTTGAGCTGAAGCACCTACTTCGTCGGATCGAGCTCACCGACGCTGGATCTAGTTAGCATGCATGGACTCATTCCCCTTAGCCCATGTGTCTTCCCGAGCTTGACAGGAAAGTTCCATCTTGATTTTCAAGCTCACTTCATCCATGACTTCAAATCAAAAGGGTGATGATGAGTGGAGGAAGATGGTGGAGGAGATGCTCGGTCCGGCGAGCCCGGCAACGTGCAGCTAGTGGCGCGAGGCAAAAGAACGAAGCAAGCGGCACATGGAGCGTGTGGACTGCTGGAGCAAGTGAGCGCAAAGGCACATAACGAAGCAAGCGGCGCATGGAGCGCGTGGAATGCTAGCGTGTGCACTGCTTGAACGTGTGGACATCATCGGTTGTTTCTTTTTCTAGACAATCCGGGGGATCGACATTCTAGGAAAATATAAGGCTTTTCCTTGTGTAAATCGAGTTGATTGGTTGTAAAACAAATTCAGGTAAAAATTAAGTTAGAGTGCGGTCTATGCCGTTTGATTTGTATCATGATTCGTGCGGTATTTTAGTTGCAAGTGGATTAACAACTGGTTTTTCTCTTAGGATATTGTTCTTAGCCGTTGGATTTATGTCATGAGTCGTGTTGATTGGGAATTGCAAATAGGCTACAGTTACCAAGAATTAAGATAATTAGTCACTCCCATTTTTTTGCATGGTATATTCACAAAGGTGCCACTCAGATATTTTTTTTGTTTGGTATCTTCGCCAAGGTATAATCCTTACAAAGGATAACCCGGCAAAGTGCAACTAGCATGTGTTGTCTTTATCATCATAATAAGAAAATCAAACACTTTTCTTTCCAGTGCAAGTTCGTCCATTCTATATGGTTAGTCATCCAAGAGGCTTATCGTAATATATTCGATATGGTTACGTAGAATTGATTTGGTTTTTTCATAGTAAGATTCCTTTTCCTTGCAGGCCATCTATTGGTGTACCTATTTGTTAGGTTTATGGTTAAGAACAGATAGATGTTTATGGAGATCCGTACATGGTTAGAGGAGGAGATGTGGAATATTTTTATCCCACATGGATGTCAGCATAGTCTACGGATTGGCTTTATATCGTTTTAGGCGTTTTATGAGTGCTTCACATACTTTTATTGTGCCTTTGTTATTTTATTTTCTTGTTTACAGCTGTGTGCGTACTATGTATGCACAGGTGTGAGATCTTACTAAAGCGGTCTTTACTGAACAAATTCGTTAAGTCAACCCTCTTACTTTTGAGCTTCTTCTGGAACCGAGACAAAATCACAAGCCAACTTGTGACTTCTGAATCTTTTTTATATGAACAAGTCGCTCCAAATCTAAGTCTAAGTCAAGTGAAGCAGATCTATATAGAGCACTGGGCTGAAGCGGCCAAGGCACATTCTTATAGGTACGCCATCTCTCTTGCATTTCCAAAGCAACTGATCCTCTTCATTCAGGTCAGTACAATTACTCGTCATTAATGCTTAAATCTTGTTCCTGTCATAGATATGTTTCCACTGTATATATCTGATGATCTTTCCTGTAATTTTTACATGGATGATGGAACTTCCACTGAAGTTAACTTGCTAGAGATCAGGTTGCAACTTCCAACAAGACGATGCAAGGTAAACTTCCACTTCAGTTTCTGAAGGACATCACCAGCAATTTCTCTACTGAGCAAGAACTTGGTAGAGGTGGGTTTTCTGTCGTTTATAAGGTAACTAACTTTGATGAACCCTATCTTTTATACTTTCCGGAAAAAAAAAGCCGATTTATCACCCTCAGCTGTGCGATCTAGAAACTGTGGCATCGAATTGAAGTCATAGTGTCGTCGTTGGCAGGAATCGATATATTCGCTAATTACATGTATAAAATTAAAACTAGTACACTATTTGAGAAGAGGATGTAAACAGGGAGTGCTTCCGTTCGGGGATGTGATAGCGGTGAAGAGGCTCAACACAACGACAGGCTGAACACATGATGAACAATTTGAGGCTGAGATTAACGTTCTTATGAAGCTCAAGCACAAAAATATTGTAGGCCTACTAGGGTACTGTGATGGAAGACAGGAGAAGGGCAATACTGGTGCTGCTATGCAAGAGAAATTGCTTTGTTATGAGTACCTGCCTATGGGAAGCCTAGCAAAGTTTATTTCTGGTAGGATGATAAGAATACAAAAAAAAATCATCTGTTTTCCCCTTTTTCAGTGAAGCCTTAAATAATTGGAACTGAATCACCCCATTTTTTGGTTAAAAGAGTAAAGAAGTTACTTATTTCTGCAGGACAACATAGTAAACTTCGCTGGCACCATCGGTTTGAAATAATTAAAGGGATCTGTAGGGGTTTACATTACCTTCATGAGGACTCGGGTGACAGTCCTATTATTCATCTGGATTTGAAGCCTAGCAACATACTTTTGGATGACAATTTGGTACCAAAAATAGCAGACTTCGGTCTTTCAAGACTATTTGGTGAAGAACAAACAAAACTTTCCACCATGAATGTTGTTGGGTCAATGTAAGTTCAATGCATGTACATTGTTTCTTTTTAGGAAATCATTGGGAGTTGATTTGTTTCCTTTCCATGTACAACTATTTCGAGGTTAAATATTCATGTAGAATTTTTATGCAGAGGATACATTGCCCCTGAATACTATCATACATGTGAAATATCAGTCAAATCCGATATATTTAGTTTGAGTATTTTGATATTCGAGATTGTGACAGGAATGGAAAACCACCCTGTTCGTAGGGACTTGTCAGCTGATCACTTCATTGAGAATGTAAGACAAGTACACGCACTATTTTCAAATTAAAATCTTTCTGAAGAAGATTGTGTCAGAATTTAGCTTTCCATACTGTGATTCAAACTCTATGTATCGACGGTGCAGGTACGCAAAAATTGGTCAGAAATGTCTCAGATAGCATCGAAGTTTCCATTGCTAGAGACATGTGACCTCCAACGAGTCAAACAATGCATAAATATAGGGCTGTATTGCATGCAAACTGAGCCAAATAAAAGACCCACCACCAGTCAAGTTATCCGTATGCTTGGAGAATGCTCTATGATTTCTTCTGCAATACTGAAAAGATACCCTGCAAGTTTATCAGTTTCGTGCAAATCAAACAATGCTACTCAATTGCAGGTTGATCATGTAAGAACCTTTAGCAACATTAGTACCATACATTTCACTAAATACTGAATATATAGAACTGACACTTCCCTGTGCCTTGGCTACGTCGGTAAATCTTGGAAAATGTTCCTTCGGTACAATTGACAGGCTAGGTATGCTGTTGTACTACCTTGTTCTTAATAGATGATCAGTATGATGTTATGCGTACAGAGAATTTTCAAGATTTTGCTCAAATCACACGGATTTAATCTTCCAATTTCAGGCAACTCATTGGTGAAGTGGTCACAACGTCCATGACCCAAGATGGATCCACTTTGATTGCTGTCAGGATGCTATTGGAGATATTTTGGTTGAAGCGGAAATGTTTGAGGAGGGTTTAGCCGTATTCAAGAAGTTCAGGTTAAATTTGCAGGGACTGTTCTCTTTAATAAACATCCAGAGCATAGACTTTGAGAGGGCACAGGAGTTTGCTTGCCAATCTAACGATCAAGCTGTTTGGAGTGAGTTTGACAAGGCCAGATGCAGCTGATCTCATCCATCGATTGTGCTACCGCTCAAAGATTGTGGACAACCTAAATTTCCTGTACTTTTCTTCCAAGGACCTGTATCATCTGTTCTTCATTTAACTGTTGGGAAATTTAAAACCTTGACGCCGCAAAGTTTGTAGTTTCGAACATTTCTTGTCTCATTGACCTGTGGGGCTTGATCCACATGTCATACGTATAGCCAGTGACATTTTACCTACTAAGTGTTTCAGTCATTAGATCAATGCCGAAAGTTTCCTGATCTGATAACATCTCATTTATACGACAGTAAGGCGAACGAAGGTCTTACTTCCTTCAGGAAATCTAGTAAACGTTACTTTGAGAACCTGTTTGTCATCCTACTTCTGGGAGCAACTATCTGCGTCTTCGAATGAAAAACACCCACGTTTGACCGTCACCATAGTGAAGCTCTTGCTTAATTAGACGATCAAGACTTCCTCGGACCTGCTTCAAAATTTGATATACTACTTGCCTTTTGGCAGATAGCAAGCTACCTATTGACTGATGCCATTACAAGCCCCGACATTAATTTCTTCAGACTCTCAACTCTCAACAGCTTCCTTCTGCATCTAAAAAAAAGCTTCCTTCTGCAGTTCTCGCGAGGACTTAGCCAACGGCAAAGAGCTCACGTTTTATTTTGTATTGTAATATCAGTAGCTAGCTACTGCTGAAGCTGTTGTTCAGAAAGGGGAAAAGCTCTGAACATTTGACGAAGAGATCTTTCTGTTCAGAATCTTATATAAACGCGGAAAGCCAGCCACAGAGCCCTAATCGGTTCCGGTCCCTTACTCTGCGCCCACCCATAAAATTCTCTGATCGGCATCATTGCTGCCTGATGCAACACAATTCCGATCCGGCGAGGACAACAATGACTTCCAGGCTCGCCGCCTGCTTGAACCCACCCGCCATAACGCCCGCCGAAGGCCTCCCGCCATGGATCCTCCTCGACACGAGGGTGTACCTCGCCCACCACGACGACGCCAGCACGGCCGTAGCCGAAACGAGCAGGGGCCACACCGTCCAGGTCTCTATCCGCTTCGCCGACCCACCGGCGCTCTCCCACGTCTGCCTCCACTGCGCTGACCTCCAGCACGACCACTTCGCCGGGAAGCCGCGCGTCGTCCGCTCCGAGAAGCAGTTCCTCCTCCTGCACCTGCCACTCAACTGGTCCAGCACCCGGTACGTGCGGCGGTCCAGCGAGTACTACGTGTACCAGGCTATCCCGGGCAAGCCGCCGGCGCTCTACCGGATCCCGGATATTCCTGAAGAGACTCTGATCATGCCACAGGATCTCGGCATCTACTGCTGTAACGACGGGGAGTACATCCTGGCTGGTCTGAGCCCGACAAGTAATCTTGAAGGATTTGAGCTCCTGTTGTACTCATCGGCGTCGGGAGTTTGGACGAGGAAACCTGCTTGTCTGGAGAGACAACCACTCGAGAAACATCACCCCACCTTGGCGCACAAGGTGATCAAGCTTGGAGGGAGCCTGCTAGGCTGGGTGGATCTCTGGAAGGGTATGTTTGTCTGCGACGTGCTCTATGAGGTGCCTCCTCACGATCCTCTTGATGATGACCTTAATTACCCGGTGCCGTTTTGGTTCGTGCCGCTCCCCGGCCCGTTGCCCGGGAACCAGGACGACCAACATGTATGCCCGTGGATGGTCCGGGATGTCATGTGCACCAACGACGGATCTCTCAGGCTCGTCGAGGTTGAGCTCTTGACGGTGCAGAATAATGTGGAAGAAAGCATGGTGACATACGATGATTCATGCTTTGTGGAACCCGACGATGCTCCGGCGCCGCCACCGCGTAGGTTGGTTGGTTGGAGGTACGTCGTATGGAACAGGATGCTTTCCGACAATGGTTGGCGCAGGGGGTGTGAGGTTCATGCTCGTGACATACAGGTTGTGAACCCGAGCCATTCTGCTTTGCTGGCTGAGCTGGGGAACAACGCTGTTGGCATGATGAACTTGATACGACCATCTTTCCCCACCCTGAGCATCCATGGCGACGATGTTGTCCACATCAACTGCTCGGTGAGGTCGGACATCGATAAGGGGCAGATGATCTCTATTGACATGAGAAATAAGACACTGAAAACATTGGAACCATGCATTCCTGGCGAACTGGATGACCACTGTCCCCACTTCCCGTGCGTGCTGTCAAATCATCTCAGAAACACTCCAGCTTTGCCCCAGGTTGTGCATGCAAGCAACTCTAAAAATATGAACGCAGCTTCGTGCCAGATTGTACAAGAGAGCAACTCTGAAAACGTAACTGAAAATCAACGCCTGCAAGCAATCAACTCCGGAAACGTAACTGAAAATCAACGTCTAAGGTCTTGTGCTCAGGAAGTGACCGGTGTGCCCAATTCAGCTCAAAATGGTGGGTCGACCTTTGATCTTTCGTTGGGACCGCAGCACAGCTTTGGCTTGTCGGATGCAAGAACTAGCTACAGTGCGAGTCCTTATGAATATGCTGATTACACACGCCCAGACTATGACAATTACCAGCGGTCATTGACATATTACACACACCCAAATTATGATAACTACCAGCGGTCATTGGCATTGCAGCGACAGCCTGATTACACACGCCCAAGCTATGACAACTGCCAGCGGTCAATGGCACTGCAGCAGCATCAGCCTGATTACACACGCCCAAGTTTTGACAACTACCTGCAGTCAGCTACTACATTGCAGCAGCAGTCTGATTACACACGCCCGAGCTATGACAACTACCAGCGATCATTGGCATTCCATCAACAGCCAACATACCCACCTAGCTTGCTACATAGTACTCCTAATTGGTTATCCTCGAGATCCCCGAACGCTTATCCAACGTACTCTGTCTTTAACACAGGCACCTTTGGATAAATGGTGCATCCAGTTCCGCCAAACAACCCCCATCAGTTCCAGCCTGCACCACAGGGTGTTTCGCTGCAAAAACCTTTCAAGACACCATTGCCACCGATACCTTACGCAGTGCCTCGTGGCGGCCCTGTTCTTGGCAGTAGGCCCCAAAGGCCAAATCGGCACTCGCCCTATGAACGCTCCCGCTAAATGATTTCGCCTGACAATGGACGCCTATAATAGCTAGTGTACCACGCTGCTGCAACAGGCGCGTAGCAGTGATTATCTCTTGCGTGCTACACTGCTACTTCAACTCTTGTTAGGAGACGATTTCCTTTGTTTCCCTGTTTAACTCTAGTTTTTTCAGTTTCGCAAAACAAAATTGTTTTCCAGATTTCGCTTTTGGCCTGTAACTCTTGTTTTGGAGATGGTGAAGTCGATCACAATCATGGAATGAACATGAATTTCACAAATTTACATCTATTATGAATTGGTATTTTCATGGAAAAATAGACAAGTGGTGTGTCAAAAAATAAAAGGAGAAGAGGCAAGTGGAAGTTGTTGATTGGGATTTGGGACTATCCGATTTTTTTTCTCCCGTTTTACTTGCAGACTATCAGATTTTCCCCTCTTTACATTCAGCTTTCTTCTTTGCCACATTCTTTTGCCCTTTTGTTTCAGTTTCTTCGATTTGTCAAGTGGCACGAACAATGGCCAACCCTATTCATTTTGCCCCCTTTTTAGCGTTTTGATTTTTTTTCTAATATAAGCTATTTTGTTGTTGTTTATTTATCGTTTAGCACATAAAACACATAATGATGAAAACACAAATGTTTAGCTAAAATGGCCACCAAATCATGGTCAGCCACTAAGTCCGGCCACCAAAATATCACCAAAATTATGTCCAATCACATTACATGACATATTTCAACCTCTATTTCAAAAAGGAAAACAAATACGTGCATATGAATCAATCTTTGATTACTAATATGCGCTAAAGAGCTTGATCAAACCATTGCTCACTATCGTGTCGATTTTGCTCGTGTCAGTGGTAAAATCTTCGCCTCCGCGGCCATTTTTATAACCCCCACTTGCGCCACCTTCGATACCGTCTTGATTTTTTCCGTTTTCACTTTGATATTCTCGGTTCCAATCACCCCAAATTTGGTTTTCCACCTTTTATCAATCTTGTACTCCCTCAACTCATTGCAAGTCGAGGTCGATGAGACCTCCTTCACCAAGTCGTCAGACGTTGTTGTAGACGTCCTCTTTGAGGTCAAGGCCTTGGCTACCATGCCGGGCATGCACGACGTCAATCAGGGTGAGCACGACATTGGGGTTGATGAGCTCGTTCTCGCCTGCCCCAGGGGAGGAGAAATGTGTTCGCGCAGAGGTGTCGCCGTCTTTGTGGAAGGAGGTGGAAACGGCGAAAAGCTCTCTGGATGGTCAGAGGTGCTAGTGCCTTGGATGAATCGGTCGCGGAATCAATGCTGCAACCCATGGGCTCCACCCCAGGTGCACAATGAGCCCTTCTGCCTATCACCGCATCTTCTTGCGGCTATTCTCGGGCGTCTCCCACTTCTTTTGTTGATCCTCCATCCTCTCCATGATGCTGTGTAGGGCGACACACATTGTTGCATGGGACGATGTGCATAGGGGTGTCAAAATAGAACTGCGATTTGCGGCGGTGTTGACTTTAATAGGAGCATCGAGTTGTAGTCACTACAGAATGCGTCGCTACGCTGACGGCCAAACGGTACGCCGACGGCTATTTGTCGGGGCCATCGGCGTAAACCCCAACGAGGCCAGCCGGGCGACTTGGCCGTCGGCGTACAAAATACCCTCGGCGTAGAATACAGACGCCGACGACCACCCTCGGCATCTAAAGGCCCTCGGCGTACAGTCCGTAGCCGCCGACGGCCACCCTCGGCGTACGTATACCGTCGGCATACATCCAGCGCCGGAATGGCTCACCGTATACGCCGACGGCTTTGCCGTCGGCATAGATGCCAACTGTTTTTTATTCTTTATTTTTACGTATTTTATTTACTCTTTATAAGCTTAAAGATACGCCGACGGCAAAGCCGTCGGCATAGTGACCATGTTTTTTTAATCTTTATTTTTATGTATTTTATTTAGTATTCTCAGTTAAGTTTAATATGTTTAATTAATTTTTTATGTATATATGTACGCCGAATAACGATCTCCACCCACATAAAATGACATCGTGAATCTTGTGTCTCCACCCACGTAAGTGTTATCGCATGTGTGTGCATATTATCTCACATACCTAGGTGGTGCCATATAACAAGTGTCGTGGTATGTGGGAGGACCAATACCCCCTCTCGGTTCTGTCTAGGGTTTCACTGAAGCGGGGCTCCGGAGCGTCGGAACCCCACCAAAATCTAGGTTATAGGTGAAAACTCCCGTTTCGGGCGAACCGGGGGCAACCTTGTGACAACTTGTGATAAAAGTTGGTTTCCCATGTCCCTATGGCCTAACCTAACACAACCAAGAAAAAAATTCCACTGGCCTACCCCCTCTCGGCTCCGATCAAGGGGGTAGACGGGAACTTTGACTTTTTTCCAGCGGGTCTAGGGTTTCGCCGAAGCGGTGCCCCGGAGCGTCGGAACCCCATCCAAATCTAGGTTGTGCCATACCATATGTATACAAGTGTGTTGGATGTTTGAAATGTGAAATATCCCACTCCGTTGTGTGATCGGCTTCACCGGCATCACTTTCTCTCTACTAAGTTTCTACACTTATAGGTGAAAACTCCCGTTTCGGTCGAACTGGGGGCAACCTTGTGACAACTTCTGAGAAAAGTTGGTTTCCCATGTTCCTATGGCCTAACCTAACACAACCAAGCAAAAAATTCCACTGGCCTACCCCTCTCGGCTCCGGTCGAGGGGGTAGACGGGAATTTTGACTTTTTTCTAGCGGGTCTAGGGTTTCGCCGAAGCGGGGCCCCGGAGCGTCGGAACCCCACCCAAACCTAGGTGTTGCCATACCGTATGTATACAAGTGTGTTGGGTGTTTGAAATGTGAAATATCCAACTCCGTTGTGTGATCGGCTTCACCGGCATCACTTTCTCTCTACTAAGTTTCTGCACTTAGAGGTGAAAACTCACGTTTCGGGCGAACCGGGGGAAATCTTGTGATAACTTGTGATAAAAGTTGGTTTCCCATGACCCTATAGGCAAAATTGATGAGGGGGCGCCTAGTCATAGCAATGAGCCATCATTTATAAGGTTATGACCAATTTAAATTGGTCCTAATCGTCTAAAAATAGAGAAAAAAACCAGTGTTGTCTCCTTATGACCATTTCATATAAGGAAATTGTGACCTTTTTGACAGAAATGGTCGTTATGTTTGAGGGTTTGGACCCTCCGAAACAGCTTGCGACCAATTGATTCGAAATGGTCATAAATCTGTGACCAATTTTTTCAGGGTCACTATCAGAAGGTCACAAGTTGGCATATTTCTTGTAGTGCTATGGCCTAACCTAACACAACCAAGAAAAAAATTTCACTAGCCAACCCCTCTCGGCTCCAGTCAAGGGGGTAGACGGGAATTTTGACTTTTTTCCAGCGGGTCTAGGGTTTCGCCGAAGCGGGGCCCTGGAGCGTCGGAACCCCACCCAAACCTAGGTGTTGCCATACCATATGTATACAAGTGTGTTTTGTGTTTGAAATGTGAAAGATCCTACTCCGTTGTGTGATCGGCTTCACCGGCATCACTTTCTCTCTACTAAGTTTCTACACTTATAGGTGAAAACTCCCGTTTCGGGCGAACCGGGGCAACCTTGTGACAACTTGTGATAAAAGTTGGTTTCCCATGTTGCTATGGCCTAACCAAACACAACCAAGAAAAAAAATTCACTGGCCTAGCCCGTCTCGGCTCCGGTCAAGGGGGTAGATGGGAACGTTAGGGTTTTTCTAGCGGGTCTAGGGTTTCGCCGAAGTGGGGCCCCGGAGTGTCGGAACCCCACCAGAACGAAGGTTGTGCCATGCCATATGTATACAAGTGTGTTGTGTGTTGTAAATTTCCAATATCCTACTCCGGGGTGTGACCGACTTCACTTTCTCTCTGGTGAGTTTCTGCACTTAGAGGTGAAAACTCCCATTTCGGGCGAACAAGGGGCAACCTTGTGACAACTTGTGACAAAAGTTGGTTTGCTATGTTCCCATGGCCTAACCTAACACAACCAAGCAAAAAATTACACTGGCCTACCCCCTTTCGACGTCGGTCAAGGTGGTAGACGAAAATGTGAGGGTTTTTCCAGCGGATCTAGGGTTTTGCCGAAGCGGGGCCCCGGAGCATCGGAACCCCACCAAAACCAAGGTTATGCCATACCATATGTATACAAGTGTGTTGTGTGTTTGAAATGTGAAAGATCCTACTCCGTTGTGTGACCGGCATCACTTTCTATCTACTAAGTTTCTACGCTTATAGGTGAAAACTCCCGTTTCGGGCGAACCGGGGGCAACCTTGTGACAACTTGTGATAAAAGTTGGTTTCCAATGTTGCTATGGCCTAACCTAACACAACCAAGCAAAAAATTCCACTGGCCTACCCCCTCTCAGCTCCGGTCAAGGGGGTAGACGGGAACTTTGACTTTTTTCCAGCGGGTCTAGGGTTTCGCCGAAGCGGGGCCCCAGAACGTCGAAACATATTGAACTTATTAAACTTATTGGAGTAAAAATGAATAAAAACATATTAAACTTTAATTTATAGTAATAAATAAATCCATTAAAAATGATGATTTAAGTGAATAAAAATGAAAAAAGTGAAAACACTATGCCGACGGCAAAGCCGTCGGCTTAGGTCCTATTGACCTTATCCGCACATCCCCAAATCCATAGCCCCAAATCGACCACTCCCGCTCCCGCATCTCGCGCGTTGACCACCCCCGCCGTTCCCACCCTCCGGCCGCCCCTCCCTGTCCTCTCCGGCCGCTGCCCCTGTCCTCTCCGGCCGCCGCCCCCTACACCACGCCCTCTCCTCTAGCCCATCCACCACTGAAGCTCTTCGCCGCCACCACCCACGCCCTCCACCACCGCAGCTCGTCGCCACCCGAGCCCTCCACCACCGCAGCTCCTCCACGGCGCTGTCGCATCTCCGGTCCGGGCTCCTCCACCCGCGCCTTGCCCTGTGCACCACCACCACCGCAGCAGCTCCACGGGTTAGTGCACCACCACCGCAGCTCCTTGATGCATGTAAAATGCATACATGAACTTTGCGTTATATTACTTATATTTCAATCATATTTGCATCATATAAGGGTTATATCATTGTTTTATATTGATTTTTGGGATATTTCACAGTTTCCCTATTTTTCTGGAATTAACCCTGCACTGTCAGGAAATCCTATTTTCAATGTTTTTACCTTTTCAGGTACCCAAACGACGTCCAAATGACCTGAAATTTTGGGGATCATTTTTTGGAAGGAACAAATCGTAGGAGCGAAGGAAGCTAACGAACGGAGACCCGAGGGCCAAAATAGGTGGGTCCACACAAACAGATTCCTTGGCCGCGTGGGTCCCCCATCTTGGGCCTCGTGGCTCCGATGCCGTCGATCTTCATCTCCGTGTCTTCGTCTTGACCTAAAAATGACTATAAAAATAGCCACCGGGGCTTTCGCGAAAAGGAGCGCCGCTGAAACAGAGAAACCACGAAACAAGAGACCTGGAGTTGCAGATTGGAGGGGAAAACTCCGGCGGGGCGCTGCCGGCGTGGTCTCCATCTTCTCCAACATCTCCACCATCATCACCATGATGAAGGGGGAGTAATCCACCCCCTGGACTTCGGGTTTGTGGTGGTAACTGGATCCAATCTCTCTATGTATGATCATTGTTAAAGTCCATATGATGTGCCTTGCATGAGTATGGATCTAACTATGTAATTCCTATGGTGGATATTGTGGTATGAGATGATATTTGTTATGCATTTACCATTGTGTTGGATCTTCTATGGTTTGTCATACTTTGGAGATATTCTATGATACATGTGATGGTTTGATTTATTCATAATGCCTTGTTTATCCATGTCATGAGGTGGTTGACACCACCAAGTGTGGATAGATGAGAGAGATGTGGTCATGCACACGGAATATGAATCATTGCACTAGTGTTTAGAATATTGTCCATTGTGAAGTATGATATATGTAGGTATGGGATGGCCGATGTGACAACGATATATGTATTGAGTGACACAATACAGCCCAACATCCTTTATCTGGGGGTAGAAAGGAAGAAGTATGATGTGGGAGTGACAACAAACCACGCTAGCCTTACGAGGGTGACACTAGCAACACAAATGATTATTTTCTTTCAACTGTGTGTTTTAGGACATGTAGCCGTCATAGAAGTTTACCATTAAAGCATGACAATTGTGTGTACTTTTTATCTATATCATGATAATCACCATAGATGGGAGAGAGGATTGAGTGAACCCATGAACCCATGTCCATTGTTCCTATAAGGGAAAACCTTTGTCTTGTCCTCTTGCATTGAAGAGGATTGCGACACTTTTACATTCTTGTTTTGTTACATTAAATTTCCATCCATTAAATCAACCATCTTGTTCTATAAACTTGTTTAGTGCATAATCAACTAAAACTTGTGACACTTTAGTTGTAGGGAATAGATAACTTTTCCTTCTTGCTCCTGCGGATCGTTACCCTACTTCCACATTGAGAGGTGCTACAGTGATCCCCTGCTCTTGGGGGTTATCAAGTACTTTTCTGGCGCCGTTGCCGGGGAGTGTAGTGCTTAAGTTTATATTCTTGTGTGCACTAGACTTTAAATTTATTTTATCTTGTTCTATATCTTGCAATCATCTAAGCTTGGGGAGGTTGCCATGGAAAGTACTAATATTTTGCAGGAAGAGGATGAGGAAAACCTTAAGCTTGGGGAAGTTTGTTTTGATGAATATGATATTTTTAGTCCCCCAAGTTTGGAAGAGAAAGTTTATTATGATTATGATATGTCTCCTATATATGATGATTACAATGATGATTATGAATGTTTTACTCCCACTATCACTAATAAGAATGATTTTACTTATGTGGAGAGTATTAATATTTTATGCTTGTAGATCATGAAAGACATACTTTATGTGATAATTATATTATTGGATTTATTCATGATGGTACTGAAGGTTATTATGAGAGGGGAAAACATGGTTCTAAACAATTCAATATTATTACGTTTCCTCTCTTTAAGTTCAAAGTGTTCAAATTGCTCTTGTTTTATCTTCCTATGCTACTTGCTTTGTGTTTCAATGATTTATTTTCTTACAAGATCCCAATGCATAGGAAGTGGGTTAGACTTAAAATTGTTTCATATTTTTCTCTTGATAATCTCTTTTGCATTTCAATTCTTGTTCCTATGTGAGCATCATTAAAACTATCATGGCTGTCCGGAAAACAGATTCCTAAGCTTCACTACGAAAAATGTTAAAAATCACAGAAAAGGAATTTTGACCTGAATTTTTACGACAGCAATCTTTAGTTATTATTACCCATTTCATTAGTTCAAAGTTTTCCGATTTGAGCAACGTAAGTGCCTCTGAAAATTCACTCTTTACGGGCTGTCCAGTTTTTGACAGATTCTGTCATTATTTTGCATTACTCTCATTACTTGTGTTTTGTGTGGTTCTATTGATCAAAGAGCAATACACAACCATAGTAACAGTAGCTAATGTTTAGAATCAACTCGTGATATGTATTTGCTGTACCTATTTGGATTTAATTTATGGAGACACTAACCCCTCTAATCAAGTTTTATGATGAGTTTTGTGTAAAGAGAATTTTCAAGTGGAAGAGTTGAGTGTGATGAACAAAGATCAAGAGGGACAAACACTCAAGCTTGGGGATGTTACCCCTGGGCTCACTCTACATATATCATGTAAGTACAAGAATTCAAGCTTGGGATGCCAAGCCACCTCACTCCAACCATCTTGATACCAAGTAAGTAAGCCTAGCTATATGGCTATTAAGAAAGCACTTTACGGGAGGCAACCCGGTTGTTTTTACTTTTGATTTTATTTGTATCCTCTTGCTGTAACAAGAGACTTAGTTTTTAGTTTTGTTTCTGGAATTTTGAATAAAGTGACAAGTTTTACTTATTTTGGTTTGAAAAAGTTGCTATTTGCATTCGGAGATTTTATTCCAGCACAAATCTGTGCAGGGTATGATTTGTAATTCCTATTATGTAACTCCGAATGAGCTGATATTTGAACTGTAGTTGAAACTTTTCATCCTCTGTAAGCATTAAATTTTTCAGATTTTTTTGACATGTTTAAGTAGGGTAGAAAAATACGTTTTGCTGCTGCTGTTTTTCTGGACAGATTCTGTCCCATTTTGTTTGATGCATTTTTTGAACTTTTAACTTGAATATTTTTTATCCAATTGAGTTTATAAGTAGGCATACAACATTATACACTTTCTGGAAATTCATATGAATTTTTTTTAAAGGATTTTATGCAGCAAGTAATTCATTTGTCTATCACTACTAATGTCGCTCCACAGAAAAGAAATGGGAGAAATGGTGTTTTGAAGTTTTTTCACAGGGATTAGAGGAGATGCACCAAGAGCTATCCAAGGATGGTGAAGACCATAAGCTTGGGGATGTGAAGACAACCTCACTGGACCAACACACTCTCGGTTTGCACACGTCTAACTTCTGTTTTTTCGATCAATGCATTTTATCGCATAAACTTGGAGTGTCTTTTATTTGCTTGTTATTTCGGTTTGATTTTTGTTTGTCTTGAGACCATCACTATCATTTATACTAGACTTCCGGGCGCGGCTTGCCGCGCGCCACCCGTCAGGGGACACTGGTTTTCAGTTTGTAAAACGCTATACCAAACATCTATAATATGACACAATAATCATACATAGCAAAGCTTTATAGGTTTATAGCAAAGACATTGGTCTTACATACACATTGTTCGTACATACATAGGGTCTACATTCATCCTTATCATTCACTCACAGAGAAATTTGTAAATTTAGGCTGACAACACGAATAAACCAGTTTGAGATATAAGAGCCTAGTGGCACTGAACCAAGAGCATGCAAATGTTTTGTCTCCTGACTAACTTAAGTGCTTAACATAGGCTAGAGCCAACCATAAGGTGCACATGAACATTGCCTCGACCGGCACTTAGTTTATATTTACATGATGATCATAAAAGTAACTAACGGAGTATTTAAAGTCGAAGGTTCACAGACTAATTAGTTAAGGGACACTTGCTTCTAGCTTGTATCACCAGAAGTGCCCATACCTGGGAAGAGAGCACAAGAGTTAGGTAATTTACACCAATATTTTCCTCCAATTGGTTACAGAGTAAATACAAAAATAAACTTTCTTTGAACATTACATGATAGTTTGCTTAGATCACGTAAGAAAACATATGGATTAACCAGGCCTACTGGAACAATAATTAAATTGAAGCGAAAAGCGGCAACCTGAAATAAGCTGACTTTTTGTATGGGCTTTTTCACTAAGTATAGGAAAACAGGGAACTAACTGGACAGACGTAGATGAGATAAAATTGGGAGGCAAGACCCAAATAAATGATCCAATTTGGGAACCATGGCTGTAGCAAAACATGTGGATAACTACATGATCATTATCCAAAAAAAAATGATATGCTTTATTTAATCTGCATGCTAAATGCAATCAGCATAAAGGATGAGAATATTGCTATATAGGGCTGGACTGGAGATTAGCAGCGGCAAGGATATTGTTGTGTAATCAATTGAAAAAATAGTATACGACTCAAGTATTGAACAGAGATGAGTTCAGAAAAAAATGTATCTGCATAAACATAGAAAAATAGCAAAACCAAGTTGTACTGGTATCGGAATGCACACGATATTACAGACCAAGATTAGTAGTACAAAAATTAAAAATACATGATATAGAACAACCATCATAGGTTCTGCACACATATTCGCATCCACATATAGCAAAAACAATACAATGTTCACTGAGCAAGTAGGAAACCTACTAAAAAAATATTACTGGTAATATTTAATAAATGGAACATATCTCGTAAGTTTTGTGATCTTGCACCAAACAACAGTAGGTGGATGGATGTGTACATATTTTACCAGATAAGTATTGCAAACACACTGGAATCTGGATTTTTATCTGCTGGTTGCATCCATGAATCAAATATGCACGCGTAAGAAATATCGTATCACCAAATCAATTTCTTTATCTTTTTGCGATGAGGGCATATCCAGATACGTAATTCTGAGCAGAATACATCTAGCTAGCAGTTGGGAAGCAACAGTTGCTCAGTTGAGAAGCAACTTAATTCTGACCAGAATACAAAATCAAGAAACACATACCCAAACTAAATTTAGGAGGACTTCTTCTTCTTGTTGTCACTGCCCGCCTGGGCCTTTGCACTCTGGTTCCTGCGCCTACAAACGTGGTTGACACAAGTTGGTAAAGCAGAGGCAAAGACACATGGTTGCTATAGGCACATACATATGTGCCGCTCTCATAGAGGTGAAGCACGAAATTACCTCTTATCTGTGCTAGTTGTTGACAGTGCTTCCTCTGGATTCTGAAACACAAGTGAATGAAGGTAGTTTGATGATAACGATACAGCATGAAGGAGCCAAATAAATCTCATGGTATTACAGACAGGTGCATGCATGATGAAACCACCAACCTTTGTTGTAGCTGTTGGAGATGGTGGCAGCTGTTCTGGTGACTCTACTGGTTCATCAAGAAGGGCAGCATTGGCCTGGAATTAAAGATAAGTAAACAAAACAAAGTACAAACCATCAGGACGAAACATATGCACCATGTAGGTACTGACCTTTGCATCCACAGCCTGAGGTATTTCGTCAGCCACGACCTGAGGAGGCATCTCCTGGAACAGAGGCCTTTTTGCAGCTGAATTCTTAGCATCTTTCATCCTTTTATTATACAGAACAATATAGCATGTGTATCAGGTCATGCGAATAGTAAGAAGAGAAATTATTAAAAAGGTTAATGCATAAACATACTTGAGTCCAGGTGGCTTTACAACAGACGGTGGTGACTTTAGAAGAGGCATTTTATGAGAAGTCTGTTCATAACAAAGTGAGATATTGAGAAAGTTCAGGAAGTGAAGTAGTACAGATCATACCATTGTAATATACTGAGAAACTTAATATGAAATTACAGGACCAATAATCAAACATAGGCTCTATCTGGAAAAATCACAGTATAGAAAGTCCAAACCAGCGGCATAAGGAACCTAACATTTTAAAAGGAAGAACTGTCCTCACCAGATCAGTGCCAGCTTCACTGGTGGTTGGAGCTTCAGCAGATGCAGTCTCTGAGTCAGTGAACTGGCTTAGTGCAGCTAAATTTGCTAAAGCAAGACCAGAGGGATTTAACCCGCTGTCCCCAGAGTTATTGGTTTATGCTAGTGCCAACCCAGTGGTACGACGGAGAGTACCAGAATGAGGCTGTTTTCCATAGCTCTCATCAATTCTATGAACCTGATAAGAAGGTTTGTCTGAACTTGTTTCAAAGCTTTTTGTTGTCACAGAGACAACAAAACGACACTTCTTTGAGACAACAGCAACAAGCTCTCTGGGAGTAGACTGATCCATCCGTTGATCCATCCGTGCAGATCCTATAACCTCTTCCAGAGTTGTACTCTGGGAATGTCCAGTGCGTAACAAACTCATCAATGGCTTGCCAACTATCTCCTTACCCACCCTGTCAAAGAACACCAGCTCCACCTCACCAGTTCCGTCAGAACCAACATAACAAATGCGATACCTGGAAAACAGAAACATTCATCAGAGAGAAGGTAAGCAACAGAAGATCTTGAGAAGGAGTTTGCAATAGAAGAGGCTTACCTAGGCATTGCGCCTTTGCCAACACAAGCTGTATCAGAACACCTAAATTCAGAACCAAATGGAAGCGTTGTCTTGTGGCAAGTTGTACATGAGGAAAACCACCACCGCTGAGCAGGACTAAGTTTTGTAATAACGACAGTGCAAAAGAACTTAGTTTTCTGCAAGGAAATAGGACCCTGGTCACTATAAATGAAAAATAGCATCGTCAAATCAAAACAAATAGACAATAGTAACATAGGCACATACATCATGATCCCAGATGTTTAGTTCAAGAAGTTCAGAAACTGTCTTTGTTTCAAGGTCAACTTGGGCACTGATCTCAGAGGCAGATTGTCCTGGAAGTGAGATGTTTTCAACAGCTGGAATGTTATCCTTTAACCTATGGAAGTTGGAAAAAAAATGTCAACTGTTAGGCATAAAATCAGTGGTGTGGAAGTAAAATAAATGTAGTCCCCTGTTACAGATATCATAGTTACCTTGTACGCAGCTCGTTGATC
Organism: Poa pratensis; assembly: GCA_947311845.1. Classification (NCBI taxonomy): domain Eukaryota; kingdom Viridiplantae; phylum Streptophyta; class Magnoliopsida; order Poales; family Poaceae; genus Poa; species Poa pratensis. The sequence continues at coordinate 25,768,808 of CAMZMU010000072.1, read as the reverse complement.
TCAGGTATGTCTTCATTAATGTACCAACGACATGGAGTGCTGCCGCTAAGTCCCCTCTGACCTGTGAGCAAGAAAATGGAAACAAAATTAAAAGAAGATGAAGGAAAGGTTGCATTGACATTTGATGTGCTCTGATCGAAATACCTTCATATGGTTTCACCAAGGTGCCAACAAAAATGGCTACAATTGGTTCCTTCTCAGCAGCATGAAGCAAACTTTCTCCTTCAAAAGCAACGGCTCGTTCTCCCCATAGGATAAGATTAATTTTGTAACCACTGTAAGCAGAACGAACATAGGTAAAAAAGATAAATATCCAGTAGAGAGAATAGAGAATATGGAGCAAGACGATGCAACTTATACTAAATAATCATACTTCATATCACTCAGATAAACAACTCTCTTGGTAGATGGCGTAGCACGATAGGCGCTGTGGAACTGGGTAGCAGGAGAGACACCGGTGATGATGCCAATTACATCTACAAATGATAGAACAACTATAATAAGCTATCTAAAATCTTGGTTCCATGAAAAGAAAGAAGAAAACCCACTGACTGTAGGGAGGAACAAACACATAAGACTCAGGGTACCTGTAAAGCACTCTGGCATGTCTGTAGGCCTTGGGAGCTCATCAAGTGGAGTCAGAGCATATGTGTAGACTGGATAATCCATGATGGAATTATTTATTTCTATCACAGATGCGTATTTGCCGAGCCTGATCATAAACTGACCCTCCACCGGTCGGTAGATGCGTTTCTTTGCAGCCACCAAGAACCTTTTGATCTCATAAACCTTTCCCTCGGAAATCCTGTCGATGAACTGCTCAACAAAGCCCTCTGCTATTTCAGCATACATGTGGTTTCCCTAAAACAAATGATAAAAGCCAATTTAGCAGACGATTGGAAGACAATCCAACAAAAGGAAACACAATAGAAATATAGACCTGAGTGTCCAGGAGCACCATATCTGTGTGTTTTATCAGTCCATCATCGGTGGCTCCACGATGATGCCACAGCCTAGAGACATAGACCTGAATGGTCCAATGGCGGCTGCCAGTATTGAGGTCACTCACGGATTAATCGGCATCTACAAATAATAGAGATAGCAAACGGTTAACTCAGTAAGTACACGATAACTAATACAATCCGACAAATAAAAAAGAGAATACATTTACATACATGCACTAATTGTTTCCAAATAAGTTTGGTTCGCAGAGAACATAAAATAGGTAAAACCCTTACAAACGCGATGATCCAATAAAACATCGAGTGGACAAAAGCTAGACAAACTGTGTTGTCACCAAAATATGTGATATCAAACTACACCATACAAACAGGGAAGCTACGCATCTTACGGCGCAGTTGACGCGTTATCAGATAACCAAGTGTAAATACCAGAAGACAAAACAACCATACACATCATGTAGCTAGGCAATGCGAAGAGTAAAAATATGTACAAACATATTATAGATTTTCACAGTTGAGTCAAGCCAGCAGTCTTAAAGACCTCATGATACACAACATTTTTTGTTTGTGATCCACAGGTCTTGTCTTCATTTAGGATTAATATTTTCAGAAACTTTCTTGAAGTCACGCGGGACACAGCCACATATAACTGACCGTGTGAAAATACTGGTGTTTTTAGGTACAGGCCAACAGAAGTAAGAGTCTGGCCTTGACTCTTATTAATTGTCATTGCATAGCAAAGTCGGATAGGAAATTGGCGTCGTTGGAGTATAAAAGGCCACTTAGTTTTTTTGCCGTTAGATCGATCCTAGGGATGTACACCACATCTCCTATATGTGACCCTGTAATTATAACAGCTTTAATGACACGATCAGCAAGATCCAAGATAATCAAGCGTGTGCCATTGCATAGACCAGCAGACTGACTTATATTTCTAAGAAGCATAATTGGAGCACCCTTCTTTAGAAACAACCTGTGCCTAGGGAAATTAGGAACAACAATTGCATTCAGAACTTCAGGAGGGTAAAAGAGATCATCTTCTTGGACAGCACCAGCAGGACTAACTTTAGAATCATAGCTAAGGTACTCTCTACCATCAGAAGGAACCATTTCAATTACATGCGTGTTGATCTCTTCAGCTATATCATTTGTGGGCGCTAAAATAGCTCGCTGGCGCAAATACATGGAGTCTTGATAGTTAGAGACAAAGTCTACGTACACAGCATCTACTATGGCCGCTATAGGATTACCGTCCGTGTGAACCAGCATGTCATCCGGAATATCAATCCAGGTTGGAGAAACCTCAGTACCACGTGCTACCATGGGTAACCTCCCCTCCCCAAGAGCAAGCACCCATTTGCTAAATAAGTCAATCTCTTGTAACAAAGCAACGTCCGCATTTGGCACCGAGAGCCTCATGTTTTCAGTCAGGGTCAAAATAGTGACAGAACACCACAAAGGCGAATTAGTAATTGCAGCGGCAACAATTTGTGGCCGAGAACCACCTGTAACAACAGGCAGTATCTGGCGAACATCCCCTCCCAAAACAACAACGATACCACCAAAAGGAATAAGAGTGAGTTTAGGATTGTCAACTGCTAAGATGTCACGCAAAGTCCTGTCTAAAGCCTCAAAACAAACACGGTCTGTCATCAGCGCTTCATCCCAAATAATTAAACATGTTTTTTTTCATGAGATGCCAAGTGAGAACCCCTCTTGATATCACAGAAAGAAGTCTCATCAATATCAATAGGAATTTTAAAGCGGGAATGTGCAGTTCTACCACCGGGTAATAAAAGAGAGGCAGCACCAGAAGAAGCAATAGTGAGAACAACCTTCTCTTCTCCTCTAAGAAAGGAGACAATGGCATTCCATAAAAAAGTTTTTCTGGTCCCTCCAAAGCCAGAAACGAAGTAAAAACCAGGTTCCTGCTCTAACACACAACGAACAATCGTTTGAAAAGCAGAACGCTGATCAGCATTAAGTTTATGAAATAGGTAAACTGCCTCTTTTGCAAGAGCAGCTGAATCATAAGCTAGTTCTTCCTGAATCATTCTGTTCTCATGAAAAGGACCACTGCAAGTTGTCCTCGGTGGCAAATTAAAGTCTCCTATTCTAGAACCATTCTTCACAAAAAGATCACCGAGTTCAGCAAGTAAAAGGTCTCTTAGTTGTTCGTCCGGAACAACATAATCTCGCTTGTCTAGAGCCTGCCTAATACCATACTGCATATCATCGGCCATAGCAACCCAGAACCGCTCAAAGAAAGCTCTTTCGTTACTCACCTCACAATGAATAAGCATGGTCACAAAAAGCTGCCGCAAACGTGCACCAAAACCCAGATGACAGCTTCATCGAAGGCTCTATACCACTCGGCGTCATCTCCAAGAAGACCCCGAGCAGCACAGGCCAGCTTAAAAGTGGGAAAAGTTTTAGTCTCGAAGGTTCTAAGATCTGCATAAGATGTCGCTCCTTTAACAATCATGAGAAGTGTACGCAAGTAATAAAGCTCGCCAGCTGTTGGATGCACATAGTAGATACGGCCTATTTTATCACTGCCCCCTCTAACATGCCAAGACCTAGTTTCTAAATTCCAAGTCCATTGTGTTGGAAAATCACAGTAAGTTAACAGTCTAGCATCAGGAAATAAGGCATTGGCAACAAACCATTCAGTAAGCATGGTCTTTCTCAAGAATTCATTGTCAACAATCTTAGTGAGGTCTGTATCAGCTCTGAACATGATAACATTCATATCAAGTGTGTGCACCGGTAATCTTTCAACAGATGGAGTTTTCCCATGTATAGTATACCCATAAATTCTCCATAAAGCGTCATACTCACATATAAACCTACATCTTACATACTCTCGAACCTCATCGATGTTGACAGGCTTAGTACTTGTGGGGACCCCGGACTAGCTGTCCGAAATACCCGATTATGCTTAACACAACGATCCCGTGATCAGTCTGTCGTTGCACATAATCCGAATTGGATACCAAAGTTTACATCCATTACAGTACCGAATAAAAGTCTTACATAAATGGTCATTTAGACCAAATTCTTACATAGGTGCCTTCATGGGCCAAACCAAATATAACAGCGGAAGCTACGGCGTAATCGACATCATATTCTAACGATGACGACCCGACAGGCAGCTGACTTGGGGAGATCCTTAGTTGGCGTAGAAGTCGCCATATTCCTGCTCTGCGTAGTGTTCCTCCTCGTAGTCTGGCTAGGACAATAGCCAGGGACGAAACCAATATGAGTACATTTGGATGTACTCGCAAACTATCCCAACATGAGTATGCACCAGTTTTATTTTAGTTGACAACTTTTCTTATTTAAAACATCTCTATATCTTTATTGAAAAAGGTAAGAAGAGTTTTATAACTATCTTTGAAAGAATTCACCATCTCATTTTGTTTCTCCAAAACTCCTCCTTTTTCTGACCATGGCTCACCATGGTCCCTTTTTACCAACAACTCATACCACACCATTTGGTATAGCTGTGTAACACCATCACCATTTCAGTTTCTTTCAAACTTAAAAGCTTTTCCAAAAACTTGCACATGGTCTAGGACAGCCTTCCAACTGTCCATATCCGAGGACTCGGCTATTCGAATAGTTTTACACTCTGCAGAGGTAGCACGCTTTTCCCCCATCCATCCGGCAACTCATCGTGTCTGCCACGTCTCGCCATACAAGGTGTATGCGAAGTAAGCCGCCGACCATAGCCTGTCCTTTGCTCATGCTAGTATAGGACCCTGCCGCTACGAAACTTCCATCGACACTCAGGCTAATTTCCCAACAGAAACCCCAAGTGTGAGGACTCGTAGTTCTGCCCGGCGAGCGAACCCTTCAATCCTCCCACCATCGTGTTAGGACCCAGGTCAGGGGTAGGTCACCAAACCATCCCCTCATGGAACGAGGTCATCCTCGTTGTTGAGGTATCCCATACTAATATGAGCAAATTATATGACTACGCCCTTTCCCATATGTGGGTAGATGTGGTCGCACAGGGTATGATTGGTTGTCATAGTACTAGGACACAATGTGCATTTTTCATAAACATCACCATTCTCCACTTCTTTACTTTCACACCGACATCTCGGTATTCCATAACCACACAAGTCTTTTTAAAGGAGTTTTGAATAAACAACATTGTTTCCCATCCTATAGTTTTATATAAGCTACTACATAGGGTGGCAAAATAATATCCATATACTTTTCGAAAGGGTTTTGTAAACCATTGCTTTAAGAGTAAATCATTTGATCAAAGTAGATGCATATGTATTTAGGTGCAAGCTCAGGGAATAGCTTGCCTTGCTTGGCAAAGTGATCTTGCTCTTGTTCTTCAAATTCAGCAAACTCTCCTTCCTCGATATATCCGACAACGTTCTCGTCTAATTAACAAACAAACAATGCAAACAATCACTAAGCTATACAAGCAATCATCTCAACATAACCATCATCAACATCACAATTAGCTACTGCACACATCAAACCACACAATTGATTTTCAAACAAAATTGAATTAAACACTTTTTAATTACTTCTAAATTATGGCAGAACTAGTTATTCATGTTTAATTCCACAACTTGAGTTCTGTTGGTCACAAAAATACAAACTAAATTTCTATAGAAAGCTACTGATGTGTAGAAGACAACCCAATTTGAATTGGATCATTTGAAGTTACCAAACTCCCTACACATTGGATTGAATCCAGTAGCTTAATAATCAAGTTTTAGCTACCAATTAAATTATATTGTTCCAAAAATTAAACCCTTTTAGGGGTAACTAAACATGGATATATGTGAGCTAACAAAATTGGTCCTAACTCATTTGGATCAACCAATAAACATATTTGTCTGTTTTAGTCCAGAAGGGTTTATCTTAAAGTCAACAATTTATACTACTTAATTAATTCTACCAAAATTAGGGAGCTAACACAAGGCAGTACTAAGCTAGCAAAATTGGTTTGGAATTATTTGGACTAACAGAGCATCAGAAACAAACAAGTTTAGAATTTAAACCTTCTGTAGCATTTTCAATAATACTTTTTACTCATTTAATTAAATGACATGAGACCAATTGTGTTGGTTAAACAATTTCATAAGCTTTCCAGAACAGTTGAGTTTGATTTATTTGGATTCCTAAATCTCGAGATATTTAATTTCAAAGTTGACATCAGTACTGAGAATTTCAGAGAATTTAAATTAGAAAAATCCACTGTTGTGGATAATGTTGAAATCCCTGACGGGTGGGTCCTACCCGTCAGTGACTCAGCGAAACGGTACGCGCGCGAGGGAAAAGATTAAAATTATGACAGTGGGACCCACATGGCAGTCTAACTTAATACGAAGCGGTACGTGGCCGTAGATCTTCGATCCAACGGCTCACGGAGGTCGCCATCGGCGACGACCTAAAACGAGCGGCGCTGCCGTGCCGGCGACGGCGAGGTGGACGATCTCTCACCTAGGGGCTCGGGAGGAAGCGGCGAGGACGCGAATCGACGGCGGCGGCTCGGGGAAGACGATGGTGCGAGCGGCAGTTGCTGGGGAAGTCTCTGTCGACGGCGGCGATGTCGCGCTCTTCGTCGGCGTCGGGCAGCAACTTCGGCGGAGCTTCGGGGTCGCGTCCGTGCGCTAAAAAGAGGGAAAAGAAGCCTGGGTGAGTGCGGTGAGCTTGGGCAACAGCGTAGAGGGGTCAGAGGGAAGAATGGGAGGGTGTGGCGTTGTGGTGGTGCTCGACCTCAACGGCGGCGTCGGGTGCGGCAGTGCACTGCCCTCCGGCGGTGCACAGACTAAATTGAGGCGAGGGAGAGCACGGGGGAGAGGTGTGGTGTTCCAGTGAGGTCTCAGGGCGGTCCACGATGGTCGGGGTCTACGGCGGCGGCCAAGGCGCGTCCACGGCGACCATTTCTGCGATTACACGGCGAGGGTGCAGAGGCTCGTGGCGGCTTGGGGCTTAACGGGGTCCGGCAAGGTTCTAGAATCATCTAGAGGAGTGGTGCGTGTCGGGGAGCAGAGACGGGGGCCAATTTGCTCGGCGCCGTCCAATGCATCCGCGGCGGTCGTCGGGGAACATCGGCGTTAAGGCGACGGGAGAGGTGCCCGTTTTCTTCCCTGCGGTGCAGAGAGGTGCAGAGACGCAGGAGCGAGGGAGAGCGCGGCCAGGGGGGTCCTGGCGGCGAAGAAAACGGCGACGACGGTGAAGGCGACACGGCGATGGTCATCGGGGCTGAGGTCGATGACCATTTTGCAGAAAACCCCCTCCTTCCTCTTTTCTTTTATTTTTCAGTTTTATTTCAATATCCAGAAGCTTTTCCTGGATTTAATTGAGGTACTTAAACATTTTAGAAAATTCTGCAAATATTTGTGGGGCCTCCTCATAACATGTAGAAGCTCCACAAAAATTGGCATTGCCAAATAAAATGTTTGGCAACATTTTCTTTCATAGTACTTTGTTTATGTTATTTTAATTTATTTCACTTGTTTTTATTTTTGAATTTTAAAGCTAGTTCAAAAATAATATTTGAGAGGGGAAAGTGGTAGGAACAAAATGGGGAGTGTTTACAATACAACTCCACTGACTTTGGTTTGAAAATAATTGAGTTTGTCACTTGGAGATTTTTATGTGACAACTTGTCACTTTTATTTTTCTTGCTTTGATTTTATATTTTGTTTTCTTTCTTTCTTACTAGTGTTCACTAGTGCAAACACTCACACAACCAGCAAGAACAACATCTCAAGTAACAAAAGCAATTAACATACAATAAACAACAAAAAGTTTTTGTTGGCTCTCATTTTTGGAATATAATATTGATAATAATTTTGGGATGTTACAGTACTGTCCTCAGGGACATCATTTCCTTTAACCCTCTCTAGATACACATTAGAAAAATCAGGGCCTTTGGTGACATACTTAAATAAATATTTCATGACCTGCGTTTTGTTACACCATTCAACGTTCATGTGAGCCTGGTATTTTTTTAGCAGAGCCATGTTATACGGTACTACCCATCGGTTATCAAGCCAGTGACCATTTTTAAACACACGTCGGCCATTGTCACGACGTCTATAAAGCGCAAAACCATTTTCATCAATAACAGTTTCATCTTGAAATGCTTTTGGAAAATGTTTGGAACATAGCCCTTTTTGCATACAAACACATTTATCATTAAGTTCCCCACAAGGACCATGCATCATGAACTCAGAAACTAAAACATAACCAAGTGGATCCTGTATAGGATCTGGAATCTCAGCAGAAATGTAGGAATCAATCACCTCTGCAGTCACCTCGGCGTCCTGCGGTTTGTCTAGCCAAGTGATAATATGAGCGTGTGGAAGTCCTCGCTTCTAGAACTCAACGGTATATAGAACTGCAAGAGACAAAAGGCAGTTAGCACACCACAAACTCGGCGATCAGCTAAAGGTATAGAGAGTAATACAAAATCAGGCAAAACAAATAGTACCGGCTTTTATAGGACCATATGCATAACCAGACTTAATGTCATGAAGATACTCCTCAAGTTTCATGTTATACACCCTAACAACAATATCGGCCCTATCAGAAGGCTTTTGGCCAGGTTCAAGCAAAAGGGCTTCAGTTATTTCAGGCCATTTGGGATTGCATGTGAAGGTAGAAAAGATATCAGGACAGCCATGGACGCGGGAAACAGCCAAAGCATCTTGGAAATTTTCCTGAAAGTAACGTCGGCCTCCGATATGGCTAGAAGGCAAGACGGTTCTTTTACCAACAGCTTCACCATCAACAAAGCCCTGACCAACAGCATATGCAATTCCTTGAAAATGATCACTTCTAAGCTTGTCCTGGTTTCTAAGGATGAACCACAACCGTGCCTCATCTATGCTAGCACGCGCATCAACAACAGCTTGTGATGACAAAAGGGCATAACACAAGTAAGGATTGGACTGGTCCGGTCGGTAATGGCACACAAAGCAATAATAGTCTTGCATTGTCAAAGTGTTACGTGCACCGCTTTTAGTAGCTACATCGCCAATGTATGGAATATTAAGGTGGAATCCTCTCTCAGCAAAAGGGAACAGCAAAGGATATTGCAAGGACATAAAAGCAGGATGTAAAGAACGAACTTGTTTCAACCCTTCAACTCTGTTGTCAATGATAATATCACGGGTGGATGCCTCGAGAGTAAAATCACCGACAACCAATGCTGCAAATTGATTAGTTGTTGGCAAGCTATATTGAGGTCCATCAGTATCAGAAGGACCGACCAAACGTATAGAGACATGTTCATTCTCATTGCCTTTTATTCGGTCGCTAGCTGTTCGTAATGTCTGTACCAAAGGGTTACAGGCATTAAGCATGGCAAGTAAACCAGCTACTATGGTCTCATCTAAATTCGCATTGGAATCATTGTCTGGATTAACAGCATTGATCCTGTTGTTAACCTCATTGCTGGTGTCATGTATGTAAAGTTCAATATACTTGGGGCTTTCTCTTTCCCCGTCAAATGAAGGCAAAAGTTTTTTATTTGGCACAAGAGAACCCAGCCTATGAGTGACCTGACCACATATTTCAAAAATGTTTGGACCACGTGATTTGTTGATTGATCGATCAATGGTGGCGCCCATGGAAGTGAAAGCAAACAAACAGTTATACTGTCGAATCTTAGAGACAAAACGTTTGGCACGGCGGTTACCATTAAAACGTAGCAACTTTGCAAGGAAAGGAGGCAGTTTTTTAAAGGGTGGAATGTAGACTTTTCCACCCTTACAGCAAAGGGTATAAAGGACACGGCGCAGCGGAACAGAAGTATTAGCTTTGACACGCTCCGCATACCAAAAGATCGAGCCACATAGCTGACACTGAAACTCAGGGGGGCCAAGATAGGAACGTCCTGCGTAAGACACTAACACACAGAACAGACAAACAAACCTACATCAGCACAGGAAAAAACAATACAGTAAAAAGGAACGCCTAACCATAAAAGGACCAAACAAACTACCTTTCAAGCTTTCAGCAAAGGCAACCTCAAACCCGGTCCAATCATCACTCAATGGTCCTTGAATAACATGTTCTACGGAGAGAGTATAGTAAAGCAAATAAGAGGAAGGTAAAAGAAACGAAAACCAAGAAACAAAAGAGAAATTAGAACCCCAGAATCCACACCTGCATAATTAGATCGTTTTAATGAAGCCTAAGCCTTCGCCTTTCACGATTTATCGTAGTGATATTGGTACTTAGAAATGGAAGCCAACCATCCCCTAATTTTCAGAACCATGTGAAAGTGAGACAGAAAATCGAAATGCTGAAGCATAGCAAAGAAACTTTCTGGACAACAACATACTCTTTCTCTTGTGAGCTGGCAAACCAGCCGGAGGGAGGGGAACCCAATGAGGGATTACTTGCTGAGCTACACGGCGCCGAGGCGCCATAAGGAGCAGCACTAACAGAAACAAACGAAACCGCACAGCATTCTGACGTAGACATCACAAGGAGCCAAGGATAAATAGTAGGAAATGACAAATACACTTTGGATCAAGAAATGTCTCCCAAAGAAAAAATACTAAAAACAAACATGGTTCAAAATCCAAGAGAGAATCAAAGAGGCTAGAACACAACAAAATCCAGCAACAACTATCAAGATGCCTACTTTGACTCCTTAACTGGAGAGTCGTAATGCCCTAAGCTTGAAGGAGCCTCCTCGGGGTTTTAAGGTTCATCTCATCAATTACAATACACATGGCCATAATTACTCATGCTTCTCCTACAATGAGGCACTGTAAAGCGTGTCCTCGTAACAATAAACATCAAACGTGGAACAATCATTCTCAAGAAAGACCAGTAAGATAGAAAATAAAATTATAGACAAATGAACTAAAGAATGTTCAGAGGCAAGAGAGGCAAAGTGTCCACATGACATGCACTACTCATAGACCACAGTTACTCTAACACAGATATACTTGAACTGAAAAGCAATGATGTCTCAATTAGATTTGACATGTCTTCCACGGTCAGCCACCTTAAGCCATGTTGTTGAAGTAAAAAAACAACAGTTAGAAACAAAAGAACTCACAAAAGGACCAGAACACGAAGACGGAAGAAGATATTAATTATTAGAAAGAACATCAGAAATAATAAAAATATCTTTTACAACTGTGAACTGGAGAAGCCATGGTCTCCAATAAAATAATTCAAATGCTACACACAGATGAGAGCAACTGATTACATAATATTTGCCAGTTGACTACACTTGGCTCATCTACACTACCAGTAACAGAAGTGCAACCCACGGCAGTAACATAACGGGCTAGTGAGCTTGCGAGATATACAACAGACCGAGCGACCTCCCTATAAGCTAACATTCCCTCATAATTGAAGTCATGAACTACAAACCCATACAGAGACTGTAAGAAACGAACGGCCTGGAAAGCAGAGTCTTCATAAGGACAACGGGAACCAACAGACGCACAGGCCCAAAAAAACAACCGAACGGGCTTAGCTCCTTCTAAAACACGAACTTCGAGTTCCACACCTCCAAGGATGGAACCATCGCCATCAACCTCACGTACGTACGAATGGGATGGCAAGCAACATTTGGATGCAACGATCTCCAGCAGAGCAACAGAAGAAGAGCAGACAGCAAACATCCTGTAGTACATAAGGTAAAAAAAATAAACCGAAAAACACACCCCAAAAACGAAAGAAACACCGTAAGACTCTCACATATCAACAACAGCATATACATACAACTAAGGCATAAGTAAAGCGAAAAATAATATGTAAGCAGAAAACAATAATAAGGAAATAGAAAGCGATGTCAGCTATATACCTGGCAGAAAGACCGATGGTACCAATCGACCAAAACACCTGGAACATAGAAAAGAAAAGGTGATTGTTTAGCCCACATTAAAAGATACATACATATACTCACACGGAGCAAACAGAAGCCATTAATATGACTCCCACCTGCCGATGACACTGGTATGCAGCGTGCAAAATGGTATGATAAACAGTAGTAATATAGAACATTACTTGCAGCTACCACTGGATTTAGTTTACACGAATAAGACTACATGATAAGTATGTCCGAATTACAACAGTTCGATCATCACATAGATTGTTAACCATAGGTAGCTAGAGTACATTGATATAGTAGGTAGTTCCAGTAAGACGTAATTTATAACTGTATCGAGCATTAAAATTTCGAGCTTCAAATTTTAGCACACGCGTGATTTCATTCCACAGGTAAGTAAAAGGATCAAAACTTTAAGATGAACGCAGAAATAAGTGCCACAAATTAAAAAATTGCATTGAAAATTGTGTAACTACAGTGATCACATACTAAATAAAGAGGCGCATGAATCTGAATGAGACAATAAATACTTGGCATAGGATGAGCACAGAAATAAGTGGCATAAATTAAAAATTGGTACTGAAAAGCGCTTAATTAGATCGATGTCATTCTAAATAGAGAGGCGCATGAATTTGGATGGCACAACAATAGCGTGGCATAAGATGAATAAATATGGCGTAGAAAAAACACATGCTTATACTTTTGTGCATAGAAGTGGATAAAGATCATTCAACGGACTATTGATGTTTTGTTTGATCACAGCTTTGAAATAAGAAAACTAACTAAGATGACATGTTTGGTCTTAAGATAAGAGGCACTCAAGCAATAAGCCCCTCTGATGTAAAGGCCCATGTAAAAGTGCTGATATTTTTTCTTGTCATTAGACTAAAATAATGCAGGAAGCTATGTGGAGCCAACATCTCCATTCTGTCATCTGGATAAAATGTATGCTCTTGTCAATTTTAAAAAAGCAACATAAAAACAAAGTGGTTTAGACCATAACCCCAGCAAACGAAACATTCCTAGGTCACACAGAGCATCTAAAGCCTAATCTCACCACATGCAAAGACAGAAGGAGTCAAGTAAGACAGGCCTAATCTATTTCCATAGTAAGCATAACCGAGAAAATACCAATGTCTACCTAATCCCAAATTGGCAAATTTAAAACAAACAGTTGAATGATATCATGGGATTAGCAACATAGAAGACAACAGATCTAATTAATAATTGGTGTCCAAACAATTAATTACAATCTAAGAACCCTATATTAGACAGAAACCTAACAAATGTAGCTGTGAAAGTACCTGTTAACAACCATAGATAACTACAGATCTAGCAAGCCTAATTAGCACATACCATCTAGTCGCATGAGGTACAGAGAGAAAGGCACAGATATAGCAGACAACTAACATGCGAAGACAGTAACAAAATCATTTTAATTCCACTACCAAACTAAAACACAAAGTTAGCAAGACAACTAACATGCGAAAACAGTAACAAAACTATTTTAACTCCATTACTGAACTAAAACACAAAGTTAGCAAGACCAGTTGACACAGAGCATTCCATTACTGAATCGAACCACAAAGTTAGCCACACTAATTCACGCAGAGCAGCAGAATGCTAACCCTATCCTATAATGTACCAGGACACAAGCAAAACAGGTGAATAACCAGTCAGTGTAGACAAAACAGCACCGTCTTGTTCCATAACTAAACCAAACAACCACACGATACTATGAAGCATTCCTACATGTGCCTGAAACAACCGAACAACTCATAGATTATTTCTCTTTGAGGTCCTGAACCTTACCAGCAAGGAAGCAGATTCCCAAATCAAGTAGCAGCAACAATCTTCAGGTACCAATCACCAACCATGCAACGACCTGCAAAAAAACAAAGAACAACAAAAGCGCGTCAGGTATGAACGAAGAAAGCTAACAGAGGCGAAGAACATATCCAAATCGAAGACAGAAACAAAAGTGAAGGAAAGCCAAAGCACACGGGATGGAAGAAGAATAAAAGGTAGAAGGAAAACCTAGGACCAAAAGAAAATAAAGAAGAAGAATAAGAAGCAGACAAAGCCAACGAATCTGATACCATGGGCGAAAGAGAGCAAGGCAGACAAAGAAATGGAACCCCACGGGTCAACCAGGGCTCACCTCAACCGAATCCACCGCTGAAGGCTCGCATGGCATCAGGATCGGCCGGAGATCGGCGACGTAGCGGCGGATCTGAAGCTGGATCTGAAACCCCGTCCACGAAATAGTAGGTGGGAGGAGGGAGCGGATGAGGCGAAACCGAAGGTGCGAGAGAGAGGCGAGGCAGAGAAGTGAGGCGTGCGTGCTCCTCTGCCCAATCGAGGCCAGGGATAAGGGTGCCATGACTGTAGAAGCTTGTACCCGGCGACGATGGAGGAGTCGACAGCGAGGGAGGACGGCGAGACGCTCGGTCCACTCTTCGGCGAAATCCCGAGATGACCCCTCAAACACACACCACGACGGCGCTCCCAGAAGTGAGTTTCTACCGCAAATGGACGGCCCAGATCACGCGTTGAGAGCTCGATCCGGCGGCCAGAATTCGCTAATCGCTGTGAGAGCCCCTTGGGGGCATCCCATTTACCTCTGTGGATATGAGAGAGCTACTGGAAATTTGGGTTGAATTAAATTGGATGCTATTAAAAAGATTGGGAAAGGGATGTTTGAGTTGATTCAAAAAGATACATATAGTTGCATGATTCATATGTTTTTAATGAATATTAATTTGCAAGTGTTTTATCAAGAGCTATCTTTTATTCATGTTTTGATGTTGAATGTTACTTTACTTTGTTTAACATGGATTGGTTAGTTCTATGGACACTTATGCATGCATTTAGACGGTTAACTTTCTCCCTCTTGCTAGCCCAAAAATTCCAACAAGTAAAAACTTGTTTTCCAGCACCTTCAACCAAAGTTTTTCCAGTGAGTCCACCATATCTACCTATTAGCTTTATGCTATTCCGAGTATGTTTATCATGTTATTTTGTTTATTCTATACTTCTGAATTAAAATGCTTATGTTATTGATTGTTATGGGAAAAGTTGGTTAAAGAGCTCTTACAAACTTGATGCACACCTTACTTTTATTGCACTTAATAAACATGACCCATTGTGATTAAAATTATGAAGTTGTGATCTTGACAAGAGTCTTGGTTGGGAGTTAGCTCATATGTGATGTCACATGGCAAGCTTTCAACGTGCTCTTTATATTTTGTTGATATCATGTACTTTTGTTTATGGATGCTTATCATGGTGCCAAATAAATGTGGAAACTTAGTAAGTTTAATGAGTTTGTATAAATGGCTAGAGAGACGTCTGGGCCGCTAATCTAAGCCATGCATCATTCATGGTGGAAATTTACTTACATACTATGGTGAACCTTCAGTGATGCACCCCACAATAAAAAGCTATACCAATAGTAAATAAAAAGGGTGTGGAGATTGTTCATTTTGTTTGTTTGTCTTGTCATTTTGACATGGGCTTGTTCCATGTCCTGGGACAAGAGGTACCCCAGTTGATGCTCTTGATGACGCTATTATATTACTTACAATGACCTTAACTTGAACTTGCTTTTGTGTCCAAGTTGAGTAACACCGTGGTATAGGTACTCGTATTCACGGGGCATGAGACATTCAACCCATACTTTGTCAAGCATACTACTCATATTTGCTTTCACTTTAAACTTTAACCATTCAAGATGCTATGATAGGGGTAATGAGAGCTCCACACCAATGAATACCACATTGCAAACATTAACTTAAGTAGAAGCATTTGGAAGCTAGATGAAACTTATTCATGTTTTAGCTATACTTATTTATCTATCTTTCCAAAGTGTCCACCTTTATATTCAGATTTCATAAGAGTACTCTATGACCATTATAGGATGTTTTTACCTTTCATTATGCATACATTTGGTCCATTGTACTTTCTTCTATGTTACACTTTGTGAATTATCATTGAACATCCTTTCATTGAATATTTTGATATCACTTTATAATCCATTTTGTATATTGCTACTCCTTTGAAGAATGAATCATTTGACTCTATGTAGCAATAGTAATCATCTTTGATATCCATTGATAGTATTAAAATGCAAAGTCCATGTTTTGTTTTATCACCTTCATACTCGAGGACGAGCATAGGTTAAGCTTGGGGATGTTGATGCATATAAAATGCATACATGAACTTTGCATTATACTACTTATATTTCAATCATATTTGCATCATATAAGGGTTATAACATTGTTTTATATTGATTTTTGGGATATTTCATAGTTTCCCTATTTTTCTGGAATTAACCCTGCACTGTCAGGAAACCCTATTTTCAATGTTTTTACCTTCCA
This sequence comes from Poa pratensis, assembly GCA_947311845.1. Taxonomy (NCBI): domain Eukaryota; kingdom Viridiplantae; phylum Streptophyta; class Magnoliopsida; order Poales; family Poaceae; genus Poa; species Poa pratensis. Next base: position 25,752,627 of record CAMZMU010000072.1, on the reverse strand, counting down.
GGTACCCAAACTACGTTCAAATGACCTGAAATTTTGCGAGGATCATTTTTGGAAGGAACGAAGCGTAGGAGCGAAGGAAGCTAACGAACGGAGACCCAAGGGCCAAAATAGGTGGGCCCACGTGGCCAGATTCCTTGGCCGTGTGGGACCCCCCATCTTAGGCCTCGTGGCTCTGATACCGTCGATCTTCATCTCCGTGTCTTCGTCTTGACCTAAAAACGACTATAAAAATAGCCCCCAGGGCTTTCGCGAAAAGGAGCGCCGCCGAAACAGAGAAACCACGAAACAAGAGACCTGGAGTTGCAGATTGGAGGGGGAAAACTCCGACGTGGCGCTGCTGGCGTGGTCTCCATCTTCTCCAACATCTCCACCATCATCACCATGATGAAGGGGGAGTAATCCACCCCCTGGACTTTGGGTTTGTGTAACTTGATCCAATCTCTCTATGTATGATCATTGTTGAAGTCCATATGATGTGCCTTGCATGAGTATGGATCTAACTATGTAATTCCTATGGTGGATATTGAGGTATGAGATGATATTTGTTATGCATTTACCGTTGTGTTGGATCTTCTATGGTTTGTCATACTTTGGAGATATTCTATGATACATGTGATGGTTTGATTTATGCATAATGCCTTGTTTATCCTTATCATGAGGTGATTGACACCACCAAGTCTGGATAGATGAGAGAGATGTGGTCATGCACACGAAATATGAATCATTGCACTAGTGTTTAGAATATTGTCCATTATGAAGTATGATGTATGTAGGTACGGGATGGCCGATGTGACAACGATATATGCATTGAGTGACACAATACAGCCCAACATCCTTTATCTGGTGGTAAAAAGGAAGAAGTATGATGTGCGAGTGCCAACAAACCACTCTAGTCTTACGAGGGTGACACTGGCAACACAAATGATTATTTTCTTTCAACTATGTATTTTAGGACATGTAGCCGTCATAGAAGTTTACCATTAAAGCATGACAATTGTGTGTACTTTTTATCTATAACATGATAATCACTATAGATGGGAGAGAGGATTGAGTGAACCCATGAACCCATGTCCATTGTTCCTATAAGAGAAAACCTTTGTCTTGTCCTCTTGCATTGAAGAGGATTGGGACACTTTTAGATTCTTGTTTTGTTACATTAAATTTCCATCCATTAAATCAACCATCTTGTTCTTTAAACTTGTTTAGTGCATAATCAACTAAAACTTGTGACACTTTAGTTGTAGGGAATAGATAACTTTCCTTCTTGCTCCTGTGGATCGATACCCTACTTCCACATTGAGAGGTGCTACAATGATCCCCTGCTCTTGGGGGTTATCACTCCTCCACCACCGCCCCATGCTAGTTTTGTTAATTAGTGTTAGTTTTAGTGATACTTCAGTTCTATTGATAGGTTAGGGTTAATTAGTGAAGGTTAGTGCTACTGTTAGTTATAGTGTTAGTTTTAGGTTAGTTCTAGTGATACTTTTAGGTTAGTTTTAGGGTTAGTGCAGTGTAAGTTTTAGGGTTAGTGCTAGAGATGATTATTAGGTAAAATGGAGGGATTTTTGCTTATAAATGTCGATTGTGTTTTTTCAGATAACGTAGCTTCGCGTCAGCCACCATCGTCGGTCCCGCGTGTCATTGTGGGGTTTCTTTTTCAGTGGCCGGAGAAGGTCGGGAGGAGGAGGGCATTTACTTGCAACCATGAATATAAGATTGTGTTAGTGATTGTGTCAGTGTTTAGTGCTAAAAATTCAACTGTGCTAATGTTTATTTTTTTGCTTTTTCAGATGACGTAGCTTCCCGCCAGCCAGCATCGTCAGTCGCGCGCGTCGTTGCGGGGCTTCTTCTCCAGCTGAGGAGGGGCCGCCTCGGTTCCCCTGTTTCGTCGCCCCCCCTTCCGGAGCACGTCCTCGACCTTCTCCGGCCACCGATCACGCTTCAAGGGTATAAATCTTTCGCCTCTCTTGCTGCATAGGTTTACTTTGGTCTTGATCACCAAGTCAGTCGCGTAACCCGAGTTAGATCCCGTCCGGAAGAGTTACAAATTTATAAATATGCAGGATTGTCCATCTTTGCATATTTATAACCGTACCTCTTCCGGATTGTCCTTTTGGTCAGTCCGAGTATGTGTAGATCGAGTCGTGTTCCATGTTCTACCCCTTCCTGAGATGGAATTTCGGCAGCACCTCCCCGTTGTTCTTCGGATGCACACCCTCTCGGCTTGACAAGCTCGAGATGTGTATTCTGAAGAACAGCGGGGAGGTGCTGCCAAAATTCCGTCTCGGGTCGGGGTAGAACATGGAACACGACTCGATCTACACATACTCAGGCGGGATAGGCCCCTACCTATTAGAAGTGTAGGTGAACCCTTGCATGCTGTAAAAGATAAAATTTGGCCGTAATTAATTGGTGACATTGAATAAATTTATTATTACTTGTTACACATTATGAAGTGCGTTTCTGTTTGGCTCCCAATAAAGCAGAGGATGGCTGATAATGAGTGGATGTATAGTGGCCGTATTAGTAAGGTTAAAAGAATAGATGAGTCGGAATGGAAGACTGATATATTAGTGAAGGAGTTAGTGCGTGGTTCAAAGTTGGTTCGTCCAATGTGCCCTTGCGTTCGTTGCGAGAGGCGTCATCGTCAGGGAAAGGAGCAAATGACAAAGCACCTTTGGTTGTATGGGTATATGCCTAACTACGTCACGCTGGTCGAATTTGCTCAGTACGAACAAGACAGAGGTGAGGTGATGCGGCAGCGGATCGATGGCAATGAGTACGATGGGATGAGAGACTTGATAGTTGATCTCCACGATGCCTACATGTCGGATTCTCCACCTCCACAGGAGGAACCGGCAGAACCGAAGGAACCGGATGAACCGGAGGAACCGGGTGAACCAGAGGAACCAGAGCCAAGCGCAAAGGCCTTCCTTGATATGATGGCCTCGGCTAAGAGGCCTCTATTCGAGGGTGCAAAGGTTTCTCAGCTCGATGCCATCTCCCAAGCACTAGGTCACAAGACCCAGTACTCCACCACCCGTGCAGGCTTTGAAGCTAGTCTGAAAACATTTGGTAACATGTTGCCCGAAGGGCATTGTCTGCCTAAAAGCATGCACGAAGTGAAGAAAATCATGGGATCGCTTAGCATGAATTATCAAAAGATAGATTGTTGTCCAAAAGGTTGCCTTTTGTTTTGGAAACAATTTGAGAATGACAAGTACTGTAGCCTTTGTGGGGCCTCCAGGTATCATGAGTTACCACCGAGAGCTAATGGTGAGAAGGTAGTACTTGGCCAGGAAGGTCCTGAGCCAGAGGGTCCAGTGCTGCTCAGCCATGCCGACAAATTTCACACCCTATGCCTTGTGGCCGACGAGGTGGCCGAGAGAAACCATGAGTGCCTCCTCAGTGAAGCCAAGAACGTCCATGACGGCCTTGTAGAGGTAAAAACAGGGTGCGTGTCAGTTGGCTTGCTCTCCCTGATGGCCTGAGTGACTTCCTTGGCAGCATCAGTCGCGAAGTCCTGTATCTCGTCGTCACCGAGGGCTCCCCTCTACCTCTTCCCTCCAACTCCTAATCCACCTCTGGCATCTCCTTGGGCATTAGCCAGCTTGTCCAGACCATCGAGGATGATGGTCTCAAACTCCCGCGTCTTACTGAAGTCAGCGGCCGCGCCGAGAGGATCCCCTGGCAAATTTGCCGGTGGCAAAACCGTAACAGAAGATGGTCTGCATCTGTGTGTAGTTCTGAATTGGTTTGTTTAGGAACTCAGTGTCCTTGGGGTGATCCTAACATTGGAACAACCATTTGTTAGATGGGATTGGAAGTAATGATCAAGGTTTAAGAAGTTCAAGGATCATGTGCTAACCGTGATATGTGCCCCTCATAGTGGTCAATCTCAAGAATGATGGTGTACGTATCCTCACACTATTATGCCCCGCTGAAGTCACGGAGTTTGCCATCTTGGAGCTACTTGAGCCTCCACTTTCTCAGGTGGTTGTACACCAGATTAGAGGTGACCTCAGCCGGTTTGCTATCTTGAAACCTTTGTCAGTCCTAACCCCTCACTTAGGCACACATGTGGTTAAGCACAAAGGTGGACATGAATGGAAGACATTTCATGGTCCCCTTAACCCCTGATCCTTGCTTTCACGAACATAGCAACGCAGCTCACAACATCCTACACAGGGTTCAACACAACCACGCTACCGTTCGGATCCCCAAAGTTCATCTCAGGCTGTGAGTCATCGACGTATGAAAGGATCCGAGAGTCGCCAATGGGACTAGAGGCTCACTAAGAAGAATTCTACATCGATCATGCATGTAAGCTACGAGATCACATTCTACACATATGAATAAGCTACCAGCAACAAGTTCTACACAAGATCTAACAGATGCTACACAAGAAAGCACAAAACCATGACCAAGTTCTACAAGATCTAACAGATGATAAACAAGAAAGCTACACATCCTCACAGATCTAGATAATGACATGCAGATTAACAGCTTAGGTTTGGTTACCTACAGCCATCGATGCGGGGAAATGAGGAGAGGTCGAGGTAGACTAGCTATTGCACTTGCCGCCGCCGCTACCGTCAACCGGACAGGACTACGCCGCTTACCTACTCAGCCGACAGGAGATGAGAGATCGGTTGGTGACGAGGGGTTAACTCATCAAATCCCATGGTTAGGACTTAGGGTTGAGATTATGGGAGAGAACGTGGTAGTACTGGTAGTTTCGTCGGCTGACAAGCAGAGGCAAAGATTTACCCAGGTTCAGGCCCCTCGGGTGGAGGTAAAGACCCTACTTCCTGCTTGTTTGTTATTGATCGTGTGGGATTATGCGGTTACAAGGAGGCTCCGGCGAGATGTCGATCTCGCTAGGGCTTTGGTGATTTGAGTATTGCGTGACCAGGATCGACGGCCCTCCCAGCCTTTATAAGAGGCTGGGTCTCGGGAGTCCGTAACCGACCCTGTTTACATGTAAGGAAAGTATAAACCGACTATGCCTATGTCTAATCTTGGAGGGTACTCCATCTTGCTAGGCCTGTCGTCATGGGCTTCATGTAAGCTCTTGATAACTGGGCCTTAGTCGACACGTGCACCAGGTACCCTTACGGTAGGGTACCCGAGATGTATATCCTTGTCAGTAGCCCCCGAGTACTTGTCTGACTCGAAGAATCGGGCATGGACTCATTCGTAAGTGCACGTCATATGCTTTGTTTTTTTGTATATTATAATTGGAATTCTTGTATGAATAGCACATGATGGCTATGTCGAGTATCTCATCGACTGTGGTTTTTGCTTATGATGATCACGGGATACTAGCTTAGCAGGCCTAGTACACTCGATGGATCGGGACTGGTTAACTAAACATTCGGGTAAAACCTTACTAGCTTTCAATCAAACTCGAGTCCCCAGACTCGAATCTGGAACAAACTGGTCAGATTCGACTAGGCCGCAGAGGTCTTACTGAGTCGATCTACAGTATAGCTTTGAATTTTACCCAACGCGTCCGTCAGGATTTTCATCATGTCTGCTGACACGGAAAGTATAAGGATTGACGTTGCTGGAACGGTCCTTAGCCTAGCTCGAAAGTTTGGCGGGTCTTACCTTTGCACTATGCGTGCAGCATCTGAGGTATTTGCGGCGGACGCAACTCGGGAATGTTTCGAGTATGATTTTGTATATGAACTCAGTCGAGCTTTTTGTCAACTGAAACTTCGTCGGTATTCTATCGGGTGCGCGACAGCGCTTCCGATGGGAGTAGCCCCCGAGATTGTGCTTTATTGCTTGCAATGGAGGATAATCTCAAATCTTTTTATCCCATATACTCTTAGTCGAAGAAATTTTTTATACGCTCCCGATGGGAGTAATATACATCAGTCGAAGGAATGGTCGAGTGACCAAATTTTGCCATAACGTTGCTTTTTCACACTCGAACCAATCAAGACAGTCGAGTGAACGATATGCATTAGGTGAACTCGAATAGTTTTCTGAACAGATGCTTGCAATGACGTCAGGGATGACGTTTCCGGCGACTGCGCTTCCTGACGCGGTGGCGTGCGTTATGCTGTGATGGATGGGATGTGACACATATGTGGGCCCATTGTGCAGCACTGACCGAACGACGGTGCCGTTTGGACTTGATTTGACCACTCTGGCCCACTTTTGACGGAGGCGTGATGATGGCTCCTCTTTTTGCGTGAGTAGTGGGCGGAGTGGCCGGCGACGGTTGCCCTCCGCGTTTGCCACGTGTACGGTGAGATTGCGTGTGTAACGCACGATTAGGATCTGAATGGTTGTGATCGCTTTTGATTTGTGGTAAATAGGGGGAGCGGCGCTGGCATTATTTTTACTTGCCATTTGCTCTGCGCGCCGCCCTGCTTCATCATCTTCCTCTCGCTTCCCCATTGTTCTTGCGCCCGAGCTTCCGCTGTTCCCCTTAGCCACCACTGCCATGGCGCCAAAGAGAAAGGTTGCTGCTGCCGACGCGCCCACGACCAACGCGGCCGCTCTGAAGGGGAAGAAGACTGCGGCTGGCGCATCTGTCCACTCTTCGGCGAAATCCCGAGACGACCCCTCAAATGGGAGAGTCGCCAATTGGACTAGAGGCTCACTAAGAAGAATTCTACATCGATCATGCATGTAAGCTACGAGATCACGTTCTACACATATGAATAAGCTACCAGCAACAAGTTCTACACAAGATCTAACAGATGCTACACAAGAAAGAACAAAACCATGACCAAGTTCTACAAGATCTAACAGATGATAAACAAGAAAGCTACACATCCTCACAGATCTAGATAATGACATGCAGATTAACAGCTTAGGTTTGGTTACCTACAGCCATCGATGCGGGGAAATGAGGAGAGGTCGAGGTAGACTAGCTATTGCACTTGCCGCCGCCGCTACCGTCAACCGGACAGGACTGCGCCGCTTACCTACTCAGCCGACAGGAGATGAGAGATCGGTTGGTGACGAGGGTTAACTCATCAAATCCCATGGTTAGGACCTAGGGTTGAGATTATGGGAGAGAACGTGGTAGTACTGGTAGTTTCGTCGGCTGACAAGCAGAGGCAAAGATTTACCCAGGTTCAGGTCCCTCGGGTTGAGGTAAAGACCCTACTTCCTGCTTGTCTGTTATTGATCGTGTGGGATTATGCGGTTACAAGGAGGCTCCGGCGAGATGTCGATCTCGCTAGGGCTTTGGTGATTTGAGTATTGCGTGACCAGGATCGACGGCCCTCCCAGCCTTTATAAGAGGCTGGGTCTCGGGAGTCCGTAACCGACCCTGTTTACATGTAAGGAAAGTATAAACCGACTATGCCTATGTCTAATCTTGGAGGGTACTCCATCTTGCTAGGCCTGTCATCATGGGCTTCATGTAAGCTCTTGATAACTGGGCCTTAGTCGACACGTGCACCAGGTACCCTTACGGTAGGGTACCCGAGATGTATATCCTTGTCAGTAGCCCCCGAGTACTTGTCTGACTCGAAGAATCGGGCATGGACTCATTCGTAAGTGCACGTCATATGCTTTGTTTTTTTGTATATTATAATTGGAATTCTTGTATGAATAGCACATGATGGCTATGTCGAGTATCTCATCGACTGTGGTTTTTGCTTATGATGATCACGGATACTAGCTTAGCAGGCCTAGTACACTCGACGGATCGGACTGGTTAACTAAACATTCGGGTAAAACCTTACTAGCTTTCAATCAAACTCGAGTCCCCAGACTCGAATCTGGAACAAACTGGTCAGATTCGACTAGGCCGCAGAGGTCTTACTGAGTCGATCTACAGTATAGCTTTGAATTTTACCCAACGCGTCCGTCAGGATTTTCATCATGTCTGCTGACACGGAAAGTATAAGGATTGACGTTGCTGGAACGGTCCTTAGCCTAGCTCGAAAGTTTGGCGGGTCTTACCTTTGCACTATGCGTGCAGCATCTGAGGTATTTGCGGCGGACGCAACTCGGGAATGTTTCGAGTATGATTTTGTATATGAACTCAGTCGAGCTTTTTGTCAACTGAAACTTCGTCGGTATTCTATCGGGTGCGCGACAGCGCTTCCGATGGGAGTAGCCCCCGAGATTGTGCTTTATTGCTTGCAATGGAGGATAATCTCAAATCTTTTTATCCCATATACTCTTAGTCGAAGAAATTTTTTATACGCTCCCGATGGGAGTAATATACATCAGTCGAAGGAATGGTCGAGTGACCAAATTTTGCCATAACGTTGCTTTTTCACACTCGAACCAATCAAGACAGTCGAGTGAACGATATGCATTAGGTGAACTCGAATAGTTTTCTGAACAGATGCTTGCAATGACGTCAGGGATGACGTTTCCGGCGACTGCGCTTCCTGACGCGGTGGCGTGCGTTATGCTGTGATGGATGGGATGTGACACATATGTGGGCCCATTGTGCAGCACTGACCGAACGACGGTGCCGTTTGGACTTGATTTGACCACTCTGGCCCACTTTTGACGGAGGCGTGATGATGGCTCCTCTTTTTGCGTGAGTAGTGGGCGGAGTGGCCGGCGACGGTTGCCCTCCGCGTTTGCCACGTGTACGGTGAGATTGCGTGTGTAACGCACGATTAGGATCTGAATGGTTGTGATCGCTTTTGATTTGTGGTAAATAGGGGGAGCGGCGCTGGCATTATTTTTACTTGCCATTTGCTCTGCGCGCCGCCCCTGCTTCATCATCTTCCTCTCGCTTCCCCATTGTTCTTGCGCCCGAGCTTCCGCTGTTCCCCTTAGCCACCACTGCCATGGCGCCAAAGAGAAAGGTTGCTGCTGCCGACGCGCCCACGACCAACGCGGCCGCTCTGAAGGGAAGAAGACTGCGGCTGGCGCATCTGTCCACTCTTCGGCGAAATCCCGAGACGACCCCTCAAATGGGAGAGTCGCCAATTGGACTAGAGGCTCACTAAGAAGAATTCTACATCGATCATGCATGTAAGCTACGAGATCACGTTCTACACATATGAATAAGCTACCAGCAACAAGTTCTACACAAGATCTAACAGATGCTACACAAGAAAGAACAAAACCATGACCAAGTTCTACAAGATCTAACAGATGATAAACAAGAAAGCTACACATCCTCACAGATCTAGATAATGACATGCAGATTAACAGCTTAGGTTTGGTTACCTACAGCCATCGATGCGGGGAAATGAGGAGAGGTCGAGGTAGACTAGCTATTGCACTTGCCGCCGCCGCTACCGTCAACCGGACAGGACTGCGCCGCTTACCTACTCAGCCGACAGGAGATGAGAGATCGGTGGTGACGAGGGGTTAACTCATCAAATCCCATGGTTAGGACCTAGGGTTGAGATTATGGGAGAGAACGTGGTAGTACTGGTAGTTTCGTCGGCTGACAAGCAGAGGCAAAGATTTACCCAGGTTCAGGTCCCTCGGGTTGAGGTAAAGACCCTACTTCCTGCTTGTCTGTTATTGATCGTGTGGATTATGCGGTTACAAGGAGGCTCCGGCGAGATGTCGATCTCGCTAGGGCTTTGGTGATTTGAGTATTGCGTGACCAGGATCGACGGCCCTCCCAGCCTTTATAAGAGGCTGGGTCTCGGGAGTCCGTAACCGACCCTGTTTACATGTAAGGAAAGTATAAACCGACTATGCCTATGTCTAATCTTGGAGGGTACTCCATCTTGCTAGGCCTGTCATCATGGGCTTCATGTAAGCTCTTGATAACTGGGCCTTAGTCGACACGTGCACCAGGTACCCTTACGGTAGGGTACCCGAGATGTATATCCTTGTCAGTAGCCCCCGAGTACTTGTCTGACTCGAAGAATCGGGCATGGACTCATTCGTAAGTGCACGTCATATGCTTTGTTTTTTTGTATATTATAATTGGAATTCTTGTATGAATAGCACATGATGGCTATGTCGAGTATCTCATCGACTGTGGTTTTTGCTTATGATGATCACGGGATACTAGCTTAGCAGGCCTAGTACACTCGACGGATCGGGACTGGTTAACTAACATTCGGGTAAAACCTTACTAGCTTTCAATCAAACTCGAGTCCCCGGACTCGAATCTGGAACAAACTGGTCAGATTCGACTAGACCGCAGAGGTCTTACTGAGTCGATCTACAGTATAGCTTTGAATTTTACCCAACGCGTCCGTCAGGATTTTCATCATGTCTGCTGACACGGAAAGTATAAGGATTGACGTTGCTGGAACGGTCCTTAGCCTAGCTCGAAAGTTTGGCGGGTCTTACCTTTGCACTATGCGTGCAGCATCTGAGGTATTTGCGGCGGACGCAACTCGGGAATGTTTCGAGTATGATTTTGTATATGAACTCAGTCGAGCTTTTTGTCAACTGAAACTTCGTCGGTATTCTATCGGGTGCGCGACAGCGCTTCCGATGGGAGTAGCCCCCGAGATTGTGCTTTATTGCTTGCAATGGAGGATAATCTCAAATCTTTTTATCCCATATACTCTTAGTCGAAGAAATTTTTTATACGCTCCCGATGGGAGTAATATACATCAGTCGAAGGAATGGGCGAGTGACCAAATTTTGCCTTAACGTTGCTTTTTCACACTCGAACCAATCAAGACAGTCGAGTGAACGATATGCATTAGGTGAACTCGAATAGTTTTCTGAACAGATGCTTGCAATGACGTCAGGGATGACGTTTCGCAACTGCGCTTCCTGACGCGGTGGCGTGCGTTATGCTGTGATGGATGGGATGTGACACATATGTGGGCCCATTGTGCAGCACTGACCGAACGACGGTGCCGTTTGGACTTGATTTGACCACTCTGGCCCACTTTTGACGGAGGCGTGATGATGGCTCCTCTTTTTGCGTGAGTAGTGGGCGGAATGGCCGGCGACGGTTGCCCTCCGCGTTTGCCACGTGTACGGTGAGATTGCGCGTGTAACGCACGATTAGGATCTGAATGGTTGTGATCGCTTTTGATTTGTGGTAAATAGGGGGAGCGGCGCTGGCATTATTTTTACTTGCCATTTGCTCTGGCGCCGCCCCTGCTTCATCGTCTTCCTCTCGCTTCCCCATTGTTCTTGCGCCCGAGCTCCGCTGTTCCCCTTAGCCACCACTGCCATGGCGCCAAAGAGAAAGGTTGCTGCTGCCGATGCGCCCGCGACCGACGCGGCCGCTCTGAAGGGGAAGAAGACTGCGGCTGGCGCATCTGCGCCCGCCGTCGACCTCAAGAAGAGCGACGGCGATTGGATGAAATCCACCATAAGGAGGCGCATCTGGACAAGCTTCGCGAGGAGGGAATGCTGCCACCCGCAGACATGTTCGTCGCGCGCCGTCGCCCAAGGAGGTACTCCCGAGCCTCGCGCTAACGAGCGCGTTTGTTTTGCGGAGTTTCTGCCTAGGGGTTTTTCGCTTCCCTTCCACGACTTTGTTCGTGGATTGATGTATGCATACGGGGTGCAAATCCATGATTTCACCCCGAATGGCATTATGCACATTGCCTGCTTTATGGTTTTGTGCGAGTGCTTCTTGGGAGTTTCTCCCAGCTGGGCCCTCTGGAAGTCGATTTTCATGGTCCGGCCCAACAACCGAGGGGCCGCACCTATCCTGTTGGCGCTTCGGGATCCAGGTGCGCAGCGACACCCGCTACTTCGCCCTGAAGCCAGTCGACTCGGCGCAAGGGTGGAGGAAGAGGTGGTTCTATGTGCGCGTCGACCAGGAAGGAGTCCCGCCATTTTCGACTGCTGGCATACTCGCGAGGACGAATGCCTGGGACCACCCGCTGTCGGCTGAAGAAAAGGCAGAAGCGGCGCCTCTGCTGTCGAAGATTGGAGAGCTGCTAAGCAGCGTAACTGGTGTGCATTTGATTGCCACCTTTGTGAAGATGCGGGTGTGGCCGCTCCGCATTCGCGCCCACCCCATGTGGGAGTACGAGGGTGCGCTCGACGCCACCCGAATGAGCAAGGAGGAACTGTCGAAGAGCGAGCTGGTGTCACATGTGCGGTCCATTACCAGCAAAATCCAGCGAGCCCTGCAATGTCGACTGCCCTGTCACTCCTTATGGTCTGATAGGCCTTTGGAGGAGGTTAGTGAACGATCAAATTTATGATCTCCTGCTTTTGCTATTTTGTTGTGCATCTTTGTAACTTTCGACTGCTGTATTTTGTATGCAGGGCCATTCAACTGCATCAACCCTTCCTCCTCTTCCCGAAGATGGCCCAACTCATGAAACGGAGGTGCAAACGGTAGAAACGAAGGGAGGAGATGAATCGCCTCTACCTTCGGCTACCACATCTCCCATGGAAGAGGTCGAAGAGGAAGGGGCAGAGGAAGTACAGGCCAAGGAGCCCGCCACGACTAATGTGAGCGAGGTTCCCACTCGCAAGCGCCGTCGGGCGGCCCGAGTTGTGTCTTCCTCCACGAGTTCACCCGCGAAGGAATCAGATGTGAGAGATGACGGAGACTCGGGCTCGTCTCCTACTGCCACAGCTGCTCCTTTGAACGTGAGCCCGTTGAGCTCAGCTCCTCCTCCCATGTCGGGTGAGGAGCTACTTTTTGGAGGCCCAAACTTTGACAACCTCGACACTGATGAGGAAGAAGAGCACAGGTATGCTCTGAGCTTTTTGTACTAAAGTTTTTGTTTGTTGATATTCTTGCTTATGTTGTATTTCGCTGTCACTCGCAGTGCTGAGACTGTGCGCCCTCTGACTCCCCCATCCGAGAAGATTACGACCCCTGAGCACCCGGAAGTCTCTCACGTGGCTCCGGAGGTCGTTCAATCAGCAGCCACTACTGCTATTGAAAGGCCAAGGCTATGAGTGCCGCAACTCCGGAGGTCGGGACATCAGCCGCGAAGCCCGCGCCTTGGACGGAACACGTAAGTGTCTTTTTGTCGAGTCCGCATACGGGACTGGGTATGTATAACTTATGCTGATTTCGTGTGCTTGCAGCCTTACTACCTCAACTGGTAGAATCGGGCAAGGCTTTTGTCCAACTGGAGCAGAGAGGGACAGCCTGCGCACCAGTTTGGAGCAACTCACTCGTAAGTGTATTTTGATTCTTAACCCGAAGTCCTTTTGCACTGTCTTTGCTTAGTTGAGTGTTTGAATTACTTCTTGCCATCAAATTCAGATGACAAGGCATCGGCTGAGTCGGGTGAAGGAGCTAGAAGATGCACTCGCCAAGCAGCGTGCTGAGTCGAAGAAGGCTTTGGATGATGCCAAGAACTCCGCTGCCTTGCGCGAGAAAGAGTATGCTGAGCGGCTGGCTAGCCTCACCCGAGACGTGGGCGGTTAGTAAAATTTGCCACTTTTTGTTTACTTCTGTTGCCGCTGAATGTTGTGTAAGAGTTTCTGTTCTTTCTGATTTTTGAAGGAGCTGTTGGCGCACCGGCACCTGTAGACCAGGCGAGTGGCGATTTGTCCCTCGACCGTGCTATTGGCGACCTTGACGCCGTCTGCCCAAGCTAAGGATGCACTCGCCAAGTCTACGAGCACACTCGGCGCCGTATACAAGGGTGTGTTCCCGTCTGGCCAACTTCCATCGACTGTGGAAGGCTTCGCCGACGTCCTAGGCCCGGGAACCTCGACGATGGCGAGTTTTGCTCGCACCCTGACGGTACGCGGCTCAGAACCACCCTCAAGCTCCTTTTAGGTCATGGGATAGAGGGTGACTTCAAGGCCGCTCTGTCTGATTTCCCTCGGAGCCGGACGGGAAGCTGGTGTCTCTGAAGCATGTGAACGAGCCAGCCGCGCAGCTGGCTGAAATTTTTATGACTACCGTGGAGCGCCGGTCAGCGGAGGTCGCCAATCGCGCGCGTAGGGCTAGGTCGGAGTCTGCATCATAGACTTTAGGGCCATCTTCCCTTTTTATGGACTGTAATTATACTTTTATGATATCGCGAGTATGCGTATGCTTTTGCCACACTTGTATGGATTTGGTTCCTTGTTGGTTTCGCCTGTAAGGCTATGTGCTATTACTCGCCTAGCTTTGTGATGAGTCTCTCATATCTGACATGAGATTTTTATGATGTTTGGAACAGAACGGGCAGCCGCTACTTCATCTGGCTCGTCGCGGCATCGTGCTCCACTCGATCTCGAGCTCAGGTGGCAAATGATGCCGCAGTAATGCGTTATATGAAGGCTCGAGTCGTAAAACTGGAGCAAGAGTTGAAGAGTGCCCAGAGCGAGCTGGATAGGATGAGGGCGAGGCCTGCTTTACCCACTCAGCGAGAGGACTATGTGCTTGGCGAGATGGAGATCGTGAACAGACAACTCGAGTGTAAGCATGACTGCCTTGATCTCAAGAGTTCATAGTCTGTCCTTTTTGTTGATCCAACGTTCCTTGTGCAGGTTTTGTTCCAGACTTCCAGGCGGAGCAAGCTCGTGTTGATGAGCAGTTGAACAATGCGACTGACGAACCAACGACGGGCCGTCAGCACTTTCGCTTGGATAAGAACCGAGCGCGCATACTCGCAACTCTGAAGGATCGAGTGTGGCGGAGCACTCTGCTGCTCGAGTTATGCAGGTCGGCCTTCAGTCGAATCAACCAGACTCTTTTCCCGACGGGGCCACAACCTCAAGGAATCCATGCGTTGCTCGGGCTTTTCCGGATGCAGGTCCTATTCGAGATTTTATCACCCAGAAGCTTGTGGATGGAGCCAACGCAACGATGGCGTATATCCGGAGTAAGCGTCCAAATATGCAGCTACGTCCACCCGTGCCTGGATCGACTTTGTCACAGTCAACTTGACGATACAGTCGAATATGCGAGGGTGATGGTTGAGTGTTATCACGCTCAACTTATGGGCCCTGTTTTCAGTAAGGACGAACCGGAAGATTAGGGTATTTCTGTATATAGGGCAGCCCCCGAGTGTAAATTTGCCACTTATACGTAGTGTATATTTATTTATGTATGTGCGCAGCCCCCGTGTGTATCGAGTGGGGTTTATGAAAAACACTTAGTATGGAACATGAATTGCACAGCCCCGAGTGTTCGAGTGAGGCTGTGAATTTTTGCGATGTTTGAAGCTTCAACTCATGATTTTTTTGTTTATGTATGATTTTATGACCCAGCCCCCGAGTATTCGAGTGCGGCTGGGGTATTATGTTTGAAGAAGGAGCGAAAGCTCATGCTTTGAGATAGCGCAGCCCCCGAGTATTCGGGTGAGGCTAAGGTTGTGCGAATAAGTTATGCGAGTAGTAAGCAGGGAGAAATATGAGGAATCATTGACTATATTCCATTTTTGAATGTTAAGCTGCAGGCCGCCTCATTAAAAACCTTCCAGTCCCCGTAGGTACCCTGGTAAGGAAAAGAGCGCGTCTGAAACCTGCAGCCATCCGACATATGTGCCTATTACATTGTGCGACTGAGCAATCTAAGCATAGAAACGGCGCAGCTGCGCAACGTTCCAAGGATTGTGCGAGAGTTCGCCTGTCTTGTGCTTCAGTCTGTATGCTCCACCACCAATGACCTCGGTGATGATGAAGGGTCCTTCCCATGGAGAAGCGAGTTTGTGCACCTTCTTTTGCTTCAGTCGAAGTACCAGGTCGCCAACCTCAAAGGACCTGGTACGCAGTCGACGGCTGTGGTAGTTGCGGAGGTCTTGCTGATAGACAGCTGTGCGTGCTAGCGCCGTGTTGCGTGCTTCTTCGAGCAAGTCGACTGCATCTTCGAGTGCTTCATCTGCATCTTCTTCGTTGTATGCCTCGACTCTTGGTGCATTGAATCTTACATCTGATGGCAGGATTGCCTCTGCGCCGTAGACCATAAAGAATGGGGTGAATTGTGTTGAAGCGTTGGGAGTTGTGCGTAGGCTCCATAGCACAGATGGGAGTTCTTCGACCCAAGCACCCGCGGCCTTTTGAGTGGCACCAGGAGGCGTTTCTTGATTCCGTACGAGTTTGGCTTTTTCGACTTGGCCATTGGATTGCGGGTGTGCCACGGATGCTAATTGAGCGTGATGTCTGCTCTTTGCAGAAAGATCGGAACTCTTCAGCCGTGAAGTTTGTACCGTTATCAGTGATGATGCTGCTTGGTACACCGAAGCGGTATATGATGGATTTTATGAAATTGACTTGTAGTGGCAGTCGAACTTGTGATAGGGACTGCTTCAATCCACTTGGTGAACTTGTCGACCGCCACCAGAAGGTGAGTATGCCCTCCATGGGAGGATTTTTTGAGTGGCCCGACCATATCGAGCCCCCACTGGGCGAAGGGCCAGGCCAATGGTATTGTCTTCAACGCCGATGCGGGTGGTGCGGCTTTGTGGCGAATTTTTGACAGCCGATGCACCTTTTGACTATGTCCTCCGCGTCTTTGAGTGCTGTGGGCCAGTAGAAGCCTGCGCGAAAGGCTTTGGCTACGAGTGATCGACTGCTGGCGTGATGCCCGCAGGTACCTGCATGAATATCACGAAGGATGGCCTGGCCATCTTCAAATGCTATGCAACGTTGGAACATACCTGATACGCTGCGCTTGTATAGTTCCGTTGATGACGGTGTATGCTTTAGATCGTCGAGTGACGCGTCTTGACTCTGTTATGTCTTCAGGTACCTCGCCGCGGAGTATGTATGCGAGGAAAGGTTGAGTCCAAGTTGGCTCGATGAGGAGTACCTCGACTGGCGGGTCCTCTGTGCTAGGTGCTTTGCTCTTGGCTGGTGCGGCTGATGTAGGAGATGTTCTTTTTCTTGATGGACCTGTGCTCGATGCGCTCGAGGAAGACACCAGGTGGAACTGGTGCTTTGGTCGCGCCAATGTTGGCTAGCTTATCTGCTTCTTCATTGCTCTCACGCCCTATGTGCCGCAACTCGCAGCCTTCGAAGCTGCCCTCCATTAGTTGTACAGTCACGGTAGGCGATCATGTTATCTGCGATTGCATCGCAGGCCTTCATTGTTTGCTGCACCACAAGATTCGAGTCACCATAGATCATCAGTCGAGTGCACCCGAGGGCTTTGGCCATCCGATGCCATGGATCAGGGCCTCGTACTCTGCTTCGTTATTGGATGGAACTCGAATCCCATCTGCAGGATATAGCGAAGCTTGTCGCCTTTTGGTGATATGAGGATGACACCTGCGCCTGCGCCTTCGTTCTTCTTTGAGCCGTCAAAGTACATAGTCCATGAGTTGGACACATCTGGTGCTCCTGGCAACTGAGCTTCGATCCACTCGGTATGGAAGTCAGGTAAGACTTGTGCTTTGATGGCCTTCGGGTAATCATACTTGATATCTCGTGGTGCTAGCTCGATGAGCCATTTTGCGACTCGCCCAGTTGCGTTGGGGTTTGTGAGGATGTCCGATCCCTGAGGTGCTGATTACAGTGATCGGGTGCTCTGCGAAGTAGTGCGTCAGCTTCCTTGAGGACATGAACACGGCGTAGGCCAGCTTTTGATAGTGCGGGTACCGCTGCTTTGATATGGAGAGCACTTCACTCAAGTAATAGACTGGGCGTTGTATGCTTTGGGCGTGTCCCTCCTCCTGCGTTCGACTACCAGTACGGTGCTACCACCCTGTTAGTTGCGGAGACATATAGGTATAGTGGCTCGCGTTCCCTTGGTGCGACGAGGATTGGAGGGCTTGTGAGGACTCGCTTGAGGTCCGTGAAGGCTGCTTCGGCTTCTGGCGTCCACTCGAATTTGTCTGCTTTCTTCATCAGTCGATAGAACGGGAGTGCTTTTTCGCCAGTTTGCTGATGAATCGACTGAGTGCTGCCACTCGACCCGCTAATTTTTGCACGTCATGGAGCTTTGAAGGCCTTTGCATCGTCAAGATGGCCTGTATTTTCTCCGGGTCCGCCTCGATTCCACGAGCCGAGACTAGATACCCCAGGAGCTGCCCGGCTGGCACGCCGAACGTGCACTTCTTCGGGTTGAGCTTGATGTGGAAGCGTTTGAGGTTTGCGAACGTCTCTCGCAAGTCATCGAGTAGTGTGTTTTCCTCCCTTGTTGTGATGACGATGTCGTCTACGTAGACCTGGACGTTTCGCCCAATTTGCTTCTTGAGGCAGTCTTGCATCATGCGCTGGTAGGTTGCGCCTGCGTTCTTGAGCCCAAAGGCATGGTTGTGTAGCAGTAGACCCCGAGTGGGGTTATGAACGCCGTTTTCTCTTCATCCTCTTCCTTCATCCTTATCTGGTGGTAACCCGAGTAAGCATCCAGGAAGGACAAGCGAGCGCACCCGGCGGTGGAGTCGACGATCTGGTCGATTCGAGGTAGTGGAAAGTGATCCTTTGGACACATTTATTGAGTGCTGTGAAATCTACGCACATCCGAAGGATATCTGTGTGCTTCTTCTCTAAGTACGGGGTTGGCCACCCATTGTGATTTCTTGATTTCTCTGATGAAACCTGCTGCGAGTAGTCTGTCGACTTCGGCTTCGACTGCGGTTCTTTTCGGGCCGGATATGCGGCGCATTGTTTGCTTGACTGGTTTAGCATCTGGAAATAATTGGAGAGAGTGCTCGGCGAATTCCCTGGGAATACCTGGCATGTCGGCTGGACACCACGCAAATATATCCCAGTTCTCACGGAGGAATTCGACGAGCGCGCTTTCCTATGCGATAGGCAGACTCGAAGAGACATTGACTGTCTTGGTCGGGTCAGTCGGGTGCACCTGATGCGACTTGTGTCATTGGTGGCATTGAATGCTCTGTCGACTGCCACCTTCTTGTGCTCCGGCATAAGTGTTCGATCGTTGGAGACCGCTAGATCGGCGAGTGTTGCTTCCATGCCGAACATCTCAGAGATTTTGCTAAACTCTCGGTCGCAAGAGTCGGACTTTTGGAAGTTTTTCCTTGACTGTGATTACTCCTTTTGGTCCAGGCATCTTCAGCTGGAGGTATGCTAGTGTGGAACCGCCATGAATCGAGCGAACGTCGGGCGTCCAAGTATGGCGTGGTATTGTGACTTCCAGTCGACAACTTCGAACTCAATCGACTCTGTCCTGAAGTGGTTCTTGTCCCCGAACGTTACGTCGAGTTGTATGGTGCCTTCTGGGCTTATTGCTTTGCCTGGGACGATACCGTGAAAGGTATTTGAAGATCTTGGCAGGTTTTCGACTGACCTGTTCATTTTGCGGAGCGTATCTGCGAAGATGATGTTTATGCCGCTGCCACCATCCATGAAGACCTTGGACATGGCGTAGCCTCCAATTTGTGCGTCGAGTACCAGAGCAGAGTGCCCTGGACGAACGACCGATGGTGGGTGGTCCTCTCTGCTGAAGCTTATTGCAGTTTCGGATCCCTTCAAGAATTCAGTTACGGCAGGAGGTGACATGACCGCCATGTTTACTTGTCGAGTGCGAAGTTTTTGCTCCCTGTTGGAAGGGCGACCTTTCTGTATCATGTACATCTGCCCTTGGGCGGAGGGTACTGAGGTTCGTCCACCCGAGGTACGGGTTGTATGGCACCCGCGATATTTCCGCCTGCGGCAGGCTGTGGTGGTGAGGTGGTGCCATCAGAAGGCACATTGTTTGGCTGAGGCACAGGTGCAGGTGCGGGTGTGTGCGGCTGTTGCCTTTCTGAGTTGTACGTATTCAGACGCTAGTTGGTCGAATTCTCTGCAGTTTCTCATCGAGTGATTGGAGCGCAATTTTCCGTCTTCCCCTTGTACAGGTGGAATCTGCAATCAGCATCCATCTTTTCTTCGAATGATCGCTCGGATTGTGCGCCGGAGCGACTTGCGCCAGTCTTTCCTCTTGTAGCTGTCGCTGCGTTGGCCGCGGTCTCGACTGTCCCGGCGATCATCTCGACTGTCCCGTCGATCTTCTGACCGTCGTCGTCTCGTTTGTCTTGGTTTGCGGGGTGTGGAGAACCCAGCCGCCATGAATTCGGGTCTGTCGTCGTCGTAGTGACGTTTTGAACGCTTGCGCCTTCGGTCGTCTCTGTATGAGTCTCTGCGGCTTCGACTGCCACTTTCATGATTGTCACGGGGTGAGGACCCGCGTGTGGTGCGCGCCATGTCTTCTCCGTCTGCCCACTCAGTCGCGATCTTCAGGAGGTTAGCCACAGAGGTTGGCTTTTGGCGACCAAGTGCTTCTTTGAAGTCTCGCCTGGCGAGGCCCATGATGAAAGCATCCATGGCCATATCTTCTGAAATTACTCCAACTGAGTTGCGTATCTCAGTCCATCGTCGATGTATGACCTCAACGTTTCGTCTGACCGTTGAACGCAAGCTCGCAGCTTCGAACGTTTTTGGGCGCTCACATAGAGGCTCGAAGTTTTTGATGAAGTGTGCGGAAGTGATCCCACGAGTCGTATGTTGATGGAGGTAGAGCCTTGAGCCAGTCGCGGGCTGTGCCTTCGAGCATGAGTCGTATGTATTGCATGGCTGTGATATTTGTGCCTCGCTGGCACGCGACAGCCAGCCTGTAGTCTTCCAGCCACCCTGAAGGTTCCTGTCGACCCGTGTACTTGGGCTGTTCAGATGTGAGTTTGAACCCTTTGGGCATCCGTGTCTCGCGGACGCGTCGAGTGAAGCACAGAGCTCCGTGTGGCTCAGGCTCCGATCAGAGTACGAGTCGCTACTGTAAGATCTGCGTGATCTGCTACCTGCGCCGACGTGAGCCGCTTCTTTCCTTCGAGTGGTGGCGGCGACCACTGCGATTATGCTCTTCACGACGCGTGTCAACTATGGCACGATCTCGACTCCCTCCTGGAGTTTTTGGGATTTGGCGTATGGCCTTCGCCGCTAAGGCGAGTGATTTGATCTGTTGGCGATGTAGTTTTGCATTGGGGTCATCAGCTGGAGGCTTGATTGCCTCTAGGTATGCTGCAGCGGTAAAGAGAGCACCCGCAGCTGTTTTGGGTACTGGCACTCCCTCCTCGTCGTATGAAAGAGTTGCCTAGGTTGCGGGTGAGTGCTGCCCTCTCATCTGCGCGAGGTGTGACAGCCTTGATCTGGGTCTTGTGTCTGCTCGCCCGGTGGAGCTCAGGGAGAGCTGTCTTCTTCGCGCACTCGACAAGCTAGCTTGCTTTTTACGTTCTTCGAGTGTTGCTCTGATCTGCTGCAGTCGAAGTGACCTGCCAGTTGAAGTACTGGAAGGTCAACATCTCCTCCCGTGTTGCGTCTGCTGGCATCATTGTGCACTCCTTGATGACTTTATCTGCTTTTGCTGCCATCTCAGCAGTAATTGTGAGATTTGTGACTCCATCCGGCATAGTAACCGTGCACGGGAACTCTGTAGGCCTGCGACTGGCCGCAGCATCAGATGATTCTGCGGCGAAGGCAACGTAGACCTGCTGGGGTATCACCCGAGGGTATGTGTATGTGTTTTCGAGTCCCGTCATGGACTCGACGTCTTCATCAAGGCTCATGTCGGAGTCGATATGCCCGTCGAGTGGTCCGTCTGGACGGATCTCGCTGTCGATGTCCTTCATCGCCTATGCTCATCTCGGTGTCGGCGAAGTTGTTATGAATCTCGAAGTCGAGGTTGTTGTTGGTGCAGATCTCGGAGTCGACGTGGTTGTCGATATGAGTTTCGGGTTCGTCGAAGTCGCTGAGGGAGATCCCGCAGTCGAAGCTATCCTCGAGTGGGAGATTGAGCTCGGGATCGTTTGTGCTATGCTGATTCGGCCTCCTCACCTTGGAGTTCTTCAATGAGCTCGTTGATCTCTCGAGTCGACATGGTTGTGCGGACGAGCAGGCTTGGAGGATCGACGATGGTATGGACGCAGTTGATGGATCCGCAGTCGAAGGAGCCGCAACGATGGAGCCTCGGGTGCGGAAGTCGCGAGTTGGCGTGGATCTGTCAAGTCCTGCACACCAAGCTTGTTGACGAAAAAATTGAACGAGCCAACGGTTAAACCCAAACCTGACTCGAGATCGGCGAAGGTCTCCTGGAATTTGGCGAGTGTGGCTCGAATCCATCAGAGGATCTGATGTGCTTTTTTT
>CAMZMU010000072.1:25564230-25624240 GCA_947311845.1 Poa pratensis | reverse complement strand
GTGAAAGTTTTTATGATGCCTGGCAGAGATTTTCAGGGTTTGATCAAGATGTGCCCAAATCATGGTCAGGAGCCTTGCTCATTCTACAGACATATAAGGGACTGACACAGCAAACAAGAGCTCATGTTGATTCTGCAGCTGGAGGAGGAATTATGAGCAAAACACTAGATGAAGCCACTGAGCTGATTGAGAGAATGGCCTCACATGATTTCTCATGGACCAATGAAAGAGCTACTCATAGCCCACAGCCAGTGATTCTCAGGTCTAACAACAATGATACCGTGTCAGCTCAGTTGGAAGTCATTACCAAGCAATTGTCTAGTATGATGTCTGATAATTCTTCTGTGGTATCGGCAATCACCACTGGAGGATGCCAAGCTTGTGGCAATTCTGGACACCTAACACATGAGTGTACCAACTTCATGAATGTGGATTCCTCAGTGTCAGAGGTGAACTATGCTCAGAACCAATGACCATTTTCACAGAGCTATAATCCAGTTGGAGAAACCACCCAAATCTGTCTTACAGAGTGGAAATCAATTTGGAAATGCCAGTCATCAAATGCAGGGTTTAGGCAAAACCAAGGTTTTGGTCAGAGCAATTATCAGGGAAGCTCAGTGTCTTTTGCACCAAGTAATCAGAGCAGTTAAGTGAACCCCAGCTCAGAGATAAGAGAATTGATGAAACAGCAGCAGCTTATGTTCAGTGGCATGCAAGAAACACTTAAGCATCAGTCCGATGTCTTCTTTAGTGCAATTCAGCAGATAACAGCTAGTATCAGCAATTCACCAAGTGCTAAAGAAGGAAAGCTACCTTCTCAGACTGAAGAAAATCCTAAAGGTCAATGTGATGCAATTACAGTTGTAGGTGCAGTGACAACTAGAACAGAAAGTCAACTGAAGCCATACTCCCAAAACCAGCTGCTCCTACATATGTTACACCAGCTAGAAGACCCACTGAAACAACTGAGAAGCAGCCATAAATCATTGTAGCAAAACCTGCAACTGTTCAGCCTAAATCAGTTAGTACTCCAGTTACTACAATGCCAGCAGGGGAAAAACCTATACCTAAACCAGAGTGCCATTCCCTGAGAGGTTAGAGAAGAGTAAAGAGGAAAAACAGTATGCCAAGTTCCTAGAGAAGATGAAGTAAGTGCAAGTGACAATTCCAATTCTGGATGCTGTACTGCATGTTCCTATGTATGCAAAAAAATTCAAAGAGCTTATCGCCAAGAAAAGAAGTTTTGAGGAACCAGAAATAGTTACTATGACTAGGCAATGCAGTGCAATATTGCAAAATTCCCTGCCCAAGAAACTGGATGATCCAGGAAGCTTCTGTATCCCTTGTCACATTGGAAGTAAACAGTTCCTGCACTATGTGATCTGGGTTCAAGTGTCAGTGTGCTTCCATTATCCTTATGTAAATTGATGCCCCTTGGTGATCTGAAGCAGACACCAATGACACTTCAGCTTGCAGACAGAACCATGAGGAAACCAGCTGGAGTATTGCTTGATGTGCCAATTGTGGTAGACAAGTTTGCATATCCAGTAGATTTTGTAGTTCTGGAAATGGATGATACTTCTGAAACAGTAATTCTGGGAAGAGCTTTTTCTGGCTACAGTTGGTGCAGTGATTGATGTCAGGGGATAAAACTGAAATTGCAGTTTGGAACTGAAGAAATAATTTTTGATATGAAACATGCAACTCATCTGTCATCAGACCAAGCCCACTGTAATTCCATTGATATTGTGCAGGAACTTGTCAAAAGCACTTATGATAAAACAGGCAACAATCTTGAATTTGATCCAGAAATCCTTGAGCAAGTGGGACAGAAATGCATTGCTGAAATTTTTCATCTTGAGGCAGTGTATGAAGATGAATTGGACAAAATGCTTGAGTTACCTGACAGCAGTAAAGAAGCAGAGCCTGAGTTGAAAAAATTGCCTGACCATGTTACTTACAGATTTCTTGAACCCAACAAAAAGTGTCATGTGATTGTTAGCTTAGATTTGGATGAAGAACAGACAGAGAAGTTGTTGACAGTGCTGAGAAAACACAGAAGAATTCTAGGCTACTCAATAGAAGACATGATTGGTATCAGTCCATCTATTTGCACACACAGAATTCATTTGGAGGAGGACAGTGTACCTTCCAGAGATCATCAGAGAAGATTAAATCCACAGATGCAAGAAGTTGCTAAAAAGGAAGTTCTGAAGTTACTGAGTGCTGACATCATCTACCCTATCTCAGATAGTGAGTGGGTCAGTCCCATACACATTGTGCCAAAGAAAGGTGGGATAAGAGTGGAAACTTCAGAAGCTGGTGAAGAATTACCAACTAGAAAAGTGACAGGCTGGAGGCTGGTTACAGATTTCAGAAAGCTAAATAAGGCAACAAGGAAAGATCATTTTCCAATGCCATCTGGATGGTTACTCAGGATTTCTACAAATTCCTATACACCCTTTGGATCAAGATAAAACCACTTTTACTTGTCCATATGGTACATTTGCATACAAGAGGCTACCATTTGGCCTTTGCAATGCCCCTGGTACTTTTCAGAGATGCATGATGGCAATTTTCTCAGACTAGATTGAAAAGATCATGGAAGTATTTATGGACGATTTTACTGTATATGGCAGCAACTTTCAGGAATGTCTGAAAAATTTGGAAGTAGTTTTGCAAAGATGCTCAGAGTACAACCTGGTGCTCAATTGGGAAAAGTGTCATTTCCTTGTCAGAGAAGGCATAGTGCCTGGACACCTTGTTTCTGAAAGAGGAATAGAAGTAGATAGAGCCAAAGTGGAAGTGATCTCCAAATTACCATACCAGTTAATGTGAAAGGAATTCAGAGTTTTCTGGGACATGCTGGATTTTATAGAAGATTTATCAAGGACTTCTCAAAAATTGCAAAGCCCCTGACTCACTTACTGAATCATGATGTTCCATTCATATTTGATGAGGAGTGCAGAAAGTCATTTGCTAAGTTGAAAGAAGCTCTGATAACTGCTCCTGTTGTTCAGCCTCCAGACTGGAAATTGCCATTTGAACTAATGTGTGATGCTAGTGATTATGCAGTAGGAGCAGTCCTAGGACAGAAAAAGGATAAGGCTCTTCATGTGATTTACTATGCAAGCAAGACACTTGATGAAGCTCAAATCAATTACACAATAACTGAAAAAGAACTACTAGTTGTGGTTTATGTATTTGACAAATTCAGACCATATTTGGTGGGAAATAAGTGCATTGTATACACTGATCATGCAGCAATTAGACACCTGATGAATAAGAAGGATGCTAAGCCCAGATTGATCAGATGGATTCTTTTGCTTCAGGAATTTGATGTGCAAATCAAGGACAAGTCTGGTGCAGAGAATGCAGTAGCTGATCATCTGTCAAGAATAACAGAAAACAATTCAGACAGCAGCAAGATAAATGGTGGTTTGCCTGGAGAACAACTGATGCAGATAACTCAGTCAGAAAAGAAATGCCCTTGGTATGTAGATATGGTGAATTACTTGGTTTGTGGCATTGATCCCCCTGACATGACTTATCAGCAGAAGAAGAAATTCATAAGTGATGCTAAACACTATTACGGGGATGAACCACACCTGTACAAGCATTGCATGGATGGTATCATGAGAAAATGTGTTGCTGAGTCTGAAGTCCCTAAAGTAATTCATCACTGTCATTCATCTCCCTATGGTGGCCATGCTGGCAGTACAAAAACTCAAGCAAAAGTCTTACAGGCTGGGTTCTACTAGCCAACCATGTTCAAAGACATATATAACTATGTGAAAAGCTGTGATCCTTGTCAGAGAAGTGGAAAAATTAGCAAGAACATGAGATGCCTCAAAAAGGAATTTTGGAAGTTGAGCTGTTTGATGTCTGGGGAGTAGACTTTGTTGGACCTCTGCCATCGTCAAATGGATTCAAACACATACTTGTGGCAGTTGACTATGTCTCAAAATGGGTTGAAGCGGTACCAATAGTGAATGCAAATGCAAAGTCAGTCTGTAAACTATTCAAGCAAGTAATTTTCCCAAGATTTGGAATTCCAAGGGTATTTATCAGTGATGGAGGTAAGCATTTCAATAATGCTCAGCTTGAGAAACTCTTTGCCAAGTATGGAGTCCACAGCCACGAGTAACAACACCATACCATCCACAAGCAAATGGACAAGTGGAGCTGTCAAATAGAGAAGTGAAGCGGATCCTTGAAAAAATGGTAGCAAGAACAAGAGCAGATTGGTCTGCTAAATTACCAGAAGCATTGTGGGCATATAGAACAGCTTTTGAAACTCCAATTGGAATGTCCCCATTCAGACTTATCTATGGCAAAGCATACCATCTGTTAGTTGAGTTAGAACATAAGGCAGATTGGGCTATCAGAAAACTGAATCTTGACTTGAACCTAGCTGGGAAGCACAGGAATCTGCAGCTATGTGAGCTTGATGAGCTGAGGCAAGATGCATATGAGAGCTCCAGAATTTACAAGGAGAAGACCAAAAAAATTCATGACAGACATATTCTCAGGAGAGATTTTCAGCCAGGAGAGAGGGTGCTCGTTTATGACTCCAGATTTCACCTCTTTCCTGGAAAATTCAAGTCAAGATGGTATGGCCCTTGCATTGTGAAGAAAGTGCTGAACAGTGGAGCTGTTGAAGTCCTAAGTCAGTCACAAGGCAGATTTAGAGTCAATGGACAGAGGCTCAAGAAGTATTTGCCAGGAGATTCTATGATAACTGATGAAGCAGAATTGGACAAAGAAGAGGGAGAGGCTGAGCAAGCTCCTCCTTCAGCCTGATGGAAATGAGGTCAAGCTAAAGACCATAAACAAGTGCTGCTCAGGAGGCAACCTGAGACTAATAATGTTATTTTCATGTTTTCTTTTTTCTTTTTCTTTTATTTTTATTTCAGGTACATTAAAGAAGGGAAGAGTTGAGCAGAGAAGCATGAAAGCAGAGTAGCAGAGTACATTCAGAGAAAAACTGCAAAGCCCTCAGGTGAAAATGTTTCAACCTGAGCATAATTCTTGCTTATTTGCAGAACAGTCATGCTATTATACATGTTCCATCATCATTTGGTTTGCATGAGGCTAAGAAATAATTGCTATACATTTTCTGGATGATGAACAGTGCATGATCTATTCTATATAAGTTTACATGTTACTATAAATCTTGCTTAGGTTTTGTTTATGAGTAATACTGGTTATGCATTCAGAATCAAATAGCTGTATTGAATTTCCTTTGTTTCTCCATTTAAAATATTTGAATTGCTAAGATGCTCTAGTTCAGTTCAGTAGATGAAGCTTTATTATCCATTTTATAGCCTTTTACTAACATTTTTTGCATTAGCCTGTCATGATCCTGGGATCTGTGACAGGTGAAGCACTAACCATTCAACATTGCATCCAAATTGTAATTACCAAGTACTGACTCTTTTTGCATTAGCAATCATGATCTCTGGATTGTGATTTGTGAAGCACTAACTAAAAGTAAGTTTTGCAGAAATCCCTTTTAAAAGGATGAAGCCCCAAAATTTGAGCATTAGCATACTATGATCCTGGGATCTGTACTATGTGAAGCACTGACTGAATTAACCAAAGCATTTGCATACTAACTATTTGATAATCCCCAAGAGCAAGGAATCACTGTAGCACAATTCGATAAGTATTTGAGTGTCGAACCCACGAGGAGCTGAAGGTAAACTATCTATTCTCTAAAGCCCTATAACCCTCTTATATGGCCGTTTGTGCAAAGCAATAAGTTTAAATATGAAAGGAACTAACTAATGAAAGCAAGTGATGTGGAATGGGTTTATCTAGTAACAAGTTTCTCAATCAAGTTTCAAACGCAAGTTTCTTAGAGCAAGTTTCTCAAAGTAGGAAGTAGCAAATATCTCAAGGGAGCAAATGTTCTAGCAATTGTTATTTCATTCGTGTGGTTGTCACAATTAGTGAAGCACATGTTTCAGTCTTAATTGTTTCTTCTAGGAAGGAGCCATAAATAGGTGTAGCCAAGTAAATGAACTAAAACCCCTTATGATGGATCTCATGGCCAAGTAAATGAGCACACAAGAATTATTAAGATATAAAAGTCCCACCATAGCCTTAAGTTATAAGGTCCCCTATATATATCCCCCAATAAAGTAACTTCATGACTCAGTTTCAGGTTTACATGTCCTCCCA
Source organism: Poa pratensis (assembly GCA_947311845.1). Taxonomy (NCBI): domain Eukaryota; kingdom Viridiplantae; phylum Streptophyta; class Magnoliopsida; order Poales; family Poaceae; genus Poa; species Poa pratensis. Next base: position 25,618,054 of record CAMZMU010000072.1, on the reverse strand, counting down.
AGTCTCCCTCACTCCATTACATTACCGTGATCACCTTACATGCATTCCCCAACATATGTGTGCACTCATATATTGTACATAAAGACAATCATCAAAGATAACAAAACTTGTATGCAACCAATCAACGAACTATTTCACTATTGCCATGAACAAATCACTTCTCAAACATAGATGGAGAGACACAATAGATCAAGGGAATAGTATATTGCACCATATATCATGTTTGCCAAGAGTTTACAGTGGAGAGATGGAGATGATCTTGCTGTAGATGTTGACGATGAACACGCCAGAGGGGGGGTGGAGCCCTCGGAGGTGATTCCGGCGGCGTTTCCCCCCTCCGATCTTCTCCGGCGGCAGCCTTCTGACTCTCTGTTTCGTGGTTTTGTGTTTTCTCCGCCGCCCTCTTCCAAAAGCCGTCGGGGACTATTTTTATAGTCATTTTTAGGTCAAGACGGAGGCTCGGGAAAAAAGATCGACGGCAACGGAGCCTCGAGGCCCAGGTTGATGGGTCCCACGCGGCCAAGAAATCTGGCCATGTGGGCCCACTCAACTTGGCCCTCGGGTCTCCGTTTGTTCGCTTTCTTTGCTCCCACGCTTTGTTCCTTCCAAAAACTGATCTCCGTAAATTATTAGGTCATTTGGACGTCGTTTGGGTCCCTGAAACATCAAAATATAGAAAATAGGCTTTTCTGCCTGTGCAGGGTTAATTCCAGAAAATAGGGAAATAATGAAATATTCCCAAAATCAATATAAAACAATGATATAACCCTTATATGATGCAAACATAATTGAAATATAAGTAATATAATGCAAAGTTCATGTATGCATTTTAAATGCATCACTATTGCATAAGCATTAGCATGTCATGATCCAGGGATCTGTGGCATGTGAAGCAGTAACTTGCATGCATTTCTGCATTCGGGTTATTTCTGGATTTTCTAGCTTTAATTCTGAACTTGAACTGATTATCCTTTTGATTCAATGTTTTTAAATTTAGAAACTCATGAAAGTCATACTGAAATCTTTTTCTGAAGCTACTTAGTATCACCCGTGAATTAAAAATCTAGCAATGACTTATATACACATGAATCCTCACTGTTCACTTTTAGATTTTGTCAGTCTTATCAGTGCATTTCCTTTACTTGAGGACAAGCAAAGATTCAAGTCTGGGGGTTTGATGTGCATGTTATTTATATGATTTTTGCCCCCTGTTTATATCAAATGCACATCCATTCACATCATTTTGCACTGCAAAACCATGATCACAGTACTGAAAATGGCCAAAATGAGCATTTCATCTTCTTTCTCTGCTTTATTGCAGAACAGTGCGAAAAGGCACTATATATCCTTCAATTGGCCATCAGCAAGGACTAAAAGGTTATGAAGTCATAAAATAGAGAGGACCATCTTGTGGGAGAAGAAAGGAAGTAGAGGGACCAAAAGGCATAAAGTGCAGTGTACCACCACCCTCTGCCACAGCTGAGAAGGACCCAAGCAAAAAGGTGGCAAAAGTTAGAAGTCACAGAGGATGAGATAAGAAGGAGAAGGTTTGAATGAGCAAAAGAGGGATCAGCTTGGAAGGCAAGAAAGCAAAAAGTGCATACAGGTGAAACACCCCATGTGAGGGGAAGGTTCCCTCCTCATCTCCTACCACCACCACATTGGCCCCTGTGTGTTGCCTGCATAAAGTGCAGAGGAGGCTGCCTGGAGCTAATCGATCCACCACACCACCATCACTTCCCCCCTTTCTTCCTCCACACCTCAGCCACCACCAAGAGCAAGACAGGAGCAAGAACATGGCTCAAGTGCTGCATCACCATGAAGAATTGTGACTTGCTCGACTGAAGAACAAGATCTCCTGCCCCTCTACTTCCTCTGCTGCTCAAGATCATCTACTGCAACCCCTGCTGATCAAGGACTCCAACTGCATCATCTGCTGCTCCAAGACCTCTTCTACATCTTCCACCTGCTGTGATCTACACCAACACCCAAGAGCTCCATCAAGACAAGGAAGAACAACTCAATTATCTGCTCTTTTGCTTGTTTACTCACTCTGAACCCTGTGAATCATCCATCTGTCAGTGTGTACTTCGTGTTAAACCCTGTCTGTCGATTTGTAATGTGTTTTAGCCTGATCTGTGTGGATGTTGTCCAGGACTTGTGTTGATTTGTTAGTGAAGTACCCCTGTGATGTTAGTTTGTTGATTTCTACATGTTTCCTTGTGTGATCTGCATCCTAAATCCCCTTGCTTCTTTTCACCATCTAGTTGTTGTAATTTATGTCACTTAAAACCTGAAAAACCCATAAAAAGAACCACCTTTGTTTCAATTTATTAGTAGTTCTAGTTAAATCAAACTCCTTTTACTTGATCTAGCTGTGAAGCAAGCACTATCTTTTAGTGATCTATTCCCTGAGTTCGAACACGACACTCCACTATCTCTGCATACATCACAACTTACGAAACATCAAATAGGAAAAAATGCAATGCAACCTACGGGACATGGCCAATGCCTAAGGAATCACATAGATACAAAATTCTCAAAAATCGGAAGGCGGAACGACTGTCATTAACCTAAAAAAAAATCTCAAAAAACAAGCGAGTAAGAAAACATGACTTAATAGAGTTTGGATTAACGTGGAGGCAACGAGCCAGCGACCACCATCATGGTGGGGGTGGTGGGTCTTGGGCATAGTAGCGGCGCCAACCTTGGCGGCCTGGCGTGGCGGGGGTAGACAATTGGTAGGCAACGTAGAAAAGAAGGCCCGAAAGGCGGGGAAAACAGTCGCTCAATATAGAGGTGAAACAGAGCGACAACAACACGAGAGGGAGAATGAGATGAGGTGTAGGAGAGTTGGTTGTGAAGATTAATGTGCCTAGTAAAACTGAATGTGATTCAACCTGGTGACCATGCATTCTATAAGTACCACATAAAATTTTGCCCCATTGTCTTGCAGTGTACTGGTCGTCGCGCTGGAGATTGCACAGATCCATATGATTAGCTGTGAATCATGCATTGAAAAGGAAGAATCGCAAACAAGTCTTATCTATCTATACCTCTTATAAAGCAAAACCCCACTAAGTGCATTAATTATTTTTCTATCTCAACATGCAAGCTATCCACATCACCCACTATTATAGCCAATCAATTTTCCATGTCACCCCAACTAAAATAACTAATAATAGTACATCTTTCATGCAACCTATCCATGTCATCTTTTTTAGCCATATAATTGTCCATGTCATTATTATTTAGTCCTCAAATTTTTAACAATTTCACACGAGTTAAACTTAGTGTCTCAACTATTGTGATCAACTGAATCTTGACAATTGAATATTTAATACGTCGTATACCATTTCATTTACATAATAATTTTTTAAGAGATTCCCGCTGCAATGCGCGGGGTATTCTTCTAGTTATTGTAAATGTCAGCTGTCAGTTGTCCATTTCTCACGGAATCGATCTAACTCTACAGCAGAGCACGTAAAGTGGGATAAATCCGAAGTCAACATCACGATCATTTCGTGGTATATAAAGTATGCACTTGAACGAATCAACATAATTTCACAGACATGGATGGCAATTCCATTGACCTTGCGTTTGTCGGTAGTACACGAATGAATATTCAGGAATCAAAAGTTACAAGAAATAGCAGTTTCCAAAGATGAACATTACTCGTAGTTTTTTTTTTGCGGGGAAACCTGGTTACATCAAATCCGAACAATTACAGAAAGGATCTCCTTGAAAGTAAAAAATACACATAAGACCTTCTGCAACCCTAGGTCGTCGCCGACGATGAGGACGTGCCGATGGCGTGGCCGCCGCCGCTTCTCCACGAAAGCTTGGATACGGAGAAGACCCCAGGCGCGCGGGTTGTCGTCGAACCTCGAAATCCGAAGATCCTCCATCCGCCGCCGCCAGCAACCACCCAGCCCAGATCTGACACTAGATCTCCGAAGAACTCGAACCGGCTCCGCCGCACCGGACGCCGGGTGGGGTAGCTCGCACACAGAAGCCCCGAGGCTTCGAGCACGAGAGAAGAGATGCTCCACCATGGATCTCCACCGAGCTCCACCGTCGACGAGGACGAGCATCTCCAGCAAAACCAACTCCGGCCGCGCCTCCATCGCCAAAGCGCCGCCGTCTTGGACCCTGCAAGCTCCTACGCTATATACACACTGGGGATCGGGGTTCCCCCCACCTCCCGCCGCCGGAGCGGCCGGCGGAGGAGAGGGGAACCAGCGATACGCCGGCGGTGAGGTGGGGAAGCGGGGTGGTTCCAGAAATCACCTCTGCTTTGCGGGGAGAGGAGACGTGTCCAAGCTAGTTCCAAATCCAATACACAATTGAGACTTATCGATCCGATTTCACATAAAATCCTCCCGCGGCGCACCACGGCTGCGCTTGTCGGTCTAGCTGCTGGCTTTACTGCCGACGAGGCATGAAAACCTGGAGATCGGAGACGAAGGCAAACGGCATTAGGCCATACCATTAAATAGCACACATGAACGACTTGGTCGATCGATCAATCGATCTACCAAAGTTCAAGCATTTTGGGTCTAAGAAATCAACAGCTGTTTTAGATTAGCAATGTGTCGTACCATTTTGCCATGAAGCCCTGTTCAGTCGGCGGGCCTGCTTCAATCGGCTGTTTGTTGGCCGGGTGGCCGACGTAGTAATCTTGTTTTAGCAAGACAAGACAAAGAGAGACTTAGTAACAAAGCCATGTCCCAGTCCAGCGTTTCTATATAATCAAAAGCAGCGTTGAGTGCACTTACCACCAGTAATGTGTTCGTTCACATCTGGAGGAGTTTCAACTGCGGGCTGCGGCTGTTCGTTCTGTTCGTCAGCGTTTGCTGGGCGGCCAATGAAGTAGCCTACGTTGAGAGAAAATCACCAGATTTATTTCAGCAAAACTAGTCTGGCAAACAAGATCGTGGTTTGGGAATCGGATTATCTCATGTTACTGCTAATTAATACTTCACCTTTCCCACAGGTGGATCCGTGGATGGATAGATCGATGAGTTGAGCAAACTTTCACAGGTAGTAGAGTAATGGACAACATCACAGCGGATACGTACCTCCAGGAGGAGTCGCCATGGAGTTTAGCGGTAGCCGCCAAGGTGTTCTCCGGCTGGGTTCAGCTGCTTCAATTCCTCTCCCTGTCCTGCCCTGTTCCTATCTTCTCCCGGCGGGACGACGATCGGACGTTTTTATATATATAATCCAGTTGCTGCTTTCTTGGTGGTAGCGCGAGAGGAGGAGAGAGAGAGGGAGAGAACTGGAGATGCCTTAGCCCAGGCTGGCAATAATTTAGGCCGGTAATGCATGCCCACCACTAGGGCTGGACTAACGAGCTGCTCGGCTCGTTAAGTCTCGGCTCGTTAAGACTCGTGATCGTTAAGTCTCGAATCGTTAAGCTCGTTAAGGCTAACGAGCTAAATATAAAGCTCGGCTCGGTTCGTTAAGTGTTCGCGAGCGCTCGCGTGCAGCTCGTTAAGAAAATAAATCTGAATATAGAGATGACGAGGTAATTGACGATTAACAGGAAGTAAAAGGGATTCGATGTTTCCTACATTGGTTGACCATAGATCTCGGTTGTGATATGGGCTTGCTAAAAAAAGTTGAGTCATCACTTGTTAGGTTGCTAGTTAGATGAGATCTACCTTTAAAAAGACATGGGATCCAAATTAACGAGCTTAACGATCTGCTCGCGAGCCTCGTTAGCTCGCTCGTTTAGCTCATTAGCAATAACGAGCCAAAATCATTGCTCGGCTCTGTTCGTTAGCATAACGAGCCGACCTAAACGAGTCGACCAAACGAGTACTCATTGAGCTTGTCGAGCATCGAGCTTTATATCCAGCCCTACCCACCACTCCACCAGGCATCAGCGAGCCGACGACCCGGAATGCAGGTCTCCCGTCAGAGTCCAGATTAGTGGAATGCGAGGTCTAGGTAGATATATAGAGAAAATTCCAAATAAATACCACAATTACGCACAAAGTTCGCAAATTCAGCGAGATTCGTAACTTTTCCAAAAATCCATCGCCGGTTGCATTCAATAGAACTGATACTCGATTTTAGCCGTGCTAACAAGTTTCCTAACACAGGGACAAACTGTCAAGGATGACCAAAGTGGAGACGTCCGGCTCGGACAACCGTTGGAAAGATTCCAAAAACCAACCACAGTTGCGCATGAAGTTCTCATATCCACCTATATGCGTAGTTTTCCAAAAATCCACCGGTATTTTTTGCTGGTTATTTGGATATAGGCATGTAGCACCGATATTTTGTTTTTAACATGCTTACAAGGTTTCTGACTAGCGGGGCACGTTGTCAGGCTAACGTGGCAAAGGAGAACACCCTAAAAGATACGTAAGTTAGATGAGTTATAATTTATCGTTTTTTTAGTGTTATAAAAGACCACACCTGATCTTCCCCTAGCTCATGTCCGTTCGGACCAATGCTGCCACGACCACCTGTCGTGCGCCACAGCGCCCAGACCCTCGCCACCGCTGTCGTCCTGTCACTCTCGCCTCAACCTCATCGACAACCTGCGGGCACAAGCATGTGCCGCTGATACGTCTCAAACGTATCTATAATTTTTGATGTTCCATGTTGATATTATACCAATTGTTACATGTTTTATATACACTTCATAGCATTTTTATGCATTTTCTGGGACTAACCTATTAACAAGATGCCACAGTGTCAGTTCCTGTTTTCTGCTGTTTTTGTATTTCAGAAAAGCTGTTCTGAAAATATTCTCGGAATTGGACGAAACCTGGACAGGACCTCCTATTTTCCAACACGTACACGAATTCCGAAGGAGAGACGGAGGCGACCGAGGAGGGAGCCACACCCTAGGGCGGCGCGGCCCCCCTCCAACCGCGCCGTGGTGGGGTGTGGGCCCCTCGGGTCGCTCCAGCCGCCGCCCTTTCGCCTATTTATCCATCTTCACGGGAAAACCCTAGACACCCGAGCCTCCATCCACGAAAAGTTCCGTTGCCGCCGCCATCGTCAACCCTAGCTCGGGAAGGTTCTGAAGCTCTTCCCGGCACCCTGCCGGAGAGGGGAATCATCACCGGAGGGCTCTACATCACCATGCCTGCCTCCGGAGTGATGCGTGAGTAGTTCATCTTTGGACTACGGGTCCATAGCAGTAGCTAGATGGTTGTCTCTCCACTTTATGCTATCATGTTTAGATCTTGTGAGCTGCCTATCATGATCAAGATCATCTTATTGTAATGCTACATGTTGTGTTTGCTGGGATCCGATGAATATTGAATACTATGTCAAGTTGATTATCAATCTATCTTATATGTTATTTATGATCTTGCATGCTTTCCGTTACTAGTAGATGCTTTGGCCAAGTAGATGCTTGTAACTCCAAGAGTTAGTATTTATGCTAGATAGTGGGTTCATGCCTCCGGTAATCTGGGAGAGTGACAGCAACTTCTAAGATTGTGGATGTGCTGTTGCCACTAGGGATAAAAAACCGATGCTTAGCTTAAGGGTGCGCCGTTAGGTCTAATGCATTTGTTTACATTACGCACATTACTTAATGCGATTATCCGTTGCTTGCAACTTAATACCAACGGGGAACTCGGTATGACAACCTGGAGGTGGATTATTAGTCATAGACGCTGTTGGATAACGGTCTATGTATTTTGTCGTAATGCCCACATGAATATCATAGTAATCATCATGTCATATATATGCATTGTCATGCGCTCAATATTTTGTCAATTGCCCAGCTGTAATTTGTTCACCCAGCATGTTAGTTATCTTTTATGGAGAGACACCACTAGTGAACTGTGGACCCCGGTCCATTCTTTTACACTGATAATACAACCAACTGCAATCATTGTTCCTTTTCATTCTCTGCAATTAAACACTATTTTCCACACCATACGTTTAATCCTTTGTTTTCAGCAAGCCAGGAAGATTGACACCCTTCCTGTTTCGTTGGGGCAAAGTAGTTTGATTGTGTTGTGTGCAGGTTCCACGTCAACAGCCGAACTCCCTTCCACACGCAAGTACTTTTCTGGACCGTTGACAACCTTCAGAAGTGCTTTTGCTCCTACTGGATCTGATAACCTTGGTATCTTACTGAGGGAAACTTGCTGCTACACTGCTTCATACCTTCCTCTTGGGGTCTCCCAACGAACGTGTGTCCCACGTCATCAAGCAATTTTTCTGGCGCCGTTGCCGGGGAGCAAGAGGATTTCTGCAAGGGGAGTTTCACGCTTCCAATCTCTTTACTTTGTTATTGTCTTGCTTAGTTTATTTTTATCTTGTCTTGTTTGCTTTATTTATCAAAAACACAAAAAAATTAGTTGCTTAATTCGATTGTTATTTTTCTGTTTTGTTTTAATTTTGCTAAAATGAGTACCCCTGAGAACACTAAGTTGTGTGATTTCACTAGCACGAACAACAATGATTTCATTAGTACACCTATTGCTCCACCTGCTTCTAAAGCAGAATTCTATGAAATTAAACCTGCACTTTTAAATCTTGTTATGAAAGAGCAATTCTCTGGTGTTAGTACTGATGATGCTGCTGCTCACCTTAATAATTTTGTTGAACTTTGTGAGATGCAAAAGTATAAGGAAGTAGATGGTGATATTATTAAACTGAAACTTTTTCCTTTCTCTTTGAGAGGACGTGCTAAAGAATGGTTGCTATCTTTGCCTAGAAATAGTATTGATTCATGGACTAAATGCAAAGATGCTTTCATAGGAAAATATTATCCTCCTGCTAAGATCATATCTTTGAGAAGTAGCATTATGAATTTCAAACAATTTGATAATGAGCATGTTGCTCAAGCTTGGGAGAGAATGAAATCATTGGTAAAGAATTGTCCCACCCATGGACTGACTGCTTGGATGATCATCCAAACCTTTTATGCAGGATTAAATTTTTCTTCAAGAAACCTATTGGATTCGGCCTCTGGAGGTACCTTTATGTCCATCACTTTGGGTGCTGCAACAAAGCTTCTTGATGATATGATGATAAATTATTCTGAATGGCACACCGAAAGAGCTCCACAAGGTAAGAAGGTAAATTCTGTTGAAGAAACCTCTTCCTTGAGTGATAAGATTGATACTATTATGTCTATGCTTACAAATGGAAAAAGCATGTTGATCCAAATAATGTTCCTTTAGCTTCTTTGGTTGCTCAAGAAGAGCATGTTGATGTGAACTTCATTAAAAACAATAACTTCAACAACAATGCTTATAGGAATAATTTTGGTAATAACAATTATAAGCCCTATCCTTCTAGTAGTGGCAATGGTTATGTTAATTCTTATGGTAATTCCTACAACAACAATAAGAGTGTACCCTCTGATCTTGAAGTCATGCTTAAGGATTTTATTAGTACACAAACTGCTTTTAATAAAACTGTTGAGGAAAAATTTGGGAAAATTGATGTTCTTGCCTCTAAAGTTGATAGTCTTGCTCTTGATGTTGATTTGATAAAAATTAAGAATATGCCTCATGATGTTAAAGAGAGCAAAACTCTCAATGCCATTCAAGTTAAAATTGACAACAATGTTAGGATGCTAGCTGAGTTGCATGCTAGGTGGGAAAGAGAGGATGAAATTGCTAAAAAGAATAATATTGCTAGAGTTTACACTATTACCACACTAGCAATGCTGAAGTTTCAAATGTTAACAAACCTCCTACTCTTAATGGTAAAGTAATTGGTGTTGGCAATGTCTCTACTTCTATTGCAAAACGTTTAAAATTGCCTGACAACACTGAAACTGTTCTTGATAAAAGTACTGAAATTTTTCAAAACATGGGAGACAATGGTCCCATTACCTTTGATAATAATGATTTTGATTTTGATGGTTGCAATATTTCTGAAGTAATTAAGTTCTTGCAAAAGCTAGCTAGAAGTCCTAATGCTAGTGCTATAAACATGGCTTTTACTAAACACATTACTAATGCTCTCATGCAAGTTAGGGAAGAGAAATTAAAACATGAAGCTTCTATCCCTAGGAAGTTAGAAGATGGTTGGGAGCCCATCATTAAAATGAAGGTGAATGATTTGATTGCAATGCTTTATGTGATCTTGGTGCTAGTATTTCTGTTATGCCTAAGAAACTTTATGATATGCTTGATTTAGCACCTTTGGAACACTGTTATTTGGATGTTCACCTTGCTGATAATACTATAAAGAAACCTTTGGGGAGAGTTGATGATGTTTTTATAATGGTTAACAACAACCTTGTCCCCGTTGATTTTGTTGTTTTGGATATTGAATGCAATGCTTCTTGTCCTATTGTTTTGGGAAGACCTTTCCTTAGAACTGTTGGTGCTATTATTGATATGAGAGAGGGGAATATTAAATATCAATTCCCACTCAAGAAAGGTATGGAACACTTCCCTAGAAAGAAGATGAAGTTACCTTTTGATTCTATTGTTAGAGCAAATTATTCTGTTGATGCTTCTTCACTTGGAAACACTTGATTCTTACTTTCTGCGCCTAGCTGAAAGGCGTTAAAGAAAAGCGCTTATGGGAGACAACCCATTATTTTATTTCTGCAATTTTTCTTCTTTTTGAGTCAAGGAGTTTTTACTTCTGTAACAATTCCTTTGTATCTTTATTTTTGCATTGTTGTGCCAAGTGGAGCCTCTAATAGGAAGATGATGCTAGATTTGGATTTCTGCGCAGGAACAGATTTCTGCTGTTCACCGTTTTACTTCTGTAAAATCACAGAAAATTATTTAAATCTACAAATTTTTGTGCGTGATCCTCAGATATGTACGCATCTTTCGTTAGTTTTGAGTTTTTCGATCTGAGCAACGTAAGTGCCTCGAAAAAATTCATCTTTACAGACTGTTCTGTTTAGACAGATTCTGTCTTTTATTTTTCGCATTCTCTCTTTTACTAGTGTTGAGTGAATTCTTTTTTAGGGTGAAGAGCTTCACATAACATCAGTAGCAGTAGTTAATGTTAAAAGTAATGGTCATGTTTGTGTCCTTATAGAACATGTGAGTTTTTGATTGTGCACTAACCCTCTAATGAGAATTACTCTGAGTTTGGTGTGGCGGAAGTTTTCAAGGGTCACTAGTACAGAACGACACATCGGATACCCCTCTATGGCAACGGCAGGAGTTAGGCGACGGTAAATCGCGACATCCCCCGCGTGCCCGCACTGGGCCGTAATGCAGGCCCACAACAAAGACAATGGGTGAATAGTGGAATATATGTTGGCAACGGAGTTTGGTTTAACTCCGTTACCGATGTGTGCTCATCGCACATGGACAGTTTCGTAATCTCCGTTGCCATTAGAAGCAGCCCGACAGCCGGCCTATAAGAACCTACTATGCCCTTCACTCTCACTCTCACTGTCTCACTTCCAACCCTAGCCGGCGCTGGTAGATCTCCTCTCTCTCCACTCTCTCGCACTCTCTCGCATGGCTTCCACCGTCGGCGCTGGTAGATCCGGCCATCGCGGCCGTGGCCGCCCCACCCTCCGGGCCTTCAGGCAGCAGCAGCGTCAGCTGGTGTTGCGGGACGAGCTTGCGGAACAGGCCGCCGCCGATCCGGCCCCCGCGGGCCGGTCCCGCAGCCTTGGCGCTCGTCCGCACGGCGAAGGCTCCGGCCGCACCCGCTCATTTGGCCACCATTGCAGCTACCGCGAGATCCGCCAGGCGATGTACCCCGGCCGCCATCCGTCTTCCTCCTCCTCCTCGTCCTCGTCCTCCGATGAGGAGGAAGAGGAAGAGGAAGATGAGGAGGATCGTGATCTGGAGATCGCTTGCCAACTCTCCCACGCCGATTTCGAGCGCGAGGACACCAAGCGTCGTCAGGGCGAGGCCGATCTGGAGGCGGCGGTCCTCCTCTCCGAGGTGTCGACCCAGGTCGAACGCGCCGAGGAGGCGGTCTACCAGTCTGACCTCCGGGCCGCCATAGCCCTCTCTTTGGTCCACGGCGAGGGCAAGGCGCCGCTAGGGGAGGCCGGCGCTAGCTCCGTCGCCGGCGGCGACGCTAAGCGAGCCCGCCTCGCCTAATGTAAAACCCCAGTTCAGTAGGATAGCTGTTTTCTACTCCCTCCGTTCCAAATTACTTGTCTCAACTTTGTCCAAATTTGCATGTATCTAGACATATTTTAGTGTAGAGATACATCCAAATTTAGACAAAGTTGGGACAAGTAATTTGGAACGGAGGGAGTAGTTGTAAGTAGCTAATTGTTTATCCATAGATTTGATCTGTTTTTAGTAGGCATTGTTTACACATAAATTTTAGCTATTTTTTAGTTGTAAGTAGCTAATTGTTTATCCATAGATTTGCTCTGTTTTTAGTAGGCATTGTTTACACATAGATTTTAGCTGTTTTCTAGTTGTAAGTAGCTAATTGTTTATCCATAGATTTGGTCTGTTTTTAGTAGGCATTATTTACACATAGATTTTAGCTGTTTTCTAGTTGTAAGTAGCTAATTGTTTATCCATGGATTTTCTCTGTTTTTAGTAGGCATTTGCTCTGATTTTAGCTTTGTTTCTGTTATGCCGATGATTAAAATTAGGTGACACCGTGTGAACCGGGGGTGGCGCTAGTGATCCTTGTGATATGCACAAATACACATCGATCTTGTGCATCCTACTTGGCTCGCTTGCTCCATCCCTGGAATTTGTGTGTCCAATCTACCTATATATGAGGCATTGTTTAGGCTATGTTCTAATTGTAATTAGTTCTATATTTTCTGTAATGCCTATGAAGAAGCATATGTCTTGTGTATAGAGATGAAGGAGCTTACATTTTGATTTTTTTCATCTCCTTTAGGGCGAGGAGGAAACCTGGAGACTATGCGGCGGCCGTGAAGACGTAGGAGCGGGGCTCCGTCCACACGGTCCACTAAAGCCGGCGCCTCCAGGAGCAAGACTTTTGTGCAGTACTAAATAGGTAGAAGAAGACCACACAATGAAGCTGGGCAAAGAGGAAGGTGAAGAACCGGCGGCCGTCAAGCAGGAACCACAGGGCTCCGTCGACGGTGCAGCAGGCGTCACCGGCTTTTTTTTTGTTTCCTTTAGCCCTCATTACAAACGGTCAAAAACTAATCTCCGTATCTGATGTAAAGACTAAAGGCAACGGTTATATATTATGCCCGTTGCTAAACTTATTGCAAACGATAAAAATCTCCGTTGCCATTGTGAGGCTTCACATCAGTGACAGAGGCGGGGACACAGACCCTTTCTCCGTTGCCGAAGGGTTTTTGGCCCGTTTCCGATGTGTCGTTCTGTACTAGTGGGTCAAGAGAGAAGGATGATACAATGTGATTAAGACGAGTGAAGAGCTTAAGCTTGGGGATGCTTGATGCATGTAAAATGCATACATGAACTTTGCATTATATTACTTATATTTCAATCATATTTGCATCATATAAGGGTTATATCATTGTTTTATATTGATTTTTGGGATATTTCACAGTTTTCCTATTTTTCTGGAATTAACCCTGCACTGTCAGGAAACCCTATTTTCAATGTTTTTACCTTTCAGGTACCCAAACGACGTCCAAATGACCTGAAATTTTGTGGGGATCATTTTTTTGGAAGGAACGAAGCGTAGGAGCGAAGGAAGCTAACGAACGGAGACCCGAGGGCCAAAATAGGTGGGCCCATGCGGCCAGATTCCTAAGCCGCGTGGGACCCCCCCATCTTGGGCCCCGTCGCTCCGATGTCATCGATCTTCATCTCCGTGTCTTCATCTTGACCTAAAAACGACTATAAAAATAGCCCCCCAGGGCTTTCGCGAAAAGGGCGTCGCCGAAACAGGGAAACCACGAAACAGAGACCTGGAGTTGCAGATTGGAGGGGGAAAACTCTGGCGGGGCGCTGCCGGCGTGGTCTCCATCTTCTCCAACATCTCCACCATCATCACCATGATGAAGGGGGTGTAATCCATCCCTGGACATTTGGTTTGTGGTGGTAACTTGATCCAATCTCTCTATGTATGATCATTGTTGAAGTCCATATGATGTGCCTTGCATGAGTATGGATCTAACTATGTAATTCCTATGGTGGATATTGTGGTTTGAGATGATATTTGTTATGCATTTACCGTTGTGTTGGATCTTCTATGGTTTGTCATACTTTGGAGATATTCTATGATACATGTGATGGTTTGATTTATGCATAATGCCTTGTTTATCCTTGTCATGAGGTGATTGACACCACCAAGTGTGGATAGATGAAAGAGATGTGGTCATGCACACGAAATATGAATCATTGCACTAGTGTTTAGAATATTATCCATTATGAAGTATGATGTATGTAGGTACGGGATGGCCGATGTGACAACGGTATATGTATTGAGTGACACAATACAGCCCAACATCCTTTATCTGGGGTTAAAAAGGAAGAAGTATGATGCGGGAGTGACAACAAACCACGCTAGCCTTACGAGGGTGACACTAGCAACACAAATGATTATTTTCTTTCAACTATGTGTTTTAGGACATGTAGCCATCATAGAAGTTTACCATTAAAGCATGACAATTATGTGTACTTTTTATCTATAACATGATAATCACCATAGATGGGAGAGAGGATTGAGTGAACCCATGAACCCATGTCCATTGTTCCTATAAGAGAAAACCTTTGTCTTGTCCTCTTGCATTGAAGAGGATTGGGATACTTTTACATTCTTGTTTTGTTACATTAAATTTCCATCCATTAAATCAACCATCTTGTTCTTTAAACTTGTTTAGTGCATACGCAACTAAAATTTGTGACACTTTAGTTGTAGGGAATAGATAACTTTTCCTTCTTGCTCCTGCGGATCGATACCCTACTTCCACATTGAGAGGTGCTACAGTGATCCCCTGCTCTTGGGGGTTATCAAGTACTTTTCTGGCGCCGTTGCCGGGGAGCGTAGCGCTTAAGTTTCTATTTCTTGTGTGCACTAGACATTAAATTTATTTTATCTTGTTCTATATCTTGCAATCATCTAAGCTTGGGAGAGGTTGCCATGGAAAGTACTAATATTTTGCAGGAAGAGGATGAGGAAAACCTTAAGCTTGGGGAAGTTTGTTTTGATGAATATGATATTTTTAGTCCCTCAATTTGGAAGAGACAGTTTATTATGATTATGATATGCCTCCTATATATGATGATTACAATGATGATTATGAATGTTTTATTCCCACTATCACTAATAAGAATGATTTTATTTATTTGGAGAGTATTAATACTTTTATGCTTGTAGATCATGAAAGACATGCTTTATGTGATAATTATATTGTTGGATTTATTCATGATGCTACTGAAAGTTATTATGAGAGGGGAAAACATGGTTCTAAACAATTCAATATTATTACGTTTCCTCTCTTTAAGTTCAAAGTGTTGAAATTGCTCTTGTTTTATCTTCCTATGCTACTTGCTTTGTGTTTCAATGATTTATTTTCTTACAAGATCCCAATGCATAGGAAGTGTGTTGACTTAAAAGTGTTTCATATTTTTCTCTTGATGCTCTCATTTGCATTTCAATTCTTGTTCCTATGTGAGCATCATTAAAACTATCATGGCTGTCCAGAAAACAGATTCCTAAGCTTCACTACAAAAAATGTTAAAAATCACAGAAAAGGAATTTTGACCTGATATTTTACGACAGCAATCTTCAGTTATTATACACATTTCATTAGTTCAAAGTTTTCTGATTTGAGCAACGTAAGTGCCTCTGAAAATTCACTCTTTACGGGCTGTCCAGTTTTTGACAGATTCTGCCTTTATTTTGCATTACTCTCATTACTTGTGTTTTGTGTGGTTCTATTGATCAAAGAGCAATACACAACCATAGTAACAGTAGCTAATATTTAGAATCAACTCATGATATGTCTTTGCTGTACCTATTTGGATTTAATTTATGGAGACACTAACCCCTCTAATCAAGTTTTATGATGAGTTTTGTGTAAAGAGAATTTTCAAGTGGAAGAGTTGAGGGTGATGAACAAAGATCAAGAGGGACAAACACTCAAGCTTGGGGATGTTACCCCTAGGCTCACTCTATATATATCATAAGTACAAGAATTCAAGCTTGGGGATGCCAAGCCACCTCACTCCAACCATCTTGATACAAGTAAGCCTAGCTATATGGCTATAAAGAAAACGCTTTACGGGAGGCAACCCGGTTGTTTTTATTTTGATTTTCTTTGTGTCCTCTTGCTGTAACAAGAGACTTAGTTTTTAGTTTTGTTTCTGAATTTTTAATAAAGTGCCAAGTTTTACCTATTTTGGCTTGAAAAAGTTGCTATTTGCATTCGGAGATTTTATTCCAGCACGAATCTGTGCACGGTATGATTTTTAATTCCTATTCTGTAACTCCGAATGAGCTGATATTTGAACTGTAGTTGCAACTTTTCATCCTCTGTAAGCATGAATTTTTCAGAATTTTTCGACATATTTAAGTAGGGTAAAAAATATGTTTTGCTGCTGCTGTTTTTCTGGACAGATTCTGTCCCATTTTGTTTGATGCATTCTTTGAACTTTTAACTTGAATCTTTTTGATCCAATTGAGTTTATAAGTAGGCATACAACATTATACACTTTCTGGACATTCATATGAATTTTTGTTTAAGGATTTTATGCAGCAAGCAATTCATTTGTCTATCACTACTAATGTCGCCCCACAGAAAAGAAATGGAGAAACGTGTTTTGAAGTTTTTTCACAGGGATTAGAGGAGATGCACCAAGAGCTATCCAAGGATGGTGAAGACCATAAGCTTGGGGATGTGAAGACAACCCCACTGGACCAACACACTCTCGGTTTGCACACGTCTAACTTCTGTTTTTCGATCAATGCACTTTATCGCATAAACTTGGAGCGTCTTTTATTTGCTTGTTATTTCGGTTTGATTTTGTTTGTCTTGAGACCACCACTATCATTTTATATGAGAGAGCTACTGGAAATTTGGGTTGAATTAAGTTGGATGCTATTAAAAAGATTGGGAAAGGGATGTTTGAGTTGATTCAAAAAGATACATATAGTTGCATGATTCATGTGCTTTTTAATGAATATTAATTTGCAAGTGTTTTATCAAGAGCTATATTTTATTCATGTTTTGATGCTGAATGTTACTTTACTTTGTTTAACATGGATTGGTTAGTTCTATGGACACTTATGCATGCATTTAGACGGTCAACTTTCTCCCTCTTGCTAGCCCAAAAATTCCAACAAGTAAAAACTTGTTTTCCAACACCTTCAACCAAAGTTTTTCCAGTGAGTCCACCATATCTACCTATTAGCTTTATGCTATTCCGAGTATGTTTATCATGTTATTTGTATTATCTATACTTCTGAATTAAAATGCTTATGTTATTGATTGTTATGGGAAAAGTTGGTTAAAGCTCTCACGAACTTGATGCACACTTTACTTTTATTGCACTTAATAAACATGACCATTGTGATTAAAATTATGAAGTTGTGAGCTTGACAAGAGTCTTGGTTGGGAGTTAGCTCATATGTGCTGTCACATGGCAAGCTTTCAACGTGCTCTTATATTTTGTTGATATCATGTACTTTTGTTTATGGATGCTTATCATGGTGCCAAATAAATGTGGAAACTTAGTAAGTTTAATGAGTTTGTATAAATGGCTAGAGAGACGCCTGGGCCGCTAATCTAAGCCATGCATCATTCATGGTGGAAATTTACTTACATACTATGTGAACCTTCAGTGATGCACCACAATAAAAAGCTATACCAATAGTAAATAAAAAGTGTGAGATTGTTCATTTTGTTTGTTTGTCTTGTCATTTTGACATGGGCTTGTTCCATGTCCTGGGACAAGAGGTACCCCAGTTGACGCTCTTGATGACGCTATTATATTACTTACAATGACTTAACTTGAACTTGCTTTGTGTCCCAAGTTGAGTAACACCGTGGTGTAGGTACTCGTATTCACGGGGCATGAGACATTCAACCCATACTTTGTCAAGCACACTACTCATATTTGCTTTCACTTTAAACTTTAACCATTCAAGATGCTATGATAGGGGTAATGAGAGCTTGACACCAATGATACCACATTGCAAACATTAACTTAAGTAGAAGCATTTGGAAGTTAGATGAAACTTATTCATGTTTTACCTCTACTTATTTATATATCTTTCCAAAGTGTCCACCTTTTATATTCAGATTTACAAGAATACTCTATGACCATTATAGGATGTTTTTACTTTTCATTATGCATACATTTGGTCCATAGTACTTTCTTCTATGTTACACTTTGTGAATTATCATTGAACATCCTTACATTGAATATTTGATATCACTTCATAATCTATCTTGTATATTGCTACTCCTTTGAAGAATGAATCATTTGACTCTATGTAGCAATAGTAATCATCTTTGATATCCATTGATAGTATTAAAATGCAAAGTCCATGTTAGTTTTATCACCTTCATACTCGAGGACGAGTATAGGTTAAGCTTGGGGATGTTGATGCATGTAAAATGCATACATGAACTTTGCATTATATTACTTATATTTCAATCATATTTGCATCATATAAGGGTTATATCATTGTTTTATATTGATTTTGGGATATTTCACAGTTTCCCTATTTTTGGAATTAACCCTGCACTGGCAGAAAACCCTATTTTCAATATTTTTTTTTCAGGGACCCAAACGACGTCCAAATGACCTAAATTTTGCGGGGATCATTTTTTGGAAGGAACAAAGCGTAGGAGCGAAGGAAGCTAAAACGGAGACCCGAGGGCCAAAAAGGTGGCCCACGTGGCCAGATTCCTTGGCCGCGTGGGACCCCCATCTGGGCCTCGAGCTCCGATGTCGTCGATCTTCTCTCCGTGCTTCGTCTTGACCTAAAAACGACTATAAAAATAGCCCCCAGGCTTTCGGAAAGGGCGCGCCGAAACACAAAACCACGAAACAGAGACCTGGAGTTGCAGATTGGAGGGGGAAAACTTCGGCGGGGCGCTGCCGGGTGGTCTCCATCTTCTCCAACATCTCCACCATCATCACCATGATGAAGGGGGAGTAGTCCACCCCCTGGACTTTGGGTTTGTGGTGGTAACTTGATCCAATCTCTCTATGTATGATCATTGTTGAAGTCCATATGATGTGCCTTGCATGAGTATGGATCTATCTATGTAATTCCTATGGTGGATATTGTGGTATGAGATGATATTTGTTATGCATTTACCGTTGTGTTGGATCTATGGTTTGTCATACTTTGGAGATATTCTATGATGCATGTGATGGTTTGATTTATGCATAATGCCTTGTTTATCCTTGTCATGAGGTGATTGACACCACCAAGTGTGGATAGATGAGAGAGATGTGGTCATGCACACGAAATATGAATCATTGCACTAGTGTTTAGAATATTGTCCATTATGAAGTATGATGTATGTAGGTACGGGATGGCCGATGTGACAACGGTATATGTATTGAGTGACACAATACAGCCCAACATCCTTTATCTGGGGGTAAAAAGGAAGAAGTATGATGTGGGAGTGACAACAAACCACGCTAGCCTTACGAGGGTGACACTAGCAACACAAATGATTATTTTCTTTCAACTATGTGTTTTAGGACATGTAGCCGTCATAGAAGTTTACCATTAAAGCATGACAATTATGTGTACTTTTATCTATAACATGATAATCACCATAGATGGGAGAGAGGATTGAGTGAACCCATGAACCCATGTCCATTGTTCCTATAAGAGAAAACCTTTGTCTTGTCCTCTTGCATTGAAGAGGATTGGGACACTTTTACATTCTTGTTTTGTTACATTAAATTTCCATCCATTAAATCAACCATCTTGTTCTTTAAACTTGTTTAGTGCATAATCAACTAAAACTTGTGACACTTTAGTTATAGGGAATAGATAACTTTTCCTTCTTGCTCCTGCGGATCGATACCCTACTTCCACATTGAGAGGTGCTACAGTGATCCCCTGCTCTTGTGGGTTATCAATGCTCCCATGGATCACCCCAGCATATTTCAAGAAGACTCAAGCGTCTAAGCTTGGGGATGCCCAAGGCATCCCCTTCTTCATCAGCAACTTATCAGGTCATCTCTAGTGAAACTATATTTTAATTCTTTCACATCATATGTGCTTTACTTGGAGCGTCTGTGTGCCTTTTATTTTCAGTATTTTATTTTTCTTATGGTCAACTTGATTGGACCCTAGCATTCTTGATTGGGAGAGAGACACGCTCCGCTTTTTCATATGAATACTCCTATTCTTCACTTATACTTGTTGAGTATTCTTATCTAGCTATTGCTATGCTTTTAGCTCCTGTTTTGCATGCATCTCTTATTCAGAGCTGTTAGTTCTTTTAAAGAAAGTACTCTCTTGCTTCACTTATAATTGTTTGGAGAGTTTATGTTGAAATAAGTTGATTGGTGTTTGGTTGGAACAGAAAATGCTGCATGTGGTAGATGGTATAATGGAAAAAGCTTACATATTCTTGTAGATCACTGTATTGGATAATTTGATACTTGTCAATTGTTTTGAGTTATCAAGTAGTTCATGTTTAAGATTTTGTATCATGTAGTTAAAACCTATTAATGAAGAACTACCGTAAAGCTCGTTGAAATTTGGTTTGCATGATTGGTATCTCTAAGGTCTAGATATTTTCTAGTAAAAGGGTTTGGTTAACAAGGAAGACAGTGTAGAGTCTTATAATGCTTGCAATATGTTTTCATATAAGTCTTGCTGTGTCGGTTGATATCCTGTGTTTGCTTCAAATAACCTTGCTAGCCTAAACTCTGTACTGAGAGGGAATGCTTCTCGTGCATCCAAAACCTTGAGCCAAAATCCATGCCATTTGTGTCCATAACTACCTATATGTGGTATTTCCTTGCCACTCCAAGTAAATTTTTCATGTGCTACCTTTAAACTATTCAAAAATTATTACTCCTATTTTATCAATGTTTACCAAGCTCATGAGGACGGGGTGGATGTCTTTATGTCAACTGTCAAACAGACTTTACCACCGGACTAGCGGCATATACATCCGCTTATCCATTAATTTTGCAAAAAGAGCTGGCAAATGGGGTGCCCAGTCCCAATTAATTACAACTTTAACCGCTTAATTCTCTTCACATTTTTGCCCTGATTTATCAGTCAAGCAATGACAAACAGTGAAATATCTGCATGTGTAAACAAAAGAGAAGAGGGATGATCTGCCTTGCTGGTAGAAATAACGTCCTTCATGGGAGCCGCTCTTAAAAGTCTGGTTGGCAGGGGTCATATTGTACTTTCCATTTTCTGATTCGTTGACAATTAACAAACACCTCCCAAAACTTATTTTTACTCTCTATATGATTTCAAAAACTTAAAAAGCTCTAGCACATGATTTAATCCCTGCTTCCCTCTGCGAAGGGCCTTTCTTTTACTTTTATGTTGAGTCAGTTTTCCTACTTCTTTCTATCTCAGAAGCAAACACTAGTGTCAACTTTGGTGCAACAATTTTTATATGCTTGTATATTGCACTTATTATATTGCTTTGTGTTGACAAATATCCATGAGATATATATGTTGAAAGTTGAAAGCAATTGCTGAAGCTTAAATCTTCTTTGTGTTGGTTAAATACCTTTTACTTAGAATCTATTGCTTTATGAGTTAACTCTTATGCAAAACTCTTTGATGCTTGTCTCGAAAGTACTATTCATGAAAAGCTTTTGCTTATATGATTCAGTTGTTTGCTCATTATCTACTTGCTAGCAAACTATAGACCATTGACCTGGATCACTTCATTCATAACATGTGCTTTACAATACTATTTGATCAAGATTATGATGGTAGCATGTCACCTCAGAAATTATTTTGTTTTTATCGTTTTACCTACTCGAGGACGAGTAGAACTAAGCTTGGGGATGCTTGATACGTCTCAAACGTATCTATAATTTCTGATGTTCCATGTTGATATTATACCAATTGTTACATGTTTTATATACACTTCATAGCATTTTTATGCATTTTCTGGGACTAACCTATTAACAAGATGCCACAGTGCCAGTTCCTGTTTTCTGCTGTTTTTGTATTTCAGAAAAGCTGTTCTGGAAATATTCTCGGAATTGGACAAAACCTGGACAGGACCTCCTATTTTTCCAACACGTACATGAAGTCCGAAGGAGAGACGGAGGCGACCGAGGAGGGAGCCACACCCAGGGCGCGCGGCCCCCCTCCAACCACGCCGTGGTGGGGTGTGGGCCCTCGGGTCGCTCCAGCCGCCGCCCTTTCGTCTATTTATTCATCTTCACGGAAAACCCTAGACACCCGAGCCTCCATCCACGAAAAGTTCCGTAGCCGCCGCCGTCGTCAACCCTAGCTCGGGAGGGTTCTAAAGCTCTTCCCGGCACCCTGCCGGAGAGGGGAATCATCACCGGAGGGCTCTACATCACCATGCCTGCCTCCGGAGTGATGCGTGAGTAGTTCATCTTTGGACTACGGGTCCATAGCAGTAGCTAGATGGTTGTCTCTCCACTTTAT
The DNA here is from genome assembly GCA_947311845.1 of Poa pratensis. Classification (NCBI taxonomy): domain Eukaryota; kingdom Viridiplantae; phylum Streptophyta; class Magnoliopsida; order Poales; family Poaceae; genus Poa; species Poa pratensis. The sequence continues at coordinate 25,595,581 of CAMZMU010000072.1, read as the reverse complement.
GCTATCATGTTTAGATCTTGTGAGCTGCCTATCATGATCAAGATCATCTTATTGTAATGCTACATGTTGTGTTTGCTGGGATCCGATGAATATTGAATACTATGTCAAGTTGATTATCAATCTATCTTATATGTTATTTATGATCTTGCATGCTTTCCGTTACTAGTAGATGCTTTGGCCAAGTAGATGCTTGTAACTCCAAGAGTTAGTATTTATGCTAGATAGTGGGTTCATGCCTCCGGTAATCTGGGAGAGTGACAGCAACTTCTAAGATTGTGGATGTGCTGTTGCCACTAGGGATAAAAAACCGATGCTTAGCTTAAGGGTGCGCCGTTAGGTCTAATGCATTTGTTTACATTACGCACATTACTTAATGCGATTATCCGTTGCTTGCAACTTAATACCAACGGGGAACTCGGTATGACAACCTGGAGGTGGATTATTAGTCATAGACGCTGTTGGATAACGGTCTATGTATTTTGTTGTAATGTCCACATGAATATCATAGTAATCATCATGTCATATATATGCATTGTCATGCGCTCAATATTTTGTCAATTGCCCAGCTGTAATTTGTTCACCCAGCATGTTAGTTATCTTTTATGGAGAGACACCACTAGTGAACTTTGGACCCCGGTCCATTCTTTTACACTGATAATACAACCAACTGCAATCATTGTTCCTTTTCATTCTCTGCAATTAAACACTATTTTCCACACCATACGTTTAATCCTATGTTTTCAGCAAGCCAGGAAGATTGACTCCCTTCCTGTTTCGTTGGGGCAAAGTAGTTTGATTGTGTTGTGTGCAGGTTCCACGTCAACAGCCGAACTCCCTTCCACACGCAATTACTTTTCTGGCACCGTTGACAACCTTCAGAAGTGCTTCTTGCTCCTACTGGATCTGATAACCTTGGTATCTTACTGAGTGAAACTTGCTCCTGCACTGCTTCATGCCTTCCTCTTGGGGTCTCCCAATGAACGTGTGTCCCACGTCATCAGCCGCCGTCAAGCTCCGCCGGCCCAAACCTCTCGCCTTGGTACCTCACCACCACCGCACGGGTCCGCGGACTATGGGCAAAGACGCATATCGACCAAGGATGCAAGCGGCAGCAGAGGCTGCGCTGCCACTATCCAATCATCTTTGCCGACTGCCGTCATGACCCTCTCCTACGTCAGTGTGACCTCCGCTCTACGGAGCCCAACTTGAGCAACGGCGATGCAATTTGGTCCCTACCATGTTGCTCTCGTCCTCAAACCAAATCGGGACCGTCCGCTTCTCTCCTTAGTTCAACGACGTCGTAGATCCTCTCATCCTCTAGACATTTGCTCTTCGTCCGCTCGCCGTACTCCACCTGCTTACCAAACATAGGCTCCTCTCGTGGCTTTTGTAGCCAGAAAGTGATTGGCATTTGGTTCACGATGTCGATGACGTGCTCCGCGGTCCCGTTGTTTCCATCGTCGCCTAGCTCCGACTGTTTGTCCATAGTGCTTGCTGTTGTCCACTTGTTACCTCAGCCGAAAGAATCAACCCATAACCACATGAATCGCCGTCGCCATCGTCATCTTCTGGTGTGCTAAAGTCGCTTCGATGATCTCTCTCACCGATCTGTCCCCTGCCCCGTGTTCATTTCCATCGTCTTTCCCACATGTGACTGGAGCCTCCAGCATCGGCCTCGAGCAACCGCATGCCCCCCAAGTAGCCGACTGTCATGCTTCGCTCCGGCAACCACCGTCGCTTGAGTGAATAGCATGGTCATATATTTATCGCATACCCATTAACTGCTCCGGAAGAAGAGGAGGGTTGGAGGAGAGGTCGTCGTACAAGATGTTGAGACCGGAAAGAAAACCAAGACAAGGAGGAAAGGCAGTAAGGACCGAGGTGGAAGACCTTGTCTTGGAAGCCTGTGAGCCATGAAACCCATTACTGTCGCCAACCAAAACTTGCGGAAAGTATTTGAAGAGGATCACCGACCAATTCAATGAGACAAGAAAATATAGTGAGTTTGCCAAAGTGTAAATGGCCAAAGTGCATAGGTGGAAGACCGTACGAATTCATTGCAACAAATTTTATGGAGATCTTGAGCAAATCTGTGGAGGAAATGAGAGTGACAAGACAATGGAGGATGACGTAAATTCTCTAACTTTGTTGAATTTTTCATTCTCATCACCTTGAGCAAATCTATTGATGATTGTTATTTTCCTGCTACCTTGAGGGATGCACTAAAGTTGTATTGAGCCAACAATAGTGACACGAACCTAAAAAGGATGCATTGCTTCACAAGTATTCAAGGTTTTAAAAAGTGTGAAGACACCTAGAGAGGTCTCAGTGGCGGCAATAAGATTTATTTGGATGGCCGGCACACCCCTCGACCGCCTCAGAGGAATGCCCAAACAAGAACAAGAAGTGAAAGGCTGAAAAGTATGGGGGTATCCTCCTCAGCGTCGGTGCAAGCAACGATCGAATAGTGCCTCGTCGATGTCACATCTCTCTCAAAGCAAAATGCAAGCACTTATAGTGAATGGTGTTCAACCTTGATGGACAAGTAAACTGAGAAAGCTCACACTTGAGGAAGAGAAAGTTGAAGCCACCAAGCTCGAAGCTCAAGCGGCTCTTGTTGTCACCAACTCGGCAAGACTCAAGGCGATCTCGAATGCATCACAATTTATGGTAAAAATATGAAAAAGGACGCCAGATCTTGACTGACGACCTCTCAAAAAACGACTCCACCAGTGGGGGCTTGGCATGTGATCTATCAACAACGCATTTTACATGAAATGGATCTTCTACCTGGGGAGCCAACACCTGATGCGACAGGACAACCGAAAGCAGCGAAGGAGAGCTCATCAAAGATCACAATAGAGGTGGCGACGGAGTAGACAATGTTGGCCATTTGATTTCTGCATTTGATGCTTGTAATATGTGATAGTTGGACATGGTAGCATTTTTAGGCTGAAACTTTGAATTTAGACCCTCTATTTTACGTAATTTGATCAAAATGCTATTGGAAGGTCGATTGGGAGCCACCTCTGGGGGCAGCCGGTCCCAATAGGATGGCAGCATTTACCGGCGCTGCTAATAGCGTCTGTCTCGCACACTCAGGATACCGTCTATTGGGAGCAGGAGTGGAAATGCTCTTAAACCTTTGAATCGAGGATACAAGCTATAACATTTGAAGACTATTTATTACCTTCTTGGCTTCTCTAATACATGTTGTTACATTATGTTCATATTTTTGTTTGTGCGAAGTTGCTAGAGAAAGTAAATTTTGCCTTGCAGCACACGTGTACATGTAATCTCTTTAATGATGGTCGCAAATATGATTTTACCCAACATTATCATGACAACGAATATCATAAATATGTCAATAGGTATGAAGAATACACAAATAATCTAATCAAGAACCAATGGAAACAATATATATAGATTGGCCCTATGAATTGCACAACGAAGTACGAACTACAAGACACCAATTGAAGTACATTTATAGTTTCTCTTATATCCCAGCTCATGGAAATATGTACACACAAGAAATATTGCATTCAAGTGTTTCAAAAGAATGAATAGCACGTGCAGGTGCACGGGTTGATGGCAATTTCATGGACCTTGCGTTTGCCGGTAGTACACGAATGAATATCCAGGAATCAAATGTTCAGGAAGAAAGAAAACAAATAGTGGCACTTTCCAAAGATGAACATAACTCGTAGTTCCAATACACATTTGAGGCTTGTCGATCCAATTTCACATCAAATCCTCCCGCGGCGCACCATGGCTGGGCTTGTCGGTCTAGCTCGCAACGTTACCGGGGGCGAGGCACGGACAGCTGGAGATCAGAGACGGAGAAGGCAAAAAGCATTAGACAAGACGTTTTCAAATCTAACAAAAAAAAGAGCACACATGAAGGATTTAATCGATCCATCGATGTAGAGAGTTAAATTGTCGTACAATTTGGCGAGGAAGCTCGGTTTAGGTGCCGGGGTTGCTACCTCTGGCTGGCTGTTCGCCGGACGGCCGACGAAGTAATCTTTTTGAGCAAGAGAAGACAAAGAGAGATTTAGTAACAAAATCATGTCCAAGCCCAGCGTTTTTATATAATCAAAAGCAGCGTTGCGTGCACTTACCACCAGGAAGGTGTTCGTTTACAGCTTGATGAGTTTCAGCGGCGGGCTGCGGCGGCTCCTTGGATTCATCACGGTTGGCTGGATGGCCAATGAAGTAGCCTGAAGTCAACAGATAAGCACCATGATTTATTTCAGCAAAAACTAGCCGGCAGACTCGATGAAACTGATGCTGGCAAATAAGATCTTGGTTTAGGAACCGGATAATCTCATGTTAGTGCTAATTAATGCTTCATCTTTCCCACAGATGGATGGATAGATCGATGAGTTGACCAAACTTCCACAGAGAGAGAGCAGAGTAAGGGAGAACGTCACAGCGGATACGTACCTCCAGGAGGAGCAGCGCTATTGCTCATGGTGGCTGGGTGGTTCTCCGGCTGGGTTCAGCTGCTTCCTCTCCCTGTCCTGCCCTGTTCCTGTCTTCTCCCGGCGAGACGACGACTGGCCGGACGTGTTTATATAATCCAGTTGCTGCTTTCTAGCGCGAGAGGAGAGAGAGAATAGAGAACTGGAGATGCTTATTAAGCCCAGGCTGGCAATAATTTAGGCCGGGAATACATGAGCCCACCGGCCACTAGGCACCAGCAAGCCGACGACCTGGAATGCGAAGTCTTCCGTCAGAGTTCTAAAAAAGAGTTCAGATTGGTGGAATGCGAGGTGAGGAAAAAAATATCCAGGAGGCAGCAAGGCCAGCATGGCAGCAACTGCAGGCAAGAGACAAAACAAGACCTCGCCAAGTTGCCGGCCCATCGCAGTCTCCAGCTCTTCATCGCTCGCAAAGTCGCAAGTTGCAAGCTCTGAATTCCACCGTGGTGAAACGCTGAACCAACGGAGCTGAAACGGCGGCATGCTGCAGATGCAACTAGCTGCCATGATGATTGGATCGACCAACTCGAACCCAGTCATCCATTCTTCTTCCTCTTGTTTTGACTAAGCGCTGCCTTCATTTTCATTAAGGGAAGACAACCAGGTTATAAAATTTAGTTAGCTGTTAACTGTAAAACAACAACAACAACAACAACAATAACAAGACCAAGGGGGAGACGCCACCATTGGGCGTGGAAGAGTTCACCTGTTAACTGTACAAGTATTAGAATCGTTCTGCTTTTATGGTTGCCTGCTGGTACCGAGTCTGTTAGCCATTCATAATAGAAACTATTATTGTTTAAATGCTGATTACGCGTTCCATGATTGCAACTCGATTCTTCTTGTTTTTTTCATTCACATGTTCTCCTCTCTAAGATCATCTCCAGCCGGTCGCCCAAACGGCCGCCCAAAGGCCTTTGGTCGTGTCGGACACATTTTTCTCCCCACTCGCGCTGTCTAAACGTGAATTGTGTCCGGCGCGGCCATGTTTTCTGTCCGGCACGCCCAACCCACACCCTCAATTAGGGTAGAACTCGGGTGGCCCCGGACACAACGGCGCGGGACGCCACCTACACCTCCGACGCGCGGGCCACGCCTGTCAGCGACTAGGCAACAACAATAAATGTCGGCTTCCCTCCAATTTCTCCCCCAAATCCCATTTCCCCGCCACTCTTCCCGCCAAACAAAAACCCTCGCGCCGCTCCGCCATGGCGCCGCCGGCTGCTGTGCCCAAGGTACCAAAGGCGAAGGGGAGGACAAAGGCGGCGGGGAAGACGCTGGGCGTTAGCAAGCAGAGCAAGCCCCCCTCCCCCCAGCCAAGGAAAAGCCGAAGGGGATGTCGTAGCAAGATTCGGATCTCGACGTCCTCCAGCGCCGATTGGAGACGCAGAGACGCAGAGACGTCGCGTGAAACAGAGAGCTAGGACCTTGCTCGACCCGCCGCCGCCGCCGCCATTGACGGCGAAGAGCATCGCCGCCATGAACAAGACTGTCGCCGGCTTGAACCAAGCCTTCGCCATGGGAGCAAGCCAAGAGAGCAGCGCCCCTCTGCGATGCAAGATCGGTAGCTCGCCGTCGAATTCGTCCTTCTTCGCCGACAGCGCCGCCGGCAGGCCTCGCTCCAGTTTCTCCCCGAGTACGGCGAAAGCGGGCAGCAGTACCACGGCGGCTTTGACCCCAACACCATCTTCCTGTCATGCGGCCTCGATCTAAACCAGACCGTCGATCTGGAGTCGCCGGCGTTGCGAAGAACACCCGCCGTCCAGATGAACGCCCAGGCCGGTCGTAGCCTGTCGTTTGACGCAGGCGCCTCCCATGTGGTCGACGAAACGACCCCGATCTCACCAATCTCACCCATGTATGATGTCGTGTTCTTGATTCATGGAGTATAGGACAGTCGTGTGCATAGGCGAGTCGTGACCGCCGGCGTTTTTTATGTGTAAAGGAGAATACCGACATCATGGCTGATCTAATTAATGACGGCACCCCGGCGGCGGAGGGCGAGGAAGAAGAAGAAGATGGGTTCGACGAGGATGAGGTGTACTACGAGGAGGATGAGGACGACGACGAGGGCGAGGAAGGTGATGTGGCCGGCGAGGGCGAACAGGCGAAGAAGAAGGGTACAATTTGGACGACCAAGGAGGACGAGTGCATGGTCGAATCATGGAAGGCTATCACTACCGACTGCTCGATCGTCGACGCAGACAAGCACCGCCTACTGGTCGAGGATCAAGGACGAGGATCAAGGACGAGCGCCGGTTCACCAAGGTGGCGCATCGTTCAACGCGTCTTCAGCAAGTTCCAGGGCTGCCATGAGAACATCCACGATCAAAAAGAGAGCGGGAAGCGCCCGTCGGATCAGGTAACCGCCGGCTTGTGATCCCCTTGATGATGTTTTGCTTGCGTCGTCTAATTTTGATCGTCGTCGGCCTACGATCAACCTCGCCATCCTTTGTTGTAGATCATGGACGCCCTTGTGTTGTACCGGACCTTCAACAAGAAGAAAGACTTCCGTTTGATGCATTGCTACAAACTTCTCCAAAATTGTGAGAAATGGAAGGCGCACAGGAAGACTCTAAACAAGAACGGCCGCGCCAACCTTGACGTCGATCCAGAAAACTCAGAGGGGCGGCCAATCGGGAACAAGAAAGCGAAGGCCGCCTTGGCGGCGGCGGCAAAGGCGGACAGGGTCTAGTCGTCCATCGACAAGGTCCTCGCCGATGTCTCCTCCAACTCGACCTTGAGGCGCGACGTGAACAACGCTAGGTGGGCGACCTTGATGCACAAGGCCGACGTCAAGATCGACCTCGAGCAGAAGAAAGCCGCCGTCAAGAAGCGGAGCCAAGGTTTCATGATCTTGACAGCTGACGTCTCCGGCATGGACCCGCTGGTGCGGGCGGCGCAAAACATGTACCGTGCCGCGATGCTGCAAGAGTTTGGGCTCGTTCCACCCCCGACCGACGACATCCAGGCCGACGAGGACCCTGACCTGACCGAGCCTGGTGCTGGCTACGTGCCCCAGCCCGGCGACACCATCTAGACCGGTGGCAGCGACAACCTGTGGCCGGCATCGACATCTCCTGGCATATTTTGGCGTATTTTGATGGCCCAGCTTCGAGTTTGTGGCCGAGTGTGGCCGATCGAGGCTGAAACTCTTAATTTGTGGCCGGTTTGTGGCCGAGTGTGGCCAATCGTGACCGAAACTCTTACTTTGTTGCCTACCAGGTTGAAACATCGATTTCCCGTCATTTTTTAATGATCCTCTCATTTGAATTTTCAAACAAAAAACCTCGTTTGGATCGGCTTTGGGCGCCGTGACTGAGGAGCAACGACGTCCAAAGCAAACCACTAGTCTAGACAATAACCACCTATCTGGCAGGCCTTCGGGCGGCCATTTGAGCGCCCGGCTGGAGATAAGGGCTTCTCTATCCTTCGAGGTTTCTGTTTCGCTAAAAACAGACCACAACAGCCTTCACGTCAGCAGCAGGCGGCCCACCTGCAGCGACCCAGCACAACCCTTTCTCTTCTCTCTCCTCAAACCTTTTCCAGCGGTCTCTTTTTGTCTCGTTGCGCCGCTACCGCTCTCATAGCCCCCGATTCTGGCCGCCAGTGAAAAGCTCCATGGGCAGCCCCGACATCCCCGCCCAACGCCCTTTGTCGCCCCTATCGCAATTCTGGCCGCTGGTGTTCCATAGGCAGTTGCCGCACCTCCATCGCGAGCTTCTCTATCCCAATTCTGGCCCCTGCTCGCAGGCAAGTCCATCTCCAAGCGGAAAAGTTGCGCACGCCAGCCAACTCATGGTCGTGCACCGGGAGGTGGCCATCGTCACGGCGCGGTAGGTGTGTTGAGGGCTGTCGTAAATCGTAACCGTGTCAGGTCGTCGCCGTCGCGAGTGGTTGCAACAAACTACTCCCTCCGTTCCAATTTAATTGACTTGCTATGGATCACATGTGGATGTATCTAGACTTGTTACATGTCTATATACATCCATATTTGGTGCATAGCAAGTCAATTAAATTGGAATGGAGGGAGTATGTGTATACCAATTCGTTGGTATTTCAAGCGCAGTGTGCTGTAGAAGTGTCTATTTCCCCACAAAGATGACTAGAGGTGGATTATGTTTTTTTTAGAAAAGAGAGGTGGATTATGTATCAAAAGAACCTCATGTAGTCTCCTTCCTATTAATAAATGCCTACAAAATATAAGAAGGATTTGTCTTGTGTCGCCAACTCAGCCCGTGGTGGTTGTCACGCAACATGGTGTATCAGAATGAGATGCAAACAATGTAAAAAGAAATAAAAACAAATGCAATGGTTCAAGAAGAGTCGTTGCCGTGGGAAGTTCGGCCACATCACCTATGAGAAAACTAAGATCAAAACTGTAAATCTGAATGTAGAAAATGAATTTTTTATTTTCAAAATATTTAACTGCAGAAGATGTAAAATAAAATGCAACAATGTAAAAGTGTTTTCTACAATAAAAAGTGAAAACACTTAGTGTCAAACTTTTAAGGTTTTGCATTTCAGAATATTTAATTGCAGATCATATAAAATGCAATGCAACAATGTGAAAGTGTTTCCTTATGATAAATAGTGGAAAACTCTTCGTGTCAAACTCTAAGTGTTCTCTTGTGATTTCGTATTTTTGCTTGGCCTTCGTATCAAACTCTTCGTCTTTCGAAAATGCTGACGTACCAATTTTTATAATATCTATTTGACTTTTAGAAGGTTCCTGATATTCAAAAACACGAAAAACATGGTTTCCTACTTTGTTATAACCCAAATACAGATACTTCTTAGGAAATCCCATAAAACATCAATATGGAAATATATGAGATAAAACTACAAAGTTTATAGATACATTTTCGACGCATCAGCGAGCAGTGTCACCCGTGTGCCTTGCGCTTGATTATATCGCAGCTCTTTCCATGTTTTGTCGCCAACGACCCCCAACCCCTCGCGCATCCCTTTCGCCAACCTGCAGACGCCATGCCGCCCAGTGCCTAACCTCAATCGCGGCCAGGGCCAGTCCTCAGATTTTGGGGGTCTAGGGCGAAAGTAAAATTTAGGGCCCTCAATATTGACAAAATAACACTAATAATTAGTATATACATGTAAAATATAGGTTTTACATCTAACACTAAATGCATCCAAGTAGTACTAAATTTGAACATATTATCTTAAAAAAATTCTAACATTTATCGATGCAAAATCACCTATCAAAATATATGTTTTTCTTCTTGTCGCACTGATTGAAAATTCTCATTAATTGGTTGCTCGCTCTTCCTCCAATGCCAACTCGGAGACAGGAAAAAAAGAGGCAAAACGGTGTGGCGTATTCTAGCGATTGGGGCCTCGAGAATTTAAATCGACGAGAACTTGCCTGTGGCAAGATGGTTAGGAGGGTGGTTGTACCCCCTAGCCCACCAGAGTTCAAACCCCAGGTTTGACGCTAGTGTTTCTCATTTAAGGCGGAATATTCTTCAGTGAGAGGCAACGTTCCCGTCGACAGCGAGGCGCCCGTGGTGACTTCGTCAATCTCAAGACTCGACCCGCCGACTCGGTGCCTCGGAGGTGCTCATAGGGGTAGGGTGTGCGTGCGTGCGTTCATAGGGGTGAGTGTGTGCGCGTGTATATGAGCGTCTGCGTTGTACCGTGTTTAGCAAAAAAGAGAATTTAAATCGACGAACCAACTTATGGTTGAAATTAGAACAAACTTAAATTGTCCGATTACATGTCATAGATAGAAAGAGCAGGAAAATTACCATGGTTGTCGTGGTGGTATCACGGCAGATGCCATAGGATGGATAAGAGTGGGGCCGATGGACGCTGGTGGATCCGGGAGAGGGCTAGCGCGCTGAGAAGCACACACAGAAAAGCATACAAGCACACGAACACACCACGATCTACCTAGGTTCGGGGCCCTCGTGAGGAGGTAAAACCCCTACTCCTGCCTGTCCCTCTCTGTATATCTTGGTGCCACACGTACAAAGCTGCTCCTCGAGCTGTATGATCCCAGCAATGGGGATGAACACAAGGTAGAAGATGAAGCTATGGGGGGAAATGTCTCTCAGTGCATCGTCCCTCACGCAGGAGGGGGTGAAGCCCTATTTATGGGCTAAACCGAGTTACCGAAGTACCCCTCGCGATGCACTGTAGCCACGCCTGGGGTATGCCATGATGGCACTCCTGTCAGAGACAAGACGCGGCATCCCCATCTCCTGCACACCTAGAATGTACCCCCTGCTAGAGACAGGACAGGGCACGCCCATGCCTGTCTCGTAGCCTGCATGTCTGTCTCGTAGCCTGCTCTCTGTCCTTGGTCAGCAGAGGGGAGACCAGTCACCTCGCTCCTCCTGCACGCTCCTCTGTCAGGCGCTTCCGTGCCAGACGCTCCCGTGCTAGACGGGATGTGACAGCAACGCTGACCTCCGTCCGACATAGGGTGCCTCATCTCGGCAACCCGGCATGGATATGCCGGATTCCCTTTCTTGAATAACCTCCCCTGCACACAAGAGAACACACAATATACCGACATACATATGTCGGTCATGACATCTCGGATCCCAAGTCTCGGTCAACATATGCCGGTTTGCACCAGCATGATACCTCGGTCCCCTCTGGCCTGGATTACCTCGGTTTGCCTAAGTCAGTTTCCACCAACATCACACCCTGGTTACTTCGGAGATCCAGGTATGTCGGCTTTTACAGTAACCTGGCCCACACCTGAGACCTTGCTTATACCATACCATGACCCTACCCGGGGGTAGCCCCCCGACATTAGTCCCCGAAACTGGTGCGGTCCTGTAGCCTCGGATGTAGGGCCACACCAGGTTTACAATACCAAATCTTCTTGAACAAGCATCCGACATAATTATGTCGGTTCAACCGTAAAGCCACTATCAGCCTCTTCAACTGATTCCGACATATACATGCCGGTCCACCTCCAACATCGGGATAAAACCTCCCACTGCTTTCCATGACCTTCCTTATGTCGGTTTCTCCGACACAAGGCAACCGCTTTGATCTGATCAAATGTCCGACACTCTTATGTCAGTTCATCTCAAGCTCCAAGGACCAAACTTCCCACAACCTTCGAGATCTGCTCTCGTGCCGGTCTCTCCGACACAAAAAGATTTCCACAATCTCTCCAAAGATCTCTTCAGAGAGACGCTGAGCGCTGCCTCGGCTCCTGTGCGCGGATGGACACATCTCTGCACGCACGCTGCCCACGTCACGCGCTGTCACGTCGCATGGGCACTTGAGTGCGTTTGACCGCAGCGCGGCTCCTCGATATCCGCGCCAATTACTGCGCCACGAACCGCGCCACTAGCGGTTACCTCTTTGTGACCCACGATGTGGCCGATCGTGCGGCCGTGATTACCGCAACCGCGCAGATCGTGCGCGGTTAATCCGCGCGGCAGTTACGGGAACCGCACGCGGTAAAAACGCTAACCGCACGCCCTCACCTCCATAAATAGGGGAGCGGGGCAACCCATATCGTCTTCTTCGCCGTCCTCTGCTCCTCTCTCGCTCCTCTGCACCCTCGCCGCCGCGCGCAGTGCACTTCGCCACCGCACGACGCCGTACTTCGCGAGCCACCGCCCACCGGAACATCTCGCGCCGCCACCGGACACGCGCAACTCCGGCACGCCCTGCGCTTCTTCGCCTTGCATCGCCGCCGCAACTCCGGTAAGATCCTTGCCCTTGACATTACCGATGAATACGTTCATCTTCTCCGATGAATTTGCTCATCTTCTCCGATGAATTTGTTCATCCTCTCCGTAAACGCTATTGAATTCAGTTGCTCAGTTGCTTAGATCCCCTCTAGGTTTTCTCTATTGCGCCTTTCATGATCCTTGCAGTAGTTCCTCCGTAGATCTTCCCAAATTTCAACTCCTAGACTCTTGCATTTATCTTCTATTTATCCTTCTTCGTAGATCTTCTGGTTAACTTCTAAGTTATGGATTCTTGTTTCTCTCCGGCACACCGATGCCAGAAAGCTCAATGTCGGTGAACTTATGTCCTTTTTTTGCAGATTCCACCGCCGACACAAGCACCCGATTCTCACTTCCTCGCCGTACTGCCGAGATGTCGACTAGCACTACTCCGGAACCTGCCGACATTCCCGCCGAGGAAAGCGAGCGTGCCGGATGGGAAGGCTCGGATGTCTCCCAAGCCGAGATAGACTGGCTGGTCCGGACCAAGCGAATCCCGGCAGAAGTGATATGCCGGATTCCCGGCTCAAAGGCCGAGCCGAGTTTGAAATCCGGCGAACGCGTGGTCTTCGTCGCGCACTTTGAGCATGGCTTTGGACTCCCGGCAAGCAAATTCTTCCGATCTTTCTTGGATCGGTTCTGACTTCAACCCCATCACCTTCCAGCCAACGCCATCACCACGCTCTCTGCGTGCGTTTCTTTCTCCGAGGGATACCTCGGACTCTGGCCCACCGTTGAGCTTTGGGCCAAGTACTTCCAACTCCGTAAGCAGAGTGTCCCAGATCCAGAAAACAAGAACTTCCCCAAGGAGATGACCCCGTGCGGAGCCGCTACAATTATACCTCGGAGAGGTTCCGTCTTTCCTCGGATTCAAGGCCTGGAGTCATGCCGGAACTGGCAGCGCACGTTCTTCTGCGTGAAGAGCCCGGACCATGTTGATCTTCTGAACCTACCGACATTCAGTCTCGGTGCCCCCACGGAGCAGTTTAACTGGTCACTCAACCCGAAGGAGATGAACATCGAGATCAACCAGATTCACAAGATCATCAATGAGCTTGTGGGGGCAGGCCTGACAAGCGATGATCTCTTGAGGACCTTCATCAGCCGCCGAGTCTCCCCCTCCAAGCCCGGGTTCACAAGATTTGCCACATGAGTGGCCAATATGATCCAACTCAGATCAGCACCCATGAGCTGACCAAACCCGAGGTCAAAAGACGCGTCAAGGCCATTGCCAAGACGACGATGACCGAGGAATGGGAATGGGGTAAAGAACCTCATGATAGAACTCGGCTTCCGGAGCAAGTAAGTAACTTGCAATTTAGACTGACATACTTTTTTCTGCCGAGATAACTCTTATGTCGGCTCCATACTTGGCTCATAAAATAACTCGGTTTTACTGCTTTTGACTTGCAGAGGTTTACTCGGCAAAAGAATAAAGACGGAGAGAACCCCTCCGCAAAATGGGGCAAAGATATACCTGCCCCGGCCGTCACCGAGGTAGACGACTCGGACGATGAGGATCAACTGCCGATCCCGGCTGCTGGCGTCCCTATCTCGGGTAAGCCTCGAGCCCGAGACTCAATCCGAGATTGGTCAGACGACGACGATTGCGAAATTTTAGAGGCACTTGATGTTCGCCCATCGCCTATGCTCACCCCTTAACCTCGGCCTCAGCTAACCCGGGCGGCCCTGCTCCGAGTACACGCCCTGCTACCTCGGGCAAACAAGTCGGATCTCGCAAGCGTGCAGAGACCGGTACTTCGACTACCGGGACCTCCACAACCTCGGATCCAGCAGCGCCGAAAGCGAAGCGGCAGAAGAAATCAGGGGTTAAGCCTCCACGGGTCAAGAAGACACCGCCTGTTACTCAAGGGTAAGATACTCTTTGCCGACATTCGCTCGTTTCCCTTTCTTCCTTTTCCCGGGATAATCTTTCCCTGAGATAACATCTCTTTTTGTTTCACTGCAGTGAGGCCCTTCAGGTTAACCAGAGCGCCTCCTCCATGCGCTCACCCCTTCCGACATCAGCGGAACCTCGGTCAACTGACCCCGGGGTGCACACCACCCCTTCCGTCATACTGCTGCTGGCTTCTGATGCCGCACTTGGAGGAGGCCAAAGCACTCCCGAGGTCGTGGTCCTCGACCGAGATGTTGGCTCCGGTGCCCCCACCGCGGACTCCGACATTCCGCGGGCCGACATTCCGGTAACACCGGCCCCACAGCAACCACTACAACCACAGAAAGGCCTTTTAGTGGCGCACGTTTTTGACTTTCTGTGGCGCACCGGGAGGTTTGCTGGGTGCGCCACAGAATTCTTGCCACAAAAATTATTTCTGTGGCGCACCCAGCACGGTGCGCCACAGAAATAGCTCGGCAGCACCCCTATGTAGAGGCATTCTGTGGCGCACTGTTCCTTGGTGCGCCACAAAAAAAAAGCGTGCGCCACAGAAATTTGAAACAGAAATACCGGCATTTCTTCGTTTTGCTGTACAAATACAGGTATATACATGATTTATACATGTTTATACAGAAATATAGGTATATTTGAAAGGTATATAAACAGACAAACACATTAATCAATATGTCATCACACATATTACGTAGTGCCCGATCGAGATAATATATACACATAGTCACAAAAGTGCCGAATGTTTCATCATTTCACACTACACATTACAAATCAAGTGTTCGCCGCCTAACTATGATCAAATGTAGTACACATTGGCGATGATGGTGAGCAAGAGCGCGCGGGAGCATGCATGATCATGGAGTCCTCTTCTTGAGCGGCGCCGAGAACGGTAGAAAGCCTTCTTTCGTCTTCCACTCCCTGGTGTCATTCTGTGCCTCTAGTCGTTCTTCGATATCCCTCTGACACAACCCTGAAGATGGATTGGGATATATATTGGTTAGTGATATAAATAGAGTATAATTTACTCATCTAAGTAGAGAGGCAAGACAATCAATCAATTGTCATGGTTGGAAATCATATGGCTATCCTATTTGGGTTTCATAGCATAGCATATATATAATATATAACCCTACACATGAACTTCTATAATACCTCTGGGGTAGTGGTAGGACCCTGATTTGTGGATGACATCGTCGAGGATGATCGTTGACAACTGCAGCCGGATGCGATGGAAGTTTGTTCTGTAATCAGCATCGGTGAGAGCATCCGCCATTTTGGTGTATTCTGCGAGACCAGATGGAATCTTCGTTTTCTCGTAATCCCGGACAATCGGTTTAAGGTGATGGAGGGCGTAGTAGGCCTCCTTCACGCTGCCATCCAGTTGCTTGATGCAATGGAAGCCGGTCCCATGCTGGAACTTGTGTGTGTTTTCGTCCGTGAAGAATTCCGCATTCTTATGGAAGGGGCCGCCCTTTTGGGCATAGGCCTCGAGAGCGTCATCGAGAACACCCTTTATTCTAGTGTATCGTCTCGGCGTGGATTTATTCCCCGAGTCCAAATAAGTGGCAATGGACCACCTCGGGGATACGTAGATGAGTGCGCAGTACTTGTCTCTGCTCAACACAATTGAAACGGAATGTTGGACAAAGGATCAGCGATGGAAGAAATGTACAAGAAGGCATAAGATCCGACGGTGGCAAGCGGATGTGTACTTACTCGAAAAAGAAAGGCAGAAGAAGGGCGTTCTTCCTCTTGTTGGCCAGCATGACCCTTACGAGGTACTCCGTGGCCGTTTCCCGTGTCTTTGATCCTTCCACCAGATGGCTGTCGCGCATGTAGTAGGGATCCACTATCGCGACGTACGGGGTATCATCTCTCCTGATCTTCATCGCCACATCGAGCGCATATAGGCGGGCCATGTTATAGTCCAGCCATTGAGTGTGATAGAGTTTGAATATGTCCTCGTACGCTATGAAGAACACATCCGCGGGGTCGTCCTGGACGAAGTCCACCAGCTCCTTTGGCACCTGGACCGCGAACGCCGGGTAACTCGGCTGCTTGTCTTTAAGAAGGAGCTACTCTAGATGTAAGATAGATTCCTGCAAGGCAATCATGGGTCCTTCTGCAAGGCGTAGCAAGTCGCCAGACAAGATTGGTTTACCAGCTTCATGAACTCGGGGGAAGCCATCCGCACGGGGTGGAATCGTGTCTTAAAGACCCCGGATCTTAGGAGCTGGCTGGCTCGCAGAGGTGGAGGATCCTTTTCTCTTCCTATGCTTCTTCTTGTTCTTCATCTCTGGGGATTGTGGGGGTGAAGTGAACCCTGCTTTAACAGTTTCTTGCAGTGTGTTAGGGCTGAAAATGTTACCCGGTTGAGCTTGATGATCGCCGGCATCCGGAGGCGTGTCGGTGAAGGCCAGGCGTTGTGTGCATGAAGTGGGACGAGCAGGTTGACCGCGGTGGTCGCGGAAGGGTTCTTCATCCACAAGAGGCATGTACATTCCATCCATGCAGGCGCCAGTGTTGATGTAGTCATTGACGTTGACATCATTCTCCTCCTCCTCATTGTCGTCGTTGCCACCAAGTTGAGGTGCAACAGCTTTGTCCTAAACATAAACAATAGCACATCCGTTAGTCAGGAAAGTCAGAATGTCGGGGAATTCGGAAAGTCAGAACTAACCTTGGACGGTTGCGGTGAAGATGTTCCCAACAACTGTTTGTGGCGGTTGGTGGCGGCGACGACCGGCGGTAGCTTCCGGCCGATGGTGGCGGCGACCGGCGGTAGCTTCCGGCCGGTGGTGGCGACGGCGACCGGCGGTTCCTTCTGGGTGGTGGCGACGGCTGCTTGTGGCGCCGGTTCATCCGCAACAGCTTTTTGTGGCCGCCTCGACGGGGCCCGAATGACCGGGGGCCGGGGCCTCGAGGTGGCACCGCCGGTGCGCCTGACCCCATGAAGAACATCCCCAAGATGAATCTGGGTCTTCGGCCATTCCATCATTGTCGTGGTGGTGTCACGGCAGATGCCATGGGTATGGCTTAAGTGTGGGCTCGCTTGGGCGTTGGGGGAACCGGGGAGGGTTTGCGTGCCTACGAAGCACGCATGAAGACCAAACAAGAAGAACAAAGCAAACCAAGAACAGCGAAGAACACCACGATGTACCCTGCTTCGGGGCCCTCTTGTGGAGGTAACACCCCTACTGCAGCTCTAGCCTACTCTCTTATATCTCAAGTGTTTACAAGTACAAAGCGCTCCTTGAGCTGTATGATGAACAATGGAGAGAGCTCCAGGTAGAAGATGAAGCTTGGGGGGGAAATGATGCTCACAATGGTCGATCCTCCCACAGGAGGAGGTGGTGTTGCCTATATACAGTAACCGAATTACCCTTTTGCCCCTGGCCGCAGAGGACAATGGCATGGACAAGGAGAACAGGACAAACACTGGCCACTGTCACTCAGCCCAGCTCACCCTCTGTTCACCACAGGCTTATCTTTCCTCTTTGAGCTTAAGGCAGTGTAGACCACAGTAGCCTAGCCACTGCCCCTTTCCCGAATAGGCCGAGTCAGCGCCTAGGGGCTTGTGACCCGGAAAACCTGTGGCAGCACCTTGCTGTCTTCTGAGCCCCGGTCAGCAACCTTACAGTGCCCGTGACTTTTACTGACATTACTTGGCCCTGTGCATCATCCGAGTTGCCCTACCCGGGTCCTTCCTGACCGATCCGGATAACTTAGCCGGCTCTTCTTTCCTGGATCCGGTTAAACCTCACCGGATCCCCTTTGGTCTTTTCTTTCACTGGCTTGAAGTAGGACTGACCGAATCGCCTTGAGATCCGGCCCAAGTGACCCGGCTAACTTAGCCGGCTCTTCTTTCCTTGATCCGGTTAGACCTTAACTGTTCATAACACATCATCTTTGCCCTACCCGGGGGCAGCCCCCCGACAGTAGTCCCCGAAGCTGGTATGGTCCTACAGCCTCGGCTGAAGGGCCGTTCCAGATTCAAAACCAACATCACTAACCGGATCACTTCTAGCTGTCACCGAATTTTCCGGGACATTTGGCAGGAAAAGCCTGTGCAAAGCCGTATAACCCGGGTTGTCAGCTCGTTATCCGGATCCACCGGGTACTTGAGTGTGTTTGACCAGAAGACCACGTCTCCTCGTTTTCTCCGTTGACCGGCACATAGGATCCGCTCCACCGCTTCCAATTCTGCGGCGTGGCCACGTGTGCTTGAAATACACGGCCACAGCAAGCTGCCACAGAGTTCCGCGACGCAAGGGATCTAATCGTGCTCCGGTAACCGCGCGGTAGTGGGGGGCAGTTATCGCTGGAGGCTATAAAGAGGGCGCGGTGGTTTTTCCCCTTCTTCTTCCTCTCAACTCCCACTAACCCGCTCCATCGACGCCGCCGCAACCTCGCCATTCAAGGTTGCCGTGCCAGGGACGCACAGCGTACCAGAGCCCCATCGGAGCCGCGCCTCGCGCCCATCTCCGACGTTTCTCCGTCGAACTCCTCCTTCGAGCGACTCGCACTGTAAGTTCTTCCTCCTCTCGCCATAGCCACCGTGGCGAGTTCATACTCTCGGAATACACACACCTGTTCTTGGTAGATTGATGCGTATCTAAGCCCGTGTTCCTGCCGTAGCACACTCCGCAAATTTTCTGTCCAAGTTCCGCAATAGACTGGCCTAGATACACTTGTCCCCGTTGGAGCAGTTCAACCATGTTTTTACCCGTGATTTTCTTTCTTTTTTACCACCGCTGTAGATCTTCCCAACCCTAGAAACTTGCGGAAAGATGTTTGCGACTTCCAACCGCTTCACCTTCTCCACCGGACCCGGTTAACCCTACCCGGGATAGGATTAGCTGAGTCACCATAGATCTGATTCGGCTTTAATGTCATCCGATTCTTCTTTGGTCCCATGGATTCCGAATTTCCTGACCCGGTTATCCGCCTTTTTGCTGCAGGACTAATTCGGTTATGGCCAAACTTCCCCCTGGCAGATGGGAAGGATCTGATGTTACCAAAAACGATCTGGAATGGCTACGAGCCACCCGGCGTATACCGCCCCAAGCCATTTGCCGCCGACCCGGAAAAGAACTCGCACCGGCGCCCGAACCTGGTGAACGCGTGGTATTCATAGCGCATTTCGAGCGCGGGCTCGGGTTACCTGCCAGTGACTTCTTCCGGGCCTTTCTGGACTTCTTCGGACTGCAGCTTCACCACCTCCCGGCGAACGCCTTTGTCTCTTTATCAGCTTTCTCTTCCTTCTGCGAAGGCTATCTCGGTCTCTGGCCTAGTGTGGATATATGGGCAAAGTACTTCCACCTTCGCAAGCACACCATTCCAGGTACTAAGCCGAAACAGCTGACCGCTTGCGGTTCGGTTAGCATCACGCCAAGGCAGGGATCCGCCTTTCCCCGAGTCACCGGCCTAGACACGGTGAAGAAATGGCAAAGGACCTGGTTTTACATAAAGAGCGCTGAGGGCCATGACGCTCTTAACCTGCCCGAATTCAGGATGGAGCCGCCCGCAGCCGAACTGAACTTCGGTTACAATCCGGCTGAAACAATTGCTGAACTTCAGACAGTGCATACCACTCTGGAGGATTTTTTGAAGAAGGGTATGGTGTCTGACGACCTCGTCCGGACCTTCATCTCTCGCCGAGTCAGCCCTCTTCAAAGGCGTGACCACAAGATATGCCACACGCGTGGCGCACTAGATCCTACCCGGATCAGCAAACACGAGCTTGACAAAGCTTCCGTCTTCAGACGGGTAAACGCCATTGCTGCCAATGAGATGTCGGATAAATGGCGGTGGGGTGTAAAGCCATTCTACCGGGAAAAACTTCCTCCACAGGTTAGCTCACCACTCTCCGAATCCACTCTTACTTCATCCGAATAATCCTGGCCTGATCCGGATTCGCATTGTCTTTTTTGTAGCTGTTTGACCGTCAACTTATTGAAGACGGAGATCTTTCCACCAAGGCATGGACACCGGATCTCAGCCCGCCGCGCGAGGGCGAAGAGGATCCGGATTCGGATGACTACTTGCCAATTCCGCGTGCCAAGCCAGTCCGCAAGGGTAAGCAATCAGACATTCACCACCTTTCCGACGAGGAAGATGAAGATTGCTGCATCTTAGAACCCATCGACGCTATTCCGATTTCATGGAAACCACCTCCTTGTGTTCCAGCCAAACAAGATACTGGAGAGGCCTCTCGGAAACGCGCTGAGGCGCCCGAAACAGATGCCCCACAGACAAAAAGAAGGAAGAAGTCCGGCGACAAGCCAAATCGCGTCAAACCGATGCCCACCACCAAGGGGTAACATTGAGCGAACTTTATTTGCTTTCTTCCTCTATCAACCGAGTCATATCTATCCGAGTTAACCGTTTGCTTTACTTTATGCAGTGATGTCCTCATCACCGCGCAGACTCATTCATCCATCTCTTCTCCTATCCCTCCACTGGATACGGCCATGGAAACCCAATTTCCTGACCGAACTGCCACCTCACCAACGCGTGTCACCACTACCAATATTCCCCAGCCGACTCCCATCTCAGAGCCGGTTATCGACTTGGAGAGTGAGGAAACCTCGGCTCCAATCCGAGATTCAAGTTGGCCACGTCCTCTCAAGGAGCTGGAGAAGGAAAAGGCCAAGACATCGGCTACGTCCTCGCCTAAGCCTGATTCCCGCCCTGCTCCTGCAGCTCAAACTGCACTGAACCAAGAGCAGCAGAAGAAAAAGAAGCAGAAACAGCAACAGCAACAGCAAGTTTCCGAGAAGCAGCATAAGGAGCCACATCCGAAGCAGACTTCTGGTGCGTCACCGCAACCCAAGCCGACTCAAGTTGTCTTTGGCGCAACTTCCTCCACTCCGGATAAGCAAGTGATTGCTGTCAAGCAAACCACCGCTACCTCCTCTGCCATTCAATCCGGCCAAGCCAAGCCTAAGCTCAGTACTGCCAATGACTTTATTGAGGCCTGGAACGCCGTGGACCTTGCACCAGGCTTTTCCGCTGCAACACCGCACCCTGCTGGTCCTAGCCGAATGATGCAATCTCTTCATTCAGTGAAGGTTGCGTTTACTGCATCGCACCAAGTTTTCGAGGTAAGTTTGCCGAATCTTGCTTTTAGTTCGTCATGATCAAATAGTATACACCCAGTCCCCGAGATTCGGGTCGAACGACTGATACTCCTCCGAGTAAGAAAGTCATTCGGCTTGAATCTTTTAAAAAATTTGATCATGATCTTTTTCTTAACTGAAAAAACTGAGACCCCCAGTCCCCGGGTTTCTTTTTAACCGATTCGGTCAGTCTCGACCAATCTCCGAGATTTGTTTTGGCTCCACCTTGTCTCGGGTATCAGTCCCCGAGTCTCTTTTGACGCTATCTACTTTCTTTCAGGAAAGCACGGGCGCTCGCAGCGACCTCTTTAAGCAGCTTGCCAACCAGTACCACAAGCTCCAAAAATCATTTGATGCCTTGGTCCTCAAGATGAATAACAAAGAGGAAGAGCAGAAGCGTGCTTTATCCGAGGAAAAATCAGAAGTGACTCGGCTCCAGCGAGAGCTTGACCGAGTTGAAAAAGTGAAGAACAAGGTTAAAGGAGAGCGGGATACGCTGAAGCGTGAAAAAGATTATCCAGAAGGAGCGGGATACTTTCAAAGCCGGACTTGAGAAGCGGGCCAAACTGGACCAGCAAATTCAAACGACCATAGCCGAATCTGAAGCCGAAGTCAAAGCGGCTAAAGAAGAACTTAGTGCTCACAAAGCGGCCAGTGCGAAATGGCTTGCTGCACTTGCTAGCCTTAATGATGACATGGATCGTAAGTTCACCGAATCCCTTTTTCTTTCTGCCCTTAACCGATACATATGCTTGTGTTCCTTCTTGCTGAACTCAGTATTAGCTTATTTGTTTGTAGGAGAGTTTACCAGCATCCGGCTTCAAGCCGCCAGGGCTGTGAGAGACGCCCGAGCTGAGAGAGCTAAATTAACCGAGGCTCCATTACCAGAGACATGGGACATCGAAGATCATATCACAGCACTCAAGGCTCGGATTGCTCCTTTGAAGGATTCCCATATTGGTCTGCTCAATGCAAGTCTCAAGGCTCACCGGATCTTATTTCCTGAAGCGCGGCAAGTTGTGCCTGTGGAGGAGCTGATCAGAGACCTGGACCAAGCCATGACCCGGCTACAGAAGTGGAGGTCTTCGTCCGCCCGCGCTGGTGCTGATGCAGCTTTGTTATTCATCATGTCTTGGTATGAGCTGATTGATCTTGCCAAAGTGCGCTCCTTTCGCGAGGGTTCTTCATGGGCTTCAGATCCCAATCGGATCAAGATCCGTGAAGAAGCCGCCAACTTTATGGCCGAATTTGCACGCACCAAGCATCTTGATCTGGAGGCTCCAGTCTACTCGGATGGAGAAGACACTGAAGAAGAGGAATCGGACGATGCCTCCGCTGAAGAATACGCCGATTCTGAGGGCGGGTCTGATGAAGAAGAAGAATCCAGCAAGGTACCAGCCTCCGACTCGGCCAAGCTCACCGAACAAACTCCAACCGAGTCTCGTGTGATTCCAGCCACTAACTTGACTGTGATCACTAAACAGGCTTCACCTGATCCGGATATTCCCGAATCCGCCCATCCTTCAAGCTCTCCAGTCAAGATTACTTCCGAAGTGCCACCATCTTCTGAGTCTGCTCCAGCAACAGAACCTCCCGTAACCGCGTCCACTTCAACCGAAGCACCCGTGGCTGAAGCCCGTGCCCCCGAAGCTCCGTTAACCGAAGCTCCTACCACAGGAGTTCCTGCAACCGAAACTCCTATGACCGAGTCCGCCGCGACCGAGTCCGCTGCACCCTGAAGTACTTAACAAAAACATTAAATCCCCGGTATGCCGGGAGCAGATGTAATAGACTATTTTAAGTTCTTTCGAGACTATGTTTATCATGCTTAACGCGATCCGGACAAGGTTTATGTTGGATCATCTTAAACCGAGTCCCCGAGTTTGTTTTCTTGTTTACTACTTTGGCCAAATCTTTGCTCTTGTCTACCTCTTTGGGTGTTTTGACAGTCGAGTCACAAGATAGGAATCATAGCATACAATACTTGAAACGCACGAGTTGTGGTTTAGAATCATTCAACATAAACGAAAAAAGAAATAACAGGGGTTAGTAAACGACATGTGCCGAATCGGTTTTGGACCGAGTCCCCGTGTCCATTTTCATGTTTCCCATATTCCTCATCTCTGCTCTTGACTACCATTTTGGTGTTTGTCAGTCGAGTCACGAGATCAACAACACAACATACATTACTTGAAGCTTAGAACAAGGTTCAAAGCGATTCGGCACACGAACGGCAAAAAACAAAACAGTAATAAACAACACATGCATAAGGACGAAGCAGTCTCCGAGTCCAGACTCGGATTACCGCGATTTCATTCATGATAAATTGAAATACATACATTGCGCCCTTTAAGAGTAGAAGGGTCGAAGCAGAGCTACATTCCAAGGTCGCTTGGTTTCCTGTCCGGGTTTGTCCAAGCCATCCTCCCTTGATTCCTGTGCATCTACAAGGTAGTACGAATCATTGTGCATAGCCTTGCTCACAATGAATGGTCCCTCCCATGGAGGTGACAATTTGTGTCGGCCTTTGCTGCGCTGCACCAGCCTCAGCACTAGATCACCCTCATGAAACACTCGAGGACTGATCTTTCGGCTATGATAACGCCTGAGATTTTGCTGGTATATTGCTGTCCGAGACAGGGCCAATTCTCTTGCTTCCTCTAGCAGATCCACTGCATCTTCCCGGGCCTCCTTTGCCTCGGTTTCAGTGTACATTGCCACCCTTGGTGCATCATATTCTATGTCAGTGGGTAGGACAGCTTCTGCCCCATACACCAGAAAGAATGGCGTATAGCCTGTCGACCGATTCGGTGTAGTCCTTAGACCCCATAGAACTGATGGGATTTCATCTATCCAGCACCCTGGAGTTTTCAACAATGGTTCAATGAGACGAGCCTTGATGCCGGCTAACACTAGAGCATTTGATCTTTCCACTTGCCCATTGGACTCTGGATGTGCCACTGAGGCTATGTCTAACCGGATCCCCTTATTCATGCAGAATCGGGCAAACTCTCCGACAGCAAAGTTTGTGCCGTTATCCGAGATGATGCTATGAGGGTATCCGTATCTCAAAATGATTTCTTTCAAGAAGATTACAGCCGAACGGCCATCCACTTTCCGTATTGGTTTCACCTCTATCCACTTGGTGAACTTATCCACCATCACCAGCATATGTGTCATGTTGCCCCTAGCCGGCTTGAAATCTCCCACCATATCCAAACACCACACCGCAAATGGCCAAGTAATAGGAATTGTCTTCAGTGCCGATGCGGGTAAGTGTGTTTGCTTAGCAAATCTCTGGCATCCTTCACACCTGCGGACTATGTCCTCCGCATCTGCATGAGCAGTGGGCCAATAAAATCCATGCCGGAACACTTTAGCCACCAGGGCTCTTGTACTGCAATGATGTCCACATTCACCTTGGTGTATCTCTAGGAGCATCTCCTTGCCCTCTGCTGGCTCCACGCAGCGCTGCAACACCTCGGTTACACTTCTTTTGTATAACTCCTTGTTGATGATGGTATAAGCCTTGGATCTCCTCTGGACACGCCTAGCCTTGGTCTCATCGCTTGGCAAGCTTCCTTCCTCGATGAACTTCATGATCTCTTCAGCCCACTCTGGTACTGGATGCAAAGGGAACAAGTGCTCATTTTCTTCCACAGGTTTGGCCGCCATTATCTCTTCTATCAGCTTCTGTCCATTCCCCACAATCCGGTTAGCATCATCATCTCTACTCCTCTTTCCCAAGACTCGGTTAGCATTTTCCGAATCTGCGTGAGGAGTCCCCGAGTCCGGGCATGCAGTCCCCGGGTCTTCCTCGATATACTCAACGTCAACATTCATAGGAATAGCTTCGGATTCTTGCTTGGGAATAAAAATCGACTCGGAATCAGGCGACGGTTTGATTGAAGGCACCCTTAGATGATTCAAGGATATTCCAGGTGGGATTGCCTCCCTAGACGACCCGAGTTTTGACAGAACATCTGCAGCTTGGTTTTCCAGCCGAGGTATATGCTTGTATTCACAGCCTTCAAAAAATCCCGAAATTTTCTGAACATGAAACCGATACAGTGCCATATTGGCATCAAGAGCATCCCAATTTCCAGAAGATTGCTGTACGACCAAATCCGAATCACCGAAACATTCAATTCGGCGAACGCCGATGTCCCGAGCCACATTAAGCCCATGGATCAGTGCCTCATACTCGGCTACATTGTTTGACGCTGAGAAATGAATCTGCAATACATATCGCAATTGATCCTGTTTTGGTGATGTGAGCACCACTCCAGCACCTAGCCCGATTTTGCATTTGGAACCGTCAAAGTGCAACCTCCAGTAATTGTAATCCGGTTTAGGTGGCTCATATTGCATCTCAGCCCAGTCACAAAGGAAATCCGGCAAAGCCTGAGACTTGATAGCATCTCTTCTCTCATAATGCGGTGTGTAAGGAGACACTTCTATCGCCCATTTGGCAACTCGGCCAGTTGCATCTTTGCACCCAATGATCTCCGCAATTGGAGCTTCACACACCACTGTAATCGGATGCTCTTGAAAGTAATGTTTCAACTTCTTGACCGCCAGGTACACACCATATGTCATCTTTTGGTAGTGAGGATAATTTTGCTTCGAAGTTGAGATCACCTCACTCAAATAGTACACCGGCCTCTGCACGATTTGCCCTCTTCTCTCTTTCTACCACAATAACCACACTTACGACCCGGTTAGTGGCCGCAATGTAAAGCAACATCGGTTCATTCGGCAAAGGTGATGCCAAAACTGGAGCAGTGGACAACATCTTTTTCAACTCATTGAAAGCCGAATCTGCTGTGGGGTCCATGTGAACCCGGTGCTCTTTTCATCAATTGATATAAGGGCAAGGCTTTTCTCCTACCGACTCACAAACCGACTCAACGAGGCTAAACACCCGGTGAATTTTTGTACATCTTTTAGACATTTAGGCAATTTCATTCTTTCTATGGCTCGGATCTTAGCCGGATTCACCTCAATACCTCGGCTCGATACAAGGAAACCAAGCAACTTTCCAGCTGGGACACCAAAGGTGCACTTGTCCGGATTCAATTTTAACCGATATTTTCTCAAGTTCACAAATGTTTCCTCGAGATCCTCGAGGAGAGTACGTTTTTCTTTTGTTTTGATGACAATGTCATCCACATACACCTGCACATTTTTACCCATTTGAGAATGCAAGCACTTTTGCATACATCTCTGATAAGTTGCACCAGCATTTCTCAAACCGAAACACATGACACGATAGCAATACGCCCCATACGGGGTAATAAAAGCAGTCTTTATTTGATCTTTAGGGTTCAGTGGTATCTGGTGAAAACCAGAGTACGCATCAATAAAAGACAACAACTCACACCCAGCAGTAGAATCGATCACTTGATCAATCCGAGGTAAAGGAAATGGATCCTTCGGACACGCCTTGTTTAGGTTGGTGAAATCGATGCACATGCGCCACACCTTGACCACAGCTGGTTCGTCCTTCTTCTTCTCTACTAGAACTGGATTAGATATCCAGTCCGGATGCAACACCTCCATAATGAATCCGGCTGCCAGCAGCTTAGCCAGCTCATCGAGCACCACCTTTCTTCGATCATCTGAAAGCCGCCGAGTCGGTTGCCTAACCGGTTTCACATCCGGCCTGACAAACAAAGAATGCTCTGCCAACTCCCTCGGAACACCAGGCAGGTCCTTAGCTGACCATGCAAAGATATCCCGATTCTCACGGAGGAAGTGACAGAGCGCGCTTTCCTATTTCTCACCCAGCCCGGCACCAATGATGGCCATGCGCTCCGGGTTCTCCGGGTCAATGGGGATCTTCTTCGTCTCCTTGGGCACCTCAAATGTTGCACCCGCATCCGGATTAGTCATGGCCAGCACGCCGAGCTGAGCTGACTTCGCCATTGCCACCACCTCGTGCATCTTGCTCTTTTCAGCTTGTATCACCAGTGATTCAGCTAAGTTAGAACCAACTGTAGCACACTGTATGGCCTTCTTGTAGTCTCCCGCAACGGTGATAACACCATTCGGGCCAGGCATTTTCATCTTGAGGTAGGCCACATGAGTAGATATCATGAACTTGGCTAATGCTGGCCTGCCAAGCAGAGCATGGTATGGGCTTTCCAAATCCACCACCTCGAACTCGAGACTCTCAAGCCTGTGATTGTCCCTGGTACCGAACAACACATCTACCCAGATCTTACCCATGGGGGAACAAGATACCCCGGGTACTATGCCATGGAAAGTACAGCTGCTCTGTTGCAACTGATTCGGCGAAATACCCAACTTGATCATTGTGTCCCGATACATGATGTTTATGGCACTGCCATTGTCGACCAAGACTCGGCTAAATTTCACGTTCAGCTTGGGTCCAACCAAAGTTGGATCCACCACCAGTGCATAGTTCCCTGGGCTTGGCATGATCCTTGGGTTATCCGCCCTGCTCCAAGTGATCTCCTGCTCAGACCAGTTCAAGTACTTTGGAACTGCTGGCATCACGGCATTCACCTCCTTTGCTCGTCTCAACTGACTTTTCTTGTCAGTCGGCTCGGTCACGAAAACCACATAACTCTGATGTGCTTCCTTGTAATCATTCCCAGGGTATCCACCTTGCCTACTTGGGCCATCACCATTGTCACTGCCTCCCATGTTCACCAGGTTAACCGGCTTCGTTGCTGCTGGCCTTGGAGTTCCAGCGTTGACCGGGGTCGCATTGGCTCCGGTTAGCGGCATGTTTGGCCTGAAATTCGGTCTAGGAGCACCTCTTTGAGGTGGTCCTCTTTGACCTTCCGCCTGAATGCGGTGATGCCAACTACAGTTCCGGGTCGAATGATTAGCCGGTTTGCGCGGATCGGTGGTGTGATAACAGCAAGGCCCATCTAATCTGGACTCAAAAGTTAGAGGTGGACTTGGTCCCTCCCACACTTTCTTCGGCCAAGCACCTTGATTCGGCCTCCAAGCTGGACCATCAGTTTTCTGCCTCTGCGCATCTCCTCCACCGGGTTGATCCATGTTTACCGCAGCAACTTGATCAGAACCGTATCTGTAATCCGGATCTCTTCTCTTGTAACCGAATTCATGTCGGTCACTAGGCCTTAATGGTCCAACTCGGTTATTAACTGGTTGCCTCCTGTTTGCTCCCACTGCATCCAATGCGGGCTGTGTTGGATCACCCAGCGCATACGTGTCTGCTATCCGGATCATATCTGCCAGGGTTTTCGGCATATCTCTTTGGAGTTTCTGCCAAAGTGGTGTACCATGCCTGCATCCCTGTGCAAACCATGAAATGGCCTGCTCCTCCACTACACCTTCGCAAGAATTGCGCATGTTGCTCCACCGAGTCAAATACTCTCGGTCTGTCTCCCTCTCTTCCTGCTTGCACGCAGCCAGGAGCTGAGGTCGGTTTGGCCTCTTGTAGGTGCTGGAGAAGTTGCTGTTAAACGCCTGTTCCAAATCCATCCAACAATTGATACTACCCGGTGGCAAGTTATTCAGCCAGATTCGGGCTGGACCTTCTAACATATGCGGGAGATACCGGACCGCCCATCGGCGATTGCCCCCCGCAATGTGCACTGATGATACATAGTCCGTCAGCCAATCCTGTGGCTTGGTGCTGCCATTATACGGCTTCGTGTTGCGGCCGAGCTGAAACAAAGGCACACTTGGCTCATTCATTATCCGAGGTCCAAAGCATGGTGGACCCGGTGGGCCCTGCTCTTCCAGCTTCTCGGACTGGTAGATTCTGTCCAATTTGAGACGCTGATCATCCGGATCCAACATCCGAGGCCCCAGTCTCGACGCCAGTGCATTGTCATACGTCTGGTATCCGGCTCGCGCCATAGCCGAATTGCCATCGTCATAATGGTAGCCCACCTGGCCACCACTCTGCTGCTGCACCTGTGCCATCATTTGCTGTCCGGGGTGGCGAGGCGGTTGACCTCGGCCAGCCGAATTCTCCCTTCCAGTACCCGGATTGCCTTGACCACCACGGTTTCTGCCTTGTCCGCCTTTTCCTTGGGCTGCAAGTTGCTTGCTTGCGTATACCGCATCATAAGTTTGCAGCTGCTTGCTCTTACCCGAGTTCACACTTTGGGCTCGGTCAATCCCAACATGCGGAGAGGACGCTTGCCCCTTAGACTTCTGGCTAGCAGCCCTAACCGAGACAACTACCCGGGAACCACCAGCATCCGGATTAGCTTTCCTGTAGGCCTCATTCTGCCTGTTGCACACATCCACTAGCTCATTCACTCTCTCCGCCTGCTTGCGCCAAGCATCCCCGGTCAGGTTACTTAATTCAGCTCGCGCTGCTGCTGCAGCCCTAAGATTCTTAGCCGGGGAGCTATAAACCGGCTTGCCTGTTCCGGACCTATGACTAGTGGCTTTACTTGAGCTCGAACCTGCAGCTCTGGCCAACTCGTCGTTGAGGTCCTTGCCTCTGTTACGTAGCTCGACTTTCTTGCGCGAGCGGTGCACTACAGGAGTAAAGCCATCTGTGATACCATTGGCAGCATTGTATTCTCTCAGGTCTCTATCAAACTCTTGCCTAGACTCTATCACTAACCGAGCCTCTTTTTGCAACCTCAGGCGCTCTGCCTCAAGCTGAGCTACAGTAAGATCAACATTTGCTCCAGGAGCCACTGGCCGAGCTAGCTTTTCCAAGATACCCTCTAAGGAAGCACCCCTGCTTGACGTGCCAAGGGGACCAACCGGATCGGGTTTCTCCTTAGGGAACTTAGCTGTCCGAGTCGGCATGTCATCCGGATCGACTGGCGTGGCCAGCTCCTCTGGCACGCTCGTGCTGGCACCTCCTTTGCCTGCAGCAGCGTTTGCGGCAGCCACCATGACCTCCACGCTGCTCCCAGGGCGAGCGCTACGCCCTCCGCGAGCTGCGCGGAAAGAGGAGGATCTGCAGCCACGAGCACCTGCGCCGGGTACTCGCGAACTGGCTCGGTGGCGACGTAGGTGACGAAGCTGCCCAGCGTCATGAGGAAGCCATCCGCGGGGAAGGGCTTGTTGGAGAAGCACCCCGCGTTGTCGCTGATGAAGTTGAACTCGCCGAGCTTGCACACGAGCCCGGAGAGGACCCGCTCGCCGGCACCAGTGACGGAGCCCGTCCGGATGGAAACCCCAGCCAACGCCAATGCTTGCCCCACGGTGGGCGCCAACTGTCGTGGTGGTGTCACGGCAGATGCCATGGGTATGGCTTAAGTGTGGGCTCGCTTGGGCGTTGGGGGAACCGGGGAGGGTTTGCGCGCCTACGAAGCACGCATGAAGACCAAACAAGAAGAACAAAGCAAACCAAGAACAGCGAAGAACACCACGATGTACCCTGCTTCGGGGCCCTCTTGTGGAGGTAACACCCCTACTGCAGCTCTAGCCTACTCTCTTATATCTCAAGTGTTTACAAGTACAAGCGCTCCTTGAGCTGTATGATGAACAATGGAGAGAGCTCCAGGTAGAAGATGAAGCTTGGGGGGGAAATGATGCTCACAATGGTCGATCCTCCCACAGGAGGAGGTGGTGTTGCCTATATACAGTAACCGAATTACCCTTTTGCCCCTGGCCGCAGAGGACAATGGCATGGACAAGGAGAACAGGACAAACACTGGCCACTGTCACTCAGCCCAGCTCACCCTCTGTTCACCACAGGCTTATCTTTCCTCTTTGAGCTTAAGGCAGTGTAGACCACAGTAGCCTAGCCACTGCCCCTTTCCCGAATAGGCCGAGTCAGCGCCTAGGGGCTTGTGACCCGGAAAACCTGTGGCAGCACCTTGCTGTCTTCTGAGCCCCGGTCAGTAACCTTACAGTGCCCGTGACTTTTACTGACATTACTTGGCCCTGTGCATCATCCGAGTTGCCCTACCCGGGTCCTTCCTGACCGATCCGGATAACTTAGCCGGCTCTTCTTTCCTGGATCCGGTTAAACCTCACCGGATCCCCTTTGGTCTTTTCTTTCACTGGCTTGAAGTAGGACTGACCGAATCGCCTTGAGATCCGGCCCAAGTGACCCGGCTAACTTAGCCGGCTCTTCTTTCCTTGATCCGGTTAGACCTTAACTGTTCATAACACATCATCTTTGCCCTACCCGGGGGCCAG